>JASDDO010000019.1:821106720-821463525 GCA_030015575.1 Agapanthus africanus | reverse complement strand
GCTTCATCTCTATTATTCAAGAACATAGTTCTTTCTTTATCTTGAAGATGAAGAAAAATCTTCTTTTTTCTAAGAGCTTGCTCTCTTTTTTTGCAGAAGGGGTCTCTCTCTCTTTTTCTGTCTTCCTTAGATTTGAAGTTTAGGGGCCTTTATATAGGGCCAATTGATTTGTTAAATCAGTTAAAGAGATCTTTCTCTGATTGATTTAGGAATATTTCCCACCGTTGGATCTTTGATCCTAGGGCTTCTGTTTTACAGAAGACGATCTTCTTGTTTTTAACAAGATTGAGAAAATCTTTCCATATCAGAATTTATTCCGTCTTTTGGTAATTTTTATTTACCCTTGGATCATTGATCCAACGGTGCTCTGATTTACAGAGCACAATCTTGTCGTTTGGAAAGATTTTGAGGAATCTTTCCTTAACAGAATTTAATTCTGATTAATTAATGATTTATCATTATTATTAGATCTTTGATCTGACGGTTGGGGAGCTTTTAGGTTCCAGCGCTGGCGCACCCGTGCTTTGCACGTGGTGCGCTGCTTAAAAGGAAGCGCACATTGCGCTAGCGCACACGTGTATGACACGTGGTGCGCTGCTTAGAGCGCAGCGCACCTAGCGCTAGCGCATACGTGCTTTGCACGTGGTGCGCTACGACAGAGCACATTGCGCTAGCGCACACGTGTAGGACACGTGGTGCGCTGCTTAGAGCGCAGCGCACCTAGCGCTAGCGCACACATGCTTTGCACGTGGTGCGCTACGACAGAGTCTTTGACTCTCAGCACTGAGACATTTACATTCTTTGCATGTGGAGTTTTTCCCTTTATTTTTTTATATATTATGTTATTTATTTATTTTTTATTTTATTTTATTTTATTTATTTATTTATTTATTTATTTATTATAAAGGAGCAGGTTGTGAGCCAAAATTTTGGCGGGAACAATGTCCATGAACACTTACTTGCCAGCTCACACACATCATCATCGGTAATTGCCATGTCACGTACACTTTAGAGAATGTTACTTCATGGATATAACTTTCTAGCTAATAGTTCCAATATGTTATTTCTATGCTAGTTTAGATATTGCATTCTTTACTTAGATACCCATGCATGTATATATTCATTTGTCATGCAATATTATGGGGCTTTATGCCGGTAATTCACTGTTTATTTACTCTTGAGTTGGGATTTTGGATTTTCCATGAGATTTCTCGATTTGGAGAAACCGCAAGGATTTATAAACTCATTATTATTTCTAAAAGATAGAAATTTGCGGTTTTCTCGTGATATGATGTGAGAGGCGTCCACCATGAGTTTTCTTGGTTCTTGAGCGGTATCATACACCCGATTCGAGGAGGAGGATGAACCGTCTGCGGATGCATGGTGGACCTGGTGCGGTACCCCAGGGCAAGATGGTCGCAGATGATGGCGTTGAGCCTGGCAGGGGAGCACTACCGACCGGTTATTTGTGACGCGAAGGATATCCGGAGGATACCGACGTAGTTTTGAGATTGATGATATGGGCCAGTCCAGATTGCCGGAGCCCGAGATATTGAGATATTGAGACATTGATATATTGGGATATATATTTTGTGTCGATGCTTGACAAGAATTCTCTGTTGATTTCATTGATGATACCTCAGTTTTTACACAGAAATCTCACTGAGATAAGAAAACATTTTTCTCGTTCAAGATGTTTTCTGCTTTCATTCTTAATGCATTCGTACATCATATATGTGACATGTTGCTACCTGAGGCACTGACACGAGCACTTGGTATTACACTTGTTTAGATGATTACCTTTGCCATTATTAGATGTTTCAGGTTATATTTTATGAGGATATTATTGTATGACTTAGGAGAGAGTCATACATGCGATTTCTTCTCGGTGATGTTTTCTACTCATGAGTTGGCAACTCACCCCCGTTGTGCCACAGTTTTTTGCAGGTTTTGCCGTACAGGTTTCCTTAGCGGCTTTGCTGGCACACCACATCATTCCGGGTGATTGCTTGGGTAGGTGGGTTTACTTGCATCATGACCACCGTTGTACTTTTATTTATATTCAGTTGTATCTAGTAAACCCATCAACCAGACTTGTATATTTGATAGAATTAGAAGACCAGTTGTATATTCTTTCGACCTTAGAGTCACGCGCTTGTATTATTATGTTCTTCTCTGGTTTTCTTGAGGATGTTGGTTTTCTTTCTGAGTTTTGATCCTCGCCCTTCGGCGTTGTATATTATATTGCTTACGTGGTTGTTTCCGCCAATTGGAGAAGAGCTAGCTCCCGCTTGGGGATGCCTTGTTATTATTGTTATGATTATTCTTGTTTTGTACCGGTTTAGGGCCAGTTTTTACAAGGGAAACTCTGCCGAAATTTTTGAAATATTTGATGCTTTTAAAATGATTACTACGACTTAGTTTGTGAAAATCACCTTCCTTAAAATAAGTTTTCCTTCACTCCTTTAAAATGGTTTAGATTTCTGGGCTTTTGACTTACTTGAATTAGGTGGGGTCCTATAGACTTCACATGATTCAAGTGCCAGTCGCGTTCCATTTTGGGTCGTGACAATACCTCGGCTATGAGGTTGGAGCTCGGATACAAATCCTCAGGTGGATCATCTTCGATGGAGGGAGACCGGAGATCAAGCTTGATCATGGTGGCCACTAGGAACTTGGGATGAGGGTTAAAGACCGAAGGACACGGATCATTCGGTATAAACCTTTCTAAACTCCTATATAGTTTGCTAGATTATGGTTAATGGTCGATCCGTAGCATCGGTTATTCTAGCGCCAGTTTGTAAAATTTTTGTTCCGCATTCTGCTACGATTTGATGGCCAGGGCGCTGGCATAACCCAACAGTTGATACCAGTCCGGAAGGGGAAAAACTCCAGGTTCTTACTTTCGGAAGCGATTCCGAAAACGAAATAACCCGCAGCCCTCTCTTCAAAGAATTAACCTCCGAAAAAGAAGAGGAGAAGAAGATCCGTGAGAACATTCAGTTGCGTAACCACACGCTGCCTGAAAAGAACCTTGGACCCACTAATAAAGGTTCGAGCAAAAAAGACAAAGGGAAAGAAAAAATCCCTGAGAAAATCACCCTCAACGATGGAGTCGTCAAAGAGCTCGCAGCTAGAGACCCACCAAAGAAAAACAAGGTGGATTACAATGTCCTAGCACATCTGAGGAAAATGCCCTCGCAACTTAGCATACTGGATGCTCTCCTCTTGTCCAAAGAGGCAAGAGAGTCTCTGATCAAGGCATTATAAGAGCCTGATCAGTTCCAAGCTTTCCTTGCAGAAAAAGAATGAAGGAGGTTCATACAGCTGACATCACATTCAGTGATGAAGATCTCCTTCTCGGAACATGCGAGCATAATCGCCCATTATACGTCACCGGGTACTGCCATGATATCAAGATAGGCAAAATCCTTGTCGACAACGGATCCTCCGTCAATCTTCTCAACGTAAAAGTGCTGAAGCAGATTTGCATGAACGTTCAGCACCTGGCCCGAGAAAAAATTACCATCTCCGGGTTCGACTCACAGTCATCACGAACGCTTGGGTCCGTAATACTGACGTTACGCTTCGGGCTGCTCATCACTAACATTAAATTTCATGTCATTGACGCCAAGACTTGCTATAATGCTCTGCTCGGCCGGCCTTGGTTACATAAGTACAACGTTGTCCCTTCTACACAACATCAGTGTATGAAGTATTTCAAAGATGGCTTGGAATACACCGTTACAGGTGAACTAAAGCCGTTCTCAGTAAACAAAGTCCGGAAATATGAAGATGCAAAATACTTTCTACTAGATTTTGAAGATACAGAAAGGTGTCATAAGCCGGAGGATAAACAAAAGTCTGTCGCCACCATCCCGATCTTTGGGAGCGACACCGAGGAAGATGAAGAAATAGTCTACTCGGGACAACCCTAAGACAACAGACCCGGACCATCTACTCCTATTTGGTCTTCGGCAGTGACTCTGAAGACGAGGCTAACACAGTGTTCTCTGTCCGCCCGTCAGCACAAACCTTTGCCGGAGCCAATCAGAGTTTACAAATCACAATGACTCCGCCTTGGCATTACAAGGAACTTGACACGCTCGATACATACAGCGTACATGAACTACAGACTTTCTACGTGCCTCTCAGACGAAGAGGTGAAAAGGCGATCCTCTTCTACAATCTACGGAGACCGAAGTAAAGAAAGAAGTCCGGCACGGTGCCGATTTTGCACTTGATAGCTTAAACCAATCGTCTGCCAAGATACTACACGGAGGGATTGAAAAGGCTATTAAGATGCTAAGGTGTACCCCTTGAACAAACTGTTCGACAAGCCCACTTCTATAAAAAGATTTGGGATATCCCTATAACCCAGCGAAAGATGCCTAACGGGAAGATGGAGAAAACCGGGCTCGAATATGTTCAGTCCAAGAAACGGGAGCTATTCCACAGCTACCGCGTCATAAACAGCTCCGGTGAAGAAGAGAACGCTCTTCCAAATAGCTGTGACATTGAAACAGGGCGAAATCCCGCTCTAAGAACGTTAAGTCCGTCGTTCGAAGAACAAGTTGACAAGATAATAAAAGAAGCCTGTCAAAAGAGTCGGGATAACCACAGTCGCGAAATAGCTATTTATGAAAAGGCCAGGACGCAACATCTCAATCAGCAATCAGCGGAGAAAGAAGACTACAAGGCTCTTCGTCCCCAGCCAGCTGTACGTACTCGCCACGATGGAAAATCCCGAAATAAAGGCAAAAAAAAGGCAAAGGACGCAAACAACGCTCGAAAACAGCAGAATGGATCCAAGAAGCCGTACAATCGAGGAGAAGTCAACTGGAACCCATCTTTTATGAAAAAGATGGATCGGGAATACTCTTTCCCTCAAGTCATGACAAAGAAAATATTCAACCTTGTCATGAAACATCAAATGGTGACGCTCCCGGAGTCTCGGCGCCCCGAACAAATAAACGAGATCCATCATCCGGATTATTTCTCCTATCACCGAGCAATAGGACATCCCCTTGTAGACTGCTTCACCTTCAAAAACTGGGTGGAAGATCAGTATCAACAAGGCGGGTTCGCTCTATCCGACAGCTGGAGGGTAACCCCACGACAAAACCATGAGCCAAAGAGAACTTATACCGCGAGGATAGGACGAGCTCAACATCAAGAATGGAAGCGAACTCATACCTGCCATGTGATAACACTCTCAAAGGAGGGAGGGCACGAGTCTATGGATGACCTTTTCAGGTGCTTCGCAAATGAAGACGAGGGCGAGGTGATCTCAGAATTTCCACCAGCACCAAAAGAGTTGGAAGAAGGGATACACACTACGGCGGACAACCTAAGGAAAATTTACTTAGGAATGAAAAACGATCCAAGGCCGACGTTTGTCAGTGAGCTGCTATCTAAAAAACATGTAGCCACATTAAAAGACGTGCTCATGCAATATAATTACTGCTTCGCATGGAACTATTCTGAGATGCCGGGTCTAGATCCAAAAGTGGCAGTCCATAAACTGGCCATATCGCCGGACATAAAGCCAGTCAAACAGGCGCCAAGGAGAATGCGGCTCGAACTCGAGATGAGTATCAACGCCGAAGTCAAGAAACTAATCGACCCCGGCTTCATCCAAGAAGTTCAATACCCCGACTAGATCGCTAACATCATTCCAGTAATGAAGAAAAACGGGACGGTTCGCATCTGCGCAAACTTTCGGGACCTCAACAAAGCTTGCTCGAAGGATGACTTCCCTGTACCTGTTACCGAGATGATGATCGATAACACGTCTACCCATGAGGTCTTCTCCTTCATGGATGGATCTTCAGGATACAATCAAATAAAAATGCATCCTGAAGACCAGAAGCTTACCGCCTTCCGGACTCCGCTGGGCATATTCTGATATAAGGTGATGCCTTTCGGTTTGAAGAACGCTGGCGCTACCTACCAGAGGGCTATGACGAAGATCTTCGACGACCTTATCCATGAGATTGTCGAATGCTACATCGACCACCTTGTGGTGAAAAGCAGATCTCACGAGGAGCATTGGGAACTTCTGAAAATAGTTTTCCAACGTCTTTGGAAGTACAATCTGAAGATGAATCCTTTGAAATGCGCGTTTGGAGTCTCCTCAGGCAAATTCCTAGGATTCATCATACGACATCGGGGTATTGAAATCGATCCCTCAAAGATCAAGGTGATTACAGAAATGCCCACGCCAAGAACCCTCAAACAGTTGCGATCTCCTTAAGGAAAGCTCGCGTATATCCGGCGGTTCATAGCCAACCTTTCCGGAAAATGCCGTCCCTACAGTCATTTGATGAGGAAGGGAACCCCGTTCGTCTGGGATCAAAAGTGCCAAAATTCACTAGATGAAATCAAGCAATACCTACAAAATCCGCCAGTGTTGACCGCTCCGGTCAAGGGAAACCCCTCATCCTGTACACAACGGCCCTCGAAGGTTCTCTAGGCGCACTATGGGCACAAGAGAACGATCAGGGAAAGGAGAGAGATCTATACTATCTGAGTCGAGTTCTCCTGGGGGCAGAAAACAACTATTCCCCCATCGAAAAGCATTGCCTGGCACTGATCTTCGCAATAATGAAGCACAGACATTACGCCCTGGCACATGAGGTCCATCTCATATCAAAGGTGGATCCTCTCAAATATCTGATGTCAAGGGCCATATTAACAGGAAGGCTTGCCAAATGGGCCCTCATCCTAATGGAGTTCTCGATAACATATCGACCTCTTAAAGTAGTGAAAGGCCAAGCCATCGCTGACTTTCTCGCCGAGCATCCGATACCAGCCGACTCCCCCTTAAATTACGAGTTGCCGGATGAACATACATTCGACATAATCGGAGGAGAGAAGGAGGAAAATGATTCCCGATGGGAACTCTACTTCGATGGAGCATCTTCCATGAAGAGGCGAAAGAAAAACACCCCCATAATCAAAGCCGGGGTAAGCCTTATCTTCGTGACTCCACAAGGAGGGATATTGCGTTACGCCCTCTCCTTAACGGAGCCAAGGACTAACAACGAAACTGAATATGAAGCCTTGATAGCAGGTCTCAAGATCGCTGTCGATATGGGAATCAAAGACCTCCTCATATATGGAGACTCCCGGCTGATCGTTAGCCAAGTAAATGGCAACTATCAGACATGCAAGCCAGAGCTTATAAAGTATGGCGAAAGAGTGCAACAACTGTTGACATAAATCCCCTCCTACATCCTGGAGAGTATACCGCATGCAAAAAACAGCAAGGCGGATGCGTTGGCCAAATTGGCTAAGGAATTAGCCGACGAAGACTTCGATGACGTAAAGATCATCGTGAAAAGTCGCAGGATCCTCGCACCAACAGATATATCCTCGGAAGACTTAACAGAGCTATCCGAAGGAAAAGAAATGACCGAACAAGTAGTCCTTCAAATAGGGGATGAAGAAAAGGTCATCGACTGGAGAGAAGTCTTTATAAACTACTTCAAATCTCGACGAACGCCCGAAAATACGTCGTCTCGACATCAGCTCATAAAACGAGTTATGTCCTTCTCCTTCATCAATGATACTCTATATAAGAAATCGTTCGACTGTCTGTGGCTAAGATGCCTGGGTCCAAAAGAAACGAAGAGAGTCGTCCAAGAAACCCATGATGGACTTTGCGGTTCTTACCAAGCTGGGCCAAAGATGAAACTGAAGATCAAAAGAATGGGTTATTATTGGCCCATAATGATTCAGGACTGCCTCGAATATGTGAAGCAGTGTCACTCGTGCCAAATTCACGGGGACTTCATCCACCAGCATCCAAATCCGCTACACCCAACGGTAGCTAGCTGGCCGTTCGAAATATGGGGAACCGATATAATCGGCCCCATTGAACCAGCATCATCCAAAGGACATCAGTTCATACTGGAAACGACCGATTACTTTTCTAAGTGGGCAGAAGCAGTACCACTAAGGGAGGTGAAGATGGAGAATATCCTCCATTTCTTTATAACCCATGTCATCTATCAGTTCGGCACTCCACGACGAATTATCTCAGATAATGGGCCAGCCTACAGAAGCCATAAAATCAGCCGCTTCGTACAACAGCATAAAATAGATTGGAGACACTCTTCAATCTATAATTCTCGTGCCAACGGTCTAACTGAAGCTTTCAACAAGACCTTGATGAAGATTAAAAAGAAAACGGTGTCCAGAAACAAAAAAGATTAGCACGAAAGGCTGCATGAAGCTCTCTGGGTATACCGCACAATGTTCAAAACAGCTACGAATACAACACCATACATGTTGGTATTCGGCACGGAAGCAGTGCTTCCCCTGGAAATAGAACTCCATTCTTTACGAGTAGCGGTGCGATATGAGCTGACAGATGAAGAAAATGCTCATCTTCGGCTCGAGGAGCTCGATGCCCTCGACGAAACCCGCCTTATAGCACAGCAAAATCTAGAGGCTTACAAGGAAAGGATGACGCGGTCATACGAAAAAATGACCAGGCCGAGAACATTCCGCCAAGGCGAACTCGTACTAGTCGTCAAAAGAACGATGATCCCCAATCGTGCAAAATGGGGAAAATTCAAGCCGAACTATGAAGGCCCGTACATCATAGACAAAGTTTACCAAGGTGGAGCCTACCTGCTCATGGATATGCATGGCGAAAGACCTTTCCGGCCAATAAACGACCGGTTACTCAAAAAATACTACGCTTGACGAGTCATGACCTAGGTCAATGATAGATGACGATGCCCGTGTCTGCTCGCTATCTTCCTGAGTCAAAAATACTGAGAGTAGTATGCAAAGAAGCTCCGTCGCCTCAAACATGGCGATAACGGACCGGGATGTCCTTAAACTAAAAATTCGTCTCAAACATGGCGATAACGTACCGAGATGTCCTTAAACTAAAAATTCGCCTCAAACATGGCGATAACGGACCGAGATGTTCTTAAACTAAAACCCACCTCAAATATGGCCACATTGAACCGAAATGTCCTTAAACTAAAAATTCACCTCAAACATGGCGATAATGGACCGAGAAGTCCTTAAACTAGAACCTCGCCTCAAATATGGCGATGTCGGACCGAGAAATCCCTAAACTAACAACGGACCGAGATGTCCTTAAACTAAAACTTCGTCTCAAAAACGGCGACACCGGACCGAGAAGTCCTTAAACTAATTATTTGCCTCAAACATGGCGGTAACGGACCAGAATGTCCCTAAACTGGCACATCGCCCTAAATACGGTGATCTACTCCCTTGAGATCTATATTACAATCAAAGTCTCAACGGCTAGGGTTGCAACTCAAGTCCTACCGGCTACACAGTTACTCCAGCGGTGAAGCCACCCCAAATCCCACCAGCAAACAGATGGGTCACTTACGACGAAACTACTTTCGAGAGTTTAGTTAAAAAAAGGTATGTCCACAAACAAAATGGGCACGGATGAAAACCCGAAAGGACGCCATGAGTAAAAATAGCAAGACTACCGGCGAGTTTGTGTCACGACCCGAAGGTACAGAACGTGACTGACACTTAAATTACGAAACGTCTAGAAGCGTAATGTAATCCAAGTAAGCCAAACCCTAGTAATCTAAACCACTAGAATAAAAGAGAAAAATTATTTGAAAGAAGTGATTTTAACAAAATAAGGTCGCATGAAAACAATTTTGAAAACATCACATTTTCCCGAAAATTTCAACAGAGTCTCCCTTGTAAATACTGGCCCCCAAACGGGTACAAGACAAGAATACATATATGAAATGAATAACGGTATCCCCAAGCGGGAGCTAGCTCTTTGCCCAAGGCGGAAACACAACCGCACGCAATATATGTAATATCATCGAGCAATAAGCATATAAAAATACAAAAGTAAGAAAGCATCACGTCGGCTCAAGTGAGCTCAACCCCAGAGAAACAACATATATATATACAAATCTCACGGTCTCATCTTTAGGTCGCAAATACAATGGTAGAAGTGGTAGTTACGGTAGATCGAGTATACTAGATACAATAATAATACATGGTGGAAACAAAATATCATCGCAACCCGCCTACGAGCAATACCGAAAGTCCAAGCAAAAGGAACAAAATGAGGAAGTGCGCCCGCCGCTACTGTGCTGACGGGTCGGACCTGCAAAATACTGTGGCACAACGGGGGTGAGTTATCAACTCGTGAGTAGTAAGTAATATCTAATAAAGTTATCGTAAGCATGCACGCAATTTCATCACAGCCTACATATATTAATGTGATACGATGCACTAGTATGTATGCATCATGAATGCATAATCAACACGAGATCTGAATATGTTTAGTACGAGAAAATATGTATTCTTATCTTAGTAAAACTTATGTAATTTAACTGTAATATCATCAATGAAATCAACAGAAATCCATGTCAAGTATCGACACCAAATATGAATATCTCAATGTCTCGACATCTCAAGTCTCAATACCTCGATGTCTCAATGTATCAATATCTCAATATCTCGGGCTCCGTCAGTCCGGACTGGCCCATATCATCAAATCTCACAACCACGTCGGTATCCTCCGGATATGCGCCGTGCTAACAATCACCGGTAGGTAGTGCTCCCCTGCCGGGCTCAACACCATCATCTGCGACCATCTTGCCCCGAGGTACCGTACCAGGTCTACCATGCATCCACAGACGGTTCCACCTCCTCCTCGAATCGGGTGTATGATACCGCTCAAGAACCGAGAAATCTCATGGTGGACGAAACAAAGATCATATCACGAGAAAACCGCAACTTGCATTATTAAAATGATAGCAGGTTTATAAAATTCTTGCGGTTTTCCCAAAAATCCAGAAATCTCATAATACTGAAATCCTCAAGAAAAACCACCATATGTACACATGTCGGCGATGATGAATGCCTATGGTATCAACAATGTGAAATACAATGTGTGACTAGAAAACTATGCATGAACGATGATGCAATAAGATATATGCATATGACTAGCAATCCTACGTATCCATCCTGATGAATTGAATATACAAGTACAGGTTTACAAATCATATATGGTGCAATTGTTTTAGATTCTGATTTAAACAAGTTATATAGTGTTTGTGGCATAGCAATTACCAAGACGTGTGTGTCCACATGAATAGTGCCCGTACAGCATAAACCAATGGTAATGGTGTAAGTTTCCTATGAGGTGATATCATATATGTATATAAAAGATGATGCGATGCAACAAGATGAATAACTAGGAACTACGCATATAAATGCAAGTACTAATAGAAATTCTAACTATCGGACGCCTTGCGCCATCCAAACGATTCCCCCGTAGATGTGTACATCTACTCACCGGGACGCCTCGGCTAGTCTGATCCAATCACCGCCTTTCCTTGACGTTCCGCGTCCGATGTCTCCGCGACCGATCCTAGAATCACACGATGCAACACATAAGGCTAATATTCTGCAAAACGCGATATCAAGACCATACGAGAAAACTAGCGCCCACAATCTAAACGCGTGTGCACTCGAAGCACCAAAACGTGTGTGCTAACATGGTTGTGATACACAGCAAAAACCAAACCTAGACTCGGAACGTACGTGTCGCGCAAGACACAGCACACCAAAATATAGATAATTGGTCCCAGATTTTATCTGGAGCAGAAACAAGAAAAACAAGCAAGACCAAATCTCATAAAATACCTACAGACAACTACCTGCAAAACCCCAACCTTTTTCTCAAAGTTTGGGCCGGCCACATCGGAAAAATTATGGTTCTCACCAGGTCAAGTAGGGTGAAACGGGTCCGTATTTCTACACTACACTCCTAACACAAAGTACAGTCTACAGTATATGTTTGTTTGTTTTAAAAACCACCACGGTAATAGAAGATTCGTAATATCCTAAAACTTGATTAAAACCGTTTTAAAACTCTAATTAGTGACATTAATGTATTTTAGTGTAAACTTGTAGAAGGAATTGGTTTATTAGACACTAACTACTCTTAATTACCCTATTTAAGCTATAAAAATCCTAACTTATCATAATCTCCTCTTAAATCTCAAAACTTGCATTAAATTACCACTTAACCAACAAATTAAGCTTAATAAACCAAAATTTTAGCAAATGAAAACTTAAGTTAGGCTTTATACCTCAAGGGGAGATGGAAGTGATTCAAACTTGATATTCTTGCCTTCCAAACTGAAATCTTGCCTCAAGAACCAATAAAAGATTTGATTTTAAGTGTTTAGATTTGATTTTGTGAATTTTTGAGGGATTTGTATGTGAGGTAGAGAGATTAAACCATGGAAAAATGGAGGAGGAAGAGGGGTGGCTGCCTAGTTGAGAGAGGAAGAGAGTTCTGGAGAGTAGAGAGAGAAAAATGAGCCATACCATGCAATAAATGCTCCATACCCCAATTTTCCATTTCTTTTCCATTTTATAAAAAAAAGAAAAGTCTAGAACATATGAGAGGAAAGAAAGAAGTGCATGTTACATTTTTTTTATAAAGGAATTAAGTTGTCATGGTTGTTAAAACAAGTATTAACCTAGGGTTACACAAGATGTGTGTGTGCATGTTTTAAGGAAATAGTTTAGTAATTAATAAATAAGTAAAATAGATAATTAAGTGAATAATAATATAAATGTTAACTAATAAAACGCAATTATACAGATATTCACATCATCAAATAGATATATTCATGTTTATATGGAAAATATTTATTAACTAGGTTTTTACGAAAAACACGTATTTTCGCAAATTAACACGAAATTAACCTATATGAATTTTCAAAGCGTTACAGTTTGTGAAAACCTGAAAGGGCGCGAACTCGTAAAATAAAAATTCATGGGCACTTGCAAGGTCCTCTCGACCTTGTGAGGACAAAATACCTGCGTGAGATTCTTACGACTCATAAAGGAACAACACACTTAGGAATCCGAACGATTCCTATGGAGAAATTACACTTGCGAGATCCTCACGACTCGTAAGAAGAATTCCCCCTACGAGACCCTCATGGCTTGTAAGATTCAAAAGCCTTAAACTACAGGGATCTAAACCTGTTCTTATGCCATCATATCCCCGATCTTGCCCTACAGGTCGTCCGATATTGACCATTGTATACAATCCACGGGCATAAATAAATATTATCTCACTAAGTTCCACCAGTGGCGAGAAATGTCCCCATATGGTGAACGACACTTATAAGTCCTCTTGACTTATAAGGAGAAAACACTCTGGTAAGATCCTTATGACTTACAAGAGAAAACGCACTTAGGAATCCTCACGATTCCTAAGGAGAAAATACACCTACGAGATCCTCTCGACTTGTAGGAAAAAATACCTTTATGAGACCCTTAAGGCTCATAAAGTCAAGAAGCCTTAGTCGATAGGATCCTAACCCTGTCTGCTAAGACACCTTTGTTCAAATCAACAAAGGCAAATAATGATTCGCTCCTGGCAATATTCCAGTTGCAGCGATGCTAATGCCTAAACAGGTGTCAAACTCCAAGTCCATTCACGGAAAATGATGATTCGCTCCTAGAAATATTCCAGTCGTAGCGATGCTAATGCCAAGGTTGGTATCAGATTTCAAACTCGAAATAAAAACAGCAGCGGGTAGCAAAAAAATGCATATGAAATAGCCGAAATGTTTGGGCAACTCGCAATAAAAAATAGCGAATAAAATAAATAAAAAAAGAAAAGGCCAAAATGATTGGGCACCACGAATGAAAAGGCCGAATGATTGGGCAATCGCGACTTTCGCGATATAAAAAATTGAAAAGATAGAGCATCGTAGAAATAAAAAATAAAATAAAATTTTCTCTGCCCTGCAGGTAGGTCCACACCGACCCTTGTATACAATCCATGGGCACAAATGAAAGCAAGGGAACCATATTTTCCACCAGGCTCCGTCAAAGGGAAAGCCAGATCTCGACAGTTCATATACAACCTAGAGATCAGCTCGACGTTCCTTCTCAGTGCAGATGCAACGTCATCAAAGACCCTAAGGGTTAAACAAAAAGGAGTGATGGCAAAATCCTAACTCCAGCTCGACGTGCATCTCATACCAGCAGGATGCAGACGTAACGTCAACAAAGCTCCAAGGAGCCAAATCAAAGAGGAGTAATGGCAAAATCCCAACTCCAGCTCGATATTCCTTCTCGGCGCAGATGCAACGTCAACAAAACACCCAAGGGTCAAAGAAAAATAGAGCCGTGGCAAAATCCTAGCTCCAGGTCTTGACGGTACATATACAACCTAGTGGCTATCCTTGTGTCCCCTCCCTCCTCATTCTAGCAGGGGCAGACACGGCAATCAAATAAAAGTGAAGTGACGGAAAAATCGTAGCTTCAGGTCTTAATGACAACATTTAAAGCCTTGAGATCACCCCGACGTTCTTCTCATTCCAGCAGGATGCAGACTCAATGTCAACAAAAGATCCAAGGGTCAAAACAAAAAAGGAGTAATGGCAAAATCCTAACTCCAGTTCGACGTGCTTCTCATGCCAGCAGAATGCAGACGTAACGTCAACAAAGCTCCAAGGAGCCAAATCAAAAGGGAGTAATGGCAAAATCCTAACTCCAGCTCGACATTCTTCTCATTCCAGCAGAATGCAGACGCATCGTCAACAAAAGACCCAAGGGTCAAAACAAAAATAAAGCCATGGCAAAATCCTAGCTCCAAGTCTTGACGGTACATATACAACCTAGAGACTATCTCGGCGTTCTCCCTCATTTCAGCAGGATGCAGACGCAACTATCAAATGAAATTGGAGCAATGGCATATTCCTAGCTTCTGATCTCGATTGTAATACATACAGCATAGAGATCATACAGATGTCTACCCTACTTCAGCAAAGAATCGACGCGATATCATAAAAAAAAAAACCTGAAGTGACGGCATATTCCCAGCTTTGGGTCTTGACAGCAACTCATATAAGGCATAAAAGACCATTGGAGATCATCCCACCCCAGAAAGGGTGCGGTTATGACTCATCGGGGCTCCAAATTGAGCCTAACCTCAAGTAAAAAAAAGCGTCATGGAAAATTCCTAACGTTTGCTCTTCCGACGGTAATATGACCTAAGGAGATTACTTGAAGACGTCTTGTCCAGCCCCCGAAAGGATCAGAGACATGACAGTCGCAGGGCTACTCGAACAGCGACGTAAAGACTACATATCGAGGAAAATATTGTTAGTGATATATGCCCTAGAGGCCATTATTGTATCATACTGGTTTGTATATTACTTAATGGGAGCTTGGGATATACACGGATATAGTAACATTCTTGCTCAAAATGGTAGTATGCTACCTGGTTTGTTTCTCCTCAATATGTGCGTATGTTTCTTTTAACATATCGCTTATACATATTGGTAGAGCCCGTAGAATCTTAGCTTGATTACCAGCATTGTGATGGCAGTCACAGTAGTGGGGGCTGTATAGTCTATAAGCACATCCTATGCAGGTCCCTAGTCGTAGGATTATCGAGATGAGGCATCGATACTCCAGAGTAGACTAGTGTATACGCTTCTCATCCCAGCATAGGAGATGGTCTGTCACACAGCCATTAGTACGTCGTACTGGAGATAGTATGCAGGTGCTCATTGGGTTATGAGTACACCGGACAGGACTCGTCGGAAACCGTTGGTGGGTATTATACCTATCGTCGGGTAGCAGTTTCCAGGTGACATGAGTACAGCATAGTTTGTCGACTTGACACTGCTGCTTCGCCTCAAGTGTGTTCCCACTGTACTTTGATTATTACCCTACCACGACTCAAAGGAGTCGTGCAAACAGGTAATAGTTGGGTGCAGTCCCGAAGCACTTGGAGGCAGTGGCGGTTAGATAGGATTCGACTCTCCCGGTATTGGGGGTTGATATCACGCTATGTTCGGAAGGCCATTACACAAAGTCCTTGGCCAAGGCAAGCGAGATTTACTGGTAGGTACACCAGTAGTTTCTCACATAGTCACATAATTCGCGAATTATTCGACGAATTCGAGAATAATTCGCGAATTTTTGATCAGATGAATTAATCTCCGAATTAATCGTTGTTGCCGAACAAGCCGAATAATTCGCGAATTATTCCCGAATTATGTGAAAAACAGCGAATAATTCAAAAAACAGCAAATAATTCACAAAATCAAAACCTAGCATCTCAGATATTAATTTATTTCTCGAAATCCTTCCCGAACATTTCCCGAACACTTACTGAATCTTTCCCGAATACCTGTCGATTTTTTCCGAATAGTTCTCCGAATACGAATTTTCGACCTCGCCGAATTATACCCGAACGACGAATTTCTGACTATGGTTTCTCAGGGTGTTTTGGACTACTCTCCGACATGACTTATTGCGCTATTAGGGGTCTGACGATT
The DNA here is from genome assembly GCA_030015575.1 of Agapanthus africanus. Lineage (NCBI taxonomy): Eukaryota > Viridiplantae > Streptophyta > Magnoliopsida > Asparagales > Amaryllidaceae > Agapanthus > Agapanthus africanus. The sequence goes on along the minus strand of JASDDO010000019.1, from coordinate 821,447,170 downwards.
ACCGCACCGTAGGCCCGATATGCGATAGTCTTAGACGAACAGATCGGACTGTACGGAGATTGTCACAGATAGACTCGGTTGGAGTTCGGATGAGTTATTGTCATCAGCCTTCTCATCGACATATACCTGGGGGCCGTTACGTACAGCTAGTGCCACTTTCGGCCTGTGGTTAAACCCACTACCAGCATAGTGTCGAGTCTTTAGAGTCCCACACAGAGGGTTTCCCTGCATCGGGCAAAAGATGTAGAGGTCGTATGGTTTTATGACAGGGTTCGGTCACGTGCGTGTACTTGTGCGTGCATGATGATTCGGACGGACAATACTAGCGTGCTTTGGTTTAAGCAGGATCCTAGTATTGTATTGATGGATTGTTTTCGTCTTTTGTATTCGTATTTTTCGGAATACGGATACGGGTATGTATGTACGGACGAGGGGCGTTTTTGTAATTTGTTCAAAAATGTTTTTGAAGATGACATTTCAAAATTTGTATTTATCATTTTGGTTTAAATGATTATTCATTTTATGTATTTAGGAAATGATGTGGAAATTGCATGAGAGTGAGCATGGCTTCATGAGACACATGGTGCCTTTTCAAGCCATGACTCATTTGTTTGTAACTTTAACCTTATTTTATGTTTTCTTATGATTTATTCATAGGAAAATAGAATATGGTTTAGTTGAGGGGAAAAAACATATGAGAGCTCATCTTCATTCTCAAGCTTCCTTCACTAGCATTTCCTAAAAGCCATCTTCATCACCCTCAAACCCTAATACACTCATGTGTTGAGTAACCTAGGGTAATAGAAGACATTCCAATCCATCTTCATACTCTACATCGTCTTCGACATCTTGAGTAGCGATCTTGATGCCCTAGTTGATTCGGTTGAGGTAGGAGCTCGATGCACATTCTCTCAGGTGGATCATCTTCGATTTGAGGAGACCGGCGAGGAAGCGGCGATCCGAACGATCTATGGAGTCGGCGATGAGGTGGAGGACAGCGAGGAATGAAGACCCAAAGGACATGAACGTGAGGTATAAACTTCTGCACATGTAGTTTACATCTCATAAGTTAGCTAGTTAGGGTTTAGCACCGATCCTGGAGTACGAGTCCGTGTCGCGATCTTTTGAAAAATCGTTTTTCACCTATTCCGCCTCCCCGCGGACTCGTGGGGTGCGCAACATGGACTTACAGTGGTATCGGAGCTTACTAAACCCAAACTAGTTTGTTAGTAAGTGTTAGAACTTCGATCGTCGGAAAAACCGAAAAACAAAACATCGAAACCCTAGACTTTCTGTCGATTTTCAAAAGTGCCAAAAAAATTATTTCACATGTACTAAAAATCAGTGCAGGGTTTTCTAAGATGGCTCAAGAAAAATGGTCCCCTGAATCGCCAAGACGGCCGCGGAACCGCACCGGATCGGACCGTTCCACCGCGGAGTCGCGGTCGAGTCGAGGCCGATTGAGGCCATTCTTCTTTTATTATTTCTTGTTTTGGGTGTTTAGTTCTCTGGAATATTTGGTTTCTACCCATAGTATTTTTGGTATGCTGGTTTGCATTTGGGTAGATACGGAAAATATATTTCGATCGAAATTCTAATTGTACTTGGCAAACCGGTTCTTCTGTAATGTTATATGTGTTTTTAAACTTCATCTAATTACTATATGTCGGTTAGTTTGAAGTTGCACATATCTGTTGGTTTGTGTATATGAACTTTATTGGATCGTCGATGATGAATAGCCGGGGATGTGAGATGAGCGTTTGTTTTATCTTTCATTCGATGTAAATTGTAATTTGACGTAATATTATTTTGCGGGGCGCATCCGGGTTGAAGTTGTAACCACCGTTGTTATATTATTTCTTTTTACTGTTTTCTGCTCCTAGGAGAGATCTAAGGTGGGGTGCACAAACTACCGGGTTCTCTGAAGTGCTGTGTGGCCTACTCACTTTGCTGAGGGAGGTTGCTTCACTTCGGGAATTTGGCGGGTAGTTTTCCGTATCCGTAGGGGTCTGGGGTGGGGTTTGGCTATTCATCACGACCATGGAATCCGTCTTTCGTTACACGCTTAAACGAAATGCGGAATTCCTAGTATATCCAATATGTCCATCTGTGATATGGAATGCCTATTATTGCGTGAGACGATTGTAAATATCTATATATGTTATATAGTAGATGTTGCTTATGTTTTGCATCCACACTAGTCCTGCCCCCGCTCTGTCGTTAGTTAAGTAACCTAACAAGTGATAACGGGGCCCCATGGCGAATGCGGATGGCATAAGCGGACGTGATATTTTTCGTTTCTCTCTGTAATGATAGGTGTAAATGATGGGACTGCATTAGATTAATGCAAAGCAAATAAACCAAAGTTGAATCGTTGGAACAAATTTTAAAACCACTCGGTTTTTTCAAAATAGCATACATTTTAAAATACGGAGCTTAAACCACTCCTTTTAAAAGCTATCAGGTTCCTTCGATTAAATCAAGTTCATTACGTTCACGGTTTCGCCAAAACCAGCCATAGCCCTCCGTCATTTCATATGAATATTCAGTAGTATTCAAGCTATATTTGTTTCCCTTCGTCAAGGCATAGTGATTGGTAGCTGCTGGGTGTTCATATGTAGCATAGATAGATGCGTTGGTTTGGAACAGTCGTATTACTTTGTTGGCCTTCGTCAAGGGTATGTACAGGTGGGTTCAAATTAACCTGGACAATGATGGGTAGAACTTGACATGTCACTTATGATTTGTTGGCCTTCGTCAAGGTCATAAGAGCATAGGGCAAAAATCCACATCGGGAGTTTCTAAAGAAACTAAAACTTGTTAATGATGCATACCATTTGGAGTGTGATAATTTTGGTAGGATTCCTTCAGCTTTATCACACAATGATATTTGGATCCCGATCCTACTGTGAGTATCTGCTACTCCTCAGGAGATTTCTTCACTAAACACAATCAATACTATAAACCAAGTAGGTGTCTAGAACGGTGTTAGTGGGGCTATGCCTCCAGGGAAAAGAGGTTCTGTAATTAAGGAACTTCACGAAAGCGTTGGAAAATCTCCCTCGAAGTACCAACACCAGCCTAGCTGAAAAGTTAAGCAAGTATTGTATAGTGAGATAAATCCTGACTAATTCTTCTTTTATGGTTTGAAGAGGGATTCAACATACAGTGGGAGCCATCCTGTTTAGATAAACTAAAAACCAATCTAAACTTGCAAGAGCATCATGCTGAGTGTATTCTTCTCTCTCTCCTTATTGCAGCAACCAGGTGACCAGATTAGGTTACAGTTAGATAATAATATTACTGAGTTTTACTATATAAACTGGCAAAGGTTTGTCCAGATGTCCATTACCTATGACAAGCTGGACCACCTCCTTACTACTCAAGCCCGCCGTCCCAGGTCCAGTTTCCACCGTCACGGATGTTGATATCCGTAAGACAACGGAAAAAGACTGTGCGAATGCTAAGTGCCTCGTGTTGGCCTCAGTTGATGGTATATACCAGAGGCAGCACGAGAAGATGGACTTAGTTTCCATCTTCCTCCATAACAAATATTTATATGGAGAGCAATCTCGTATCGCAAGATATAAGACCTCGAAAGAATTACGTCAAGCGAGGTTGGCTATCGGGTCATATGTAGGGGACAACGTCCTTACGATGACTAGCTATATTAATGAGCTCACAGACCTGGAGACCACGTTGAAGAACGAGTCATATGCAGACTTGCTTCTACAGTCCCTACCTTCTACTTACGCCCAGGGGAAGAAAGTTATACTTCCAGTTGAGGGCACCCTGAAAGAAACCAGGGAGACACCCGCTTTGCTTATTGGGGAATCTTCCTCTTCTAGTTCCAAGGCGAAAGCCAAGGGAAAGAAAAAGAATGTTCCCCTCCGAAAGACGGCGTGACATGACGTCTTGCTGAGATTCGGGGCAGATGCTAATTGGTGCTATCCGTCCACCTCTCCGAAGATACCAAGTTGATTTATGGCACCGTATATCGAAGGTTTAGACGGATGCGTCCGATGTAGCAGACTTCGTCAGATTCCCCCTCGTTTGAGGGGTTTTTGATTGTGGGGACGCTCTTCCCTGCAGGCGCAAGCCCCTGCAGTTAATTACGCTACCGCATTGCGGTAACAACTTTCTCCTTCTCCAGATGGTCACTTCGTGTCGTGGGTGTTTGTTTTGTTGCCCGTGGATTGTTTACGGAGACTGAGTTATGTCGTCGCCCGTAGGGCGTGGACTAGTCCAAATCCGTATTATCTTAGATTTGGGTTTGGGGGTTTAGTTTGAGGATACGTCAGCCATACTTGAGGCTAAGATCAACTCAAACGTTTGTTAAGGATGCGTTAGTCCAGTTTGAGACTAAGATCAACTTAACGGGATTGTTTAGATCTGACAAAAGAGCGTTTGGAGGCTCGATTGTTCCAGTTTAGGGACATGGTGGTCCATTAAATGTATGGCCGTCGGGACCCATCACCTCTCTGACGACGTTGAAGGATTACAACGATAAATGTCAGAGGAGTTCAGAGATGTACCCTTGAGCCAAAGTTGATTGGGGGATCTAGAGTCCAATTTGGGACTAAAGTCTGTTTGAAGGTTTAAGGATACGTTAGCCATATTTGAGGCTAAGATCAACTAAAACAGGATCGTTTAGATCCGACAAAAGAGCATTTGGGCTCTATTGTTCCAGTTTAGGGACATGGTGGTCCATGGGTAGTTTAAGGACGTTGCGGTCCATGGGTAGTTTAAGGACATTGCGGTCCATTGTTAGTTTTAAGACATCTCGGTCAAGGTTAAGGACGTCATAGTCCATGGGTTTAAGGACCCCACAGTCCATTGTTAGTTTTAAGACATCTCGGTCAAGGTTAAGGACGTCGTAGTCCATGGGTTTAAGGACCCCACAGTCCGGTATGTGCTCTGGATGCTTCACACGGGTTCACTGCCGTGCTCTGCGAGGACCAGGCTCCGCTCTGGACGTTTTCCACGGGGTCAAAGAGTGACATTATCCGCGTTCCACGTAACCAGGAATTTTGCATTAAACACGGGTTTAAGGACCCCACAGTCCGTATCAATGTGTGGTCGTCGGGACCCGTCACCTCTTTGAAGACATTGAGGGATTACAATGCCAAGTATCAAAGGAGTGAAGAGATGTACCCTAGAACCGGAGTGGATTAAATAGTCCTTGGCCCAATTTGGGATCAAGACCGATTAATTATGTTATGAGTCCATTGGCCCAGTTAATCACAAATTGAGGACTTATGGCCATCTTGGGCTAAGTCCAATCAGGAGAGGCTTTGCCTCCATCCATTTAGCCAATTGGGCCAAAGCCTAGTGTTAAACACTACAGAGCAATCAGTGTTGAACACTGGGAACGAGGTTGACAAGTTAGTGTTTAACACTAAAAGATAATCGGTGTTAAACACCAGCAACAAGGCTTTTCAAATTAGTGTTAAACACTAAAACAGATCAGTGTTGAACACTGCAAATAAAGCTTTTTGATTAGTGTTGAACACTAAGGCCCAACAGTGTTTTAACACTGGGTTCGAGAGTTTCAATTTAGTGTTAAACACTAAGGCAAGAGGGGTCACGTGGCAGCACGTGAGAGCGCCCTCCCTTCATTTATTCTGCTGAGATTATCACGTCTTTCAGAGCATCACGTGCCATCACGTGATGGGCATTCAAATGCCTATATGTTAGAGCTTGTGCCGAGGGTCACGTGGGTCACGTGGGGTGCTGCCTCAAAGGGGCTTTCTGTAGATCTCTTGGGGGGGTCACGTGGTGACACGTGACCCTGCCTCTATGTATGTTATTTAGAGGATCTGTTAACCTTTTCTCAGGAATTAAGTTCCTCGTAGGGTTAAACCCTGACAGTAATTTCAGAGGAATTAAATTCCTACTTCCTTTTGAAGGTTTATATTCTGAATAGAGTTGAACTCTGAATTTTCCGTAGGAATTAAATTCCTCATACATGTGAAGAACCAAATAGGGTTAAACCCTAACAAAAGCTTTTTAAGGAATTTGAACTTCCATCCTCTGTTAAATTATGATTAAAGGAATTAAATTCCCGCTGTTTCAACAGAACTAGGTTCTTAATTAGGGTTAAACCCTGTCTCTTTTTGTTCTGAAGGAATTAAATTCCCATGATACAGGGTCAAGCCCTAATTTTATTTTAAAGGAATTAAATTCCTATAGTTCTGTGAGAATTAAATTCTCGTGCTTGCATTCCCTCTCTATGTTTTGGATCTGCATGGCAGGATCTCAACCCATTGAGAATTAAATTCTCAACCTCAAGGGGAGATGTGCACTTTGCAGATCCTCTATCAAAGAGAGAAGAAATATGTTCTTCTGTTTTATGTATCAGAGTTGAACTCTGTTGAGAATTAAATTCTCTTTTTCTTTCAAGGGGCTTTTCCCTTTCTTACCTAGGGTTTTTGTAGAAGATCCAAGTTTCTCCAAGTATCGAAGCTCTCTTCCTTTTCTTTTTCTCTCCCTGTCTCTGTATATCTCTCTTTTTGTGTCTCTTGGCTCCTATTTATAGGAGAAGCAGCCGAATCAATCAGTTTTTGACGAATCTTCATGAGAGATTTGATTTGCATCCATCATTCATTTTGGACCTTTGGATTATTAGGTGAATTTTATTCACCATTGGATTTCAAATCCAGGGATTCTCCTTTGTTGTTTCGGTTAGATTTAAAGGGGAAATCTTTCCAAACCCGAGATTTTCCCATAGATAGATGATATTTCATCACCTCTGAATCTTTAATTCGATTGATTCCAGATAGTCGTTTTCCTTTGGAAAGATTTGAATCTCTTCCAGAATTTAATTCTGTTGACAAAATGGGCTTTGAAAGCCGGTCACGTGTGACCACGTGACCCATGGTCACGTGTGACCACGTGACCCATGGTCACGTGTGAGCACGTGACCCCCTTTGGAATGAGCCTTCTTCTTTCCTTTTGCGCTGTCTTCTGGTTGTTGCTTAACCGTCACGTGCCACCACGTGACCCCTGGTCACGTGTGAGCACGTGACCCTGGTCTGGACTCTTTTTTCTTGACTTGATCAGGGAACCGATATGCCTTTGAATCCGCTTTAAAACGTCACGTGCCAACACGTGACCCTGGTCACGTGGGAGCACGTGACCCTTTCTCAAGCCCTTTTTCTTTGATGTAGTTAGGAAGCTGAACTTACTTTGCCGGTACTTTTGGGTGTCACGTGCCAACACGTGACTGCTGGTCACGTGTAAGCACGTGACCCTCTTCTCAAGCTTTTTCCATAAGCTTTCCTGATTTTAAATCAGGAAACAAATGCACCCACAGCGTTGTTCTCACGTGTCAACACGTGAGTGCAACGCTGTCACCTCTTGTGACCGTTGGATTCCTTTAGGGATATGGGGAGATGAAACGTTTCCATTGCCTTCTATAAATACCTCTGTCTCTTCATAGGAGCCTTCACTTTGCTCATCTTCTTCTTCTGAGAACTCTTTCTGAGAATTTAATTCTCGCTTCCAGAGCTTAGTTCTCTGCCTTGAAACAATTTTCAGAGTTTAACTCTGTTTTTAAAAGATTTCTTTTCCTCAGGTAATGTTCTGGGACAGACGATGGACCTTCACATTCCTCTAGATTTTAAATCCAAAACAAGGGTTTTTACCCTTTTCTCTTCATGTTTTCCCATAAGAACCGCTTAACCTTCAAACTGTAGATCTTTTAGGGTTTAGATGATCTTTGGGGAGATGATGATGGCGTTTCAACTCCATGGAATTTAATTTCCATCCAAAAATGTTTCTGGGAATTTAATTCCCTTTTCTTAATAAGGAATTTTAATTCCAATGAAGGACTTGATTTCTTCATGCGGAGGCTTCCTGGGGTCTCTTGACCCGAGGTTGTTCTTCTGCAGTTAATGAAACAAGAGTTTTCTAATGAATCTCATGACCTTTATTTCAGGTATCATGGATGCACATCTGTATGGTCTTGACGAGATCATTTCCTATGGGAATATTCGTGCACTGGGCCGCAGTCAGAACCAGGAGTTCACCGATGCTCAATGTGCCGAGATTATGAGCCGCTTTGATGAGTACAACCATCGGCTACTCCCCCGTCGCTCTTCTCTTCTGAGGCTGATCGTGCTGGCGATCAGGGAGGCTCTCCCTCTATTCTGTGCTGGTGTGCCGCTTGGGGCATTGGACGCCGCCGAAGATAAAGTACACTCGGTGTATCTGATGCACTTGATCTCAAAGAGAAGGCGGGATAATCTCATTGATCTCCTGCATCAAATGTTCCAGCAGTCGGCCATACTTGCCGCCTATCGGAGGGTGGAGGACATTCGTGAGGACCCCGATACTTGTGATCGTGAGAGGAAGCATACTCGGGAGGTTCGAAATGCTTGGAAAATCTTGAATAAAGTTAATTTTGAGTTTCTCAACCCATGTCCCGCATCTGAAGTTTTACCGTTGTAAATGTGTCCTCTGTGTTTTGTATGAACCTCTTGAAGTATGAGTGACAATTGTTATTATGTCTTTCTATGTTTGCATGTCTTTTCTCTGGGATTTTATCATTTTGCTACTGTTGTTGTTGGTGCTTTCAATATGCAGGGTGCTACTCCATTTTTTTTTAGTGTACAGCAGGTTTAGGCCTCACGTAGTCTGCACGTGGGGTCCCTTGATGTGGCTGTTCACAAAACCTTCTCATGCCCTATTTTCGGCGCACAATATTAGACGCAGAAAAAAAGGCCTTGGAAATAGTTCCATCTCCTTGATTTTCGATGCCTTTCCTTTTTTGGGCCTTGGAAATAGTTTCACCATGCAAGATTTTCCGCGCACAGCACTTAATGCATTTCCTTATATATGAGGCTATAGCTTCCCTTTTCCTCTCACAAAGAGATTTATATTATTATTAATTTTTTTTTTTTATCTTGGAGTAACTTGTCTTGAGAAACAAACGAGCGCCATGGCCTGCAATCGCCCTCATGCTCGTCGACAGCCATGGGAGGTTCCTATTGAGGAAATGGTCCCTCGCTTTGCTGCTCGGTTGGTGGATCCCCTCCTTACCGACAACGAATGCGACTCAACCATGCATGAACTCTCGATCCATAGGGGGTCCCCCCTCCCGATGGGTTCTCTCTGGCTCCGGATGATCCTCACGGCCGTGCTTGCCGACATCCCTCCTCACCCGGCAGAGATGACCCTGGCGATGCTTGATGCGGCGGAAGAAAAGCTCGAGGGCTTTCATGAGGCGTGCCTGATTACTCAGGCTTTGAAGGACTGCTCAATTCATCTGCTGAGCGAGATAAGAGCCCGACGGGCTGTTATGTCTGCTTTTGCGGACGAACACGGCGCCAATCGATGAGGAGCGACTCCTCGTGAGAACCGTCGCTTTGACGTGCTGGAGAAAGCAGAGAGAGAGATGGAGAATTTTGTCCTCTGTTTCATTAACCCTTGTGCCGTTGATCCCATGTTTGGTGACCTTTTCCGTTAGCGTAGAATATTTTTAAATTAGTCCCTCCTTTTTTACGCTTTATGCCGAGATTCCGTGTAGGCTTGGTGCTAGTATGTATGTTTCCGCTTGCATAAATAAACTTTGTATTCTTCTCATGAGAACTTTCTTTAATTGCAAATGCTACCATCACTTTCCTGCGCATCAGACCATTTTGGGTATTATGAACGTTCATGCGATTGCAAACGCTATTATTATTATTATTCCCTTTTTGAATACTCATATGATTGCGAACGTATGCTTGAAATATGTCGGAAACTTTTCTTGTTGCCTTTCACATCAGGCGATGTGAGCGCGTTTGCTGTGGTTACGAAAGCGAGCTTACGTGGCCTGATAGAGCGATACGTAGCGAACATAAGGTTGTGGCTCTCGATAAAGCTGCCACGTTCACTCGTGAGAGGGTCGAGGCTCATAAGGCCACTGAGAAAGAGCTTGAAGCCCGGCTTGCTTCATATCAGTCCCAACAAGCTCAGGCGGAGGCTCGTCTTTTGGAGATCTTGCATCATGAAGCCGTGGTCCAACAAAAGCAGGATGAGCTGACCAAGCTGCTGAATCGCCCGCCGGCTTGAAACATTTGTATCTTTTCCTTCCTTTTTGTACATACTCATGGATGAGAGTATTTTCTTTTTGTTTCTTTCATGAATTGTACCTTGTACCCATTTTGGTTTATGAATAAAAGATACATTTTTTTCTCTCAACGATGTGTCTCCTTTTCATTGAATGTATTTGCGGATATTCTATCTTGATCTCCTTGCAGGACAGCAATGGCTCAGGATTCAGGGTTAAGATCTGCTTCCTAAGACTTTTGCTTTTTACGAGTCACGAGGGTCTCATAAAGAGTTTTTCTCCCTACAGGTCGAGAGGATCCCATAGGTGTAAGTTCTTCTTAGAGATCGTGAGGATCCTTAAGCGAGTTTTCCCTTGAGAGTCGTAAGGATCTCACAAGAGAGTTTTTCTTCCTTACAGGTCGTGAGGGCCTGCAAGTGCCGGATGTGATCACCCTTATCCGTGTTTCACGGAGTCAGGGGTCTCTCCAGGTATTGTAGTTTAAAGAGATCACGGTCAAGGTTAAGGACCTCATAGTCCGTGGATTTAGGGACTCCACCGTCCGCTGTTAGTTTTAAGACATCACGGTCAAGGTTAAGGACCTCATAGTCCATGGATTTAGGGACTCCACAGTCCAATGTTTAGTTGCAGGGACCCGTCACCTCTTTGAAGACGTTGAGGAATTACAACGCCAGGTATCAAAGGAGTGAAGAGATGTACCCTTAAACCAAGGCAGAATCCGTAGGGAATCGGGGTGGTTGATCGTTAGTTTTAAGACATCACGGTCGAGGTTAAGGACGTCATAGTCCGTGGATTTAGGGACTCCACAGTCCGGTATTTGCTCTGGATGCTTCACACGGGTTCACTGCCGTGCTTGGCGAGGACCAGGCTCCGCTCTGGATGCTTCACACGGGTTCACTGCCGTGCTCTGCGAGGACCAGGATCCGCTCTGGACGTTTCCCACGGGGTCAAAGAGTGACATTATCCGCGTTCCACGTGACCAGGAATTTTGCACTAGATGCTTCACACGGGTTCACTGCCGTGCTCGGCGAGGACTAGGCTCCGCTCTGGATGCTTCGCACGGGTTCACTGCCATGCTCTGCGAGGACCAGGATCCGCTCTGGACGTTCTCCACGGGGTCAAAGAGTGACATTATCCGCGTTCCACGTGACCAGGAATTTTTGCACTAGATGCTCTATACGGGTTCACTGCCATGCTCGGCGAGGACTAGGCTCCGCTCTGGATGCTTCGCACGGGTTCACTGCCATGCTCTGCGAGGACCAGGATCCGCTCTGGACGTTTTCCATGGGGTCAAAGAGTGACATTATCCGCGTTCCACGTGACCAGGAATTTTGCACTAGATGCTTCACACGGGTTCACTGCCGTGCTCGGCGAGGACTAGGCTCCGCTCTGGATGCTTCGCACGGGTTCACTGCCATGCTCTGCGAGGACCAGGATCCGCTCTGGACATTCTCCACGGGGTCAAAGAGTGACATTATCCGCGTTCCACGTGACCAGGAATTTTGCACTAGATGCTTCACACGGGTTCACTGCCGTGCTCGGCGAGGACTAGGCTCCGCTCTGGATGCTTCGCACGGGTTCACTGCCATGCTCTGCGAGGACCAGGATCCACTCTGGACGTTTTCCACGGGGTCAAAGAGTGACGTTATCCGCGTTCCACGTGACCAGGAATTTTGCACTAGATGCTCCACACGGGTTCACTGCCGTGCTCGGCGAGGACTAGGCTCCGCTCTGGATGCTTCGCACGGGTTCACTGCCATGCTCTGCGAGGACCAGGATCCGCTCTGGACGTTTTCCATGGGGTCAAAGAGTGACGTTATCCGCGTTCCACGTAACCAGGAATTTTGCTGAATATATCCGCATTTCACGGGATGAAGGTTTGACTGTTGGCGATATGTATACCACCGAGCCACGGAACTGGGAGTTGCCGCTGTTCCGCTTAGCTTGAAGTTGTGTCCGTTGTTACGAGACGAGTGTTGGGATGATCTCTAGGTCGCTTGTGGCCCGTCGAGATTTAGCCTCGTTCTTTGGTGAAACCTGGGGGAGGGAGGTACGTTCCCTTTTTGTTTATGCCATTGGATTGTATACAGGGTGTGATGGAACATCACCTGTAAGGCATACATTTTATTTTTATTTTATTTCTTTTTCTGTGATGCTCTATCGTTTCAGCTTTTATATCGCGAAGGTCGCGATTGCCCCATCATTTCGGCTATTTTTCGCGGTGCCCAATCATTTCGGCTATTTATTTATTTTCTACTCGCTGCTTTTTATTGCGAGTTGCCCCATCATTTCGGCTATTTTTTATGCCTTCATTCTTACTTGCTGCTTTTTATTGCAAGTTGCCCCATCATTTCGGCTATTTTGTAGGCATGTGTGGCTTGCTAGCTTTTTCGCCGCAAGCTCGGATTTTGGACACCGATTTCGGCATCAGCATCGCTGCAACTGCGATGTTGCCAGGGGCGAATCATCATTTGCCATGAAAGAACTTGGGATTTGATACCGGTTTAGGCATCAGCATCGCTGCAACTGGAATATTGCCAGAAGCGAATCATCATTTGCCTCTGTCGATGTTGAACAAAGGTGGCTTAGCAAACAGGGTTAAGGTCCTGTCGACTAAGGCTTTTGACTTCATGAGCCGTAAGGGTCTCACAAAGGTATTTCTCCCTACAAGTCGTGAGGATCTTGCAGGTGTATTTTCTCCTTAGGGATCGTGAGGATTCCTAAGTGTATGTTCCTCTGTAAGTCGTAAGGATCCTACAAGAGGGTTTTCTCCTTATGGGTCGAGAGGACCTACAAGGGTTGGACTTTGCTGGGGAAATGTTTATTCGCGCCCGTGGATTGTATACAAGGGTCAGTATTGAGCCTCTTGTAGGGCAATATCGAAGGTTGTGGAGGATTTGCTTAAGAACAGGTTCAGGTTTCTGTAACTTAAGACTTTCAAATCTCATGAGCCGTGAGGGTCCCATAAGAGAATTCTCCTTACGAGTCGTGAGGATCTCGTAAGTGTATTTTCTCCTTAGGAATCGTGAGGATCCCTAAGTGTGCTGCTCCTTTGTGAGTCGTAAGGATCTCACGCAGGTGGTTTCTCCTTACAAGGTCGAGAGGACTCTGTAAGTGTCCTTTAACGAGGTTGCGCCCTTTCGGGTTTTCACAAACACTCGCCGGTAGTCCTGCTGTTTTTACTCATGGAGCCCTTTCGGGTTTTCATCCGTGCCCATTTTGCTTATGGACATACCGTTTTTTTTTCTTTATTCTTTTTCAATTTTTTTTACTAGGTCGCGCCCTTTCGGGTTTTCACGAACACTTGCCGGCAGCCCTGCTGTTTTTACTCACGGAGCCCTTTCGGGTTTTCATCCGTGCCCACTTTGCTTATGGACATACCGTTTTTTTTTGTTTTTTTTTTATCATTTTTTTATCTTCTTCTTTCTTTTTTTTATCCATCTCGTCAACCTAAGGATGTTGCGGTAGTAGTTTAGGGACGTTTCGGTCCGTCGTTAGTTTAAGGACGTTTCGGTCCGTCGATAGTTTAAGGACGTTTCGGTCCGCCGTTAGTTTAAGGACGTTTCGGTCCGTCGATAGTTTAAGGACGTTTCGGTCCGCCGTTAGTTTAAGGACGTTTCGGTCCGTCGTTATGGGAAGGCCGGCTGCTGCTTGTAAAGTCTGAGCCTAGGAAGATAGTGAGCGGACATAGTCGTCGTCATCTATCATTGACCCAGGTTGCGGCTTATTAAGCATAGTATTTCTTCAAGAAGCGGCCGTTTATTGGCCTGAAAGGCCTTTCACCGTGCATGTCCATGAGTAGGTAGGCTCCACCCTGGTAGACCTTGTCTATGATGTATGGGCCTTCATAGTTTGGCTCAAATTTTCCTCGCTTGGCACGATTGGGGATCATAGGTCTTTTGACCACTAGTACGAGTTCGCCCTGGCGGAATGTCCTCGGCCTGGTCAATCTTTCGTATGAGCGCGTCATCTTTGCTTTGTAGGCCTCTAGATGTTGTTGCGCTATGAGCCGGGTTTCGTCGAGGGCATCAAGCTCCTCAAGCCGAAGGTGAGCATTTTCTTCGTTCGTCAGCTCGTGGTGGACTGCTACTCGTAGAGAAGGTAACTCTATTTCGAGGGGGAGCACTGCTTCCGTCCCAAATACCAATGCGTACGGCGTTGTGTTCGTGGCCGTCTTGAATGTAGTTCGATAAGCCCAAAGGGCTTCTTGCAGCCTTTCGTGCCAGTCTCTCTTATTCTTGGAAACGGTCTTTTTTATGATCTTCGTCAAGGTCTTATTGAAGGCCTCGGCCAGGCCGTTAGCTCGTGGATTGTAAACCGAAGAATATCTCTAGTCTATATTGTGCTGCTGTGCGAAGCGGCTAATCTTATGGCTTCGGTAGGCCGGCCCATTATCGGAGATAATCCGCCGTGGAGTTCCGAACCGATAGATGACGTGCGTCTTGAAGAAATGGAGGATATTCTCCGTCTTCACTTCCTTCAGTGGTACTGCTTCTGCCCATTTGGAGAAGTAATCAGTTGTCGCCAGGATAAAACGGTGTCCCCGGGATAATGCTGGCTCAATGGGGCCGACTATGTCAGTCCCCCACATTTCGAATGGCCAACTAGCCAGCGTTGGGTGCAGTGGATTCGGATGTTGGTGGATGAAGTCTCCATGAATCTGGCATGAGTGGCATTGCTTCGCATACTCGAGGCAGTCCTGGATCATCGTGGGCCAGTAATAACCCATCCGTTTAATTTTTAACTTCATCTTTGGGCCTGCTTGGTGAGAACCGCAAAGTCCGTCATGAACTTCCTGAATGACTCTTTCTGCTTCGTCAGGTCCTAAGCATCTCAGCCATAAAGAATCAAACGATCTCTTATATAGAATATCGTTGACGAAAGCGAAAGATAGAGCTCGTTTCATGAGCTGATGTCTTGAGGACGCTTCTTCGGGCATTCGGTAGGACTTAAAGTAGTCTATGAAGACTTCCCTCCAGTCTTCGGCCTTCTCATGGTCTTTTATTTGTAGGGTCGTCTGCTCAGTCGTTCCCTTTTCTTCGTATGATTCCGGAGATATTTCTGCCGGGGCGAGCACTCGACGGCTTTGTACCACGATTCTGACGTCATCGAGGTTCTCGTCAGCCAGTTCTTTAGCAAGTTTAGCCAACGCGTCTGCTTTGCTGTTTTCCGCGCGAGGTATGTTCTCCAAAGTATAGGAGGGAATTTGGGTCAATAGTTGTTGCACCCTTTCGCCGTACTTCACCAACTCCGGCTTGCACGTTTGGTAGTCACCATTTACTTGACTAACGACCAGCTGAGAATCCCCGTATATAAGGAGGTCTTCAATTCCCATGTCGATGGCGATCTCGAGGCCTGCTATCAGAGCTTCGTATTCAGCTTCATTGTTTGTCCTCGGCTCTGTTAAGGAGAAGGCGAAGCGCATTATCCCTCCTTGTGGAGTTGCAAAGATGAGGCCTATCCCTGATTTAATCACTGGGATACCTTGTTTCTGTTTCTTTATGGAGGACGCTCCATCGAAATAGAGTTCCCATCGGGTGCTTCCGCCGCTAATCGCATCAAATGCATGCTCGTCTGGCAACTCGCAGTTCAGAGGAGAATCAGCAGGTACTGGATGCTCAGCGAGGAAGTCGGCAATGGCCTGGCCTTTCACTGCCTTGAGAGGTTGATATGTTATCGAGAACTCCATCAAGAGCAGGGCCCACTTAGCGAGTCGTCCCGTTAATATGGCTTTCGACATCAAGTATTTAAGGGGATCTACTTTTGAAATGAGACGGACTTCATGTGCCAACGCATAGTGCCTGAGCTTTGTTATCGCGAAGATTAACGCCAAGCAATGTTTTTCAATGGGAGAGTAGTTGCTTTCTGCCCCCAGCAGAACTCGACTTAAGTAGTAGAGTGCTCTCTCTTTCCCCTGATCGTTCTCTTGTGCCCATAATGCGCCTAAAGAACCTTCGAGGGCGGTTGTATAAAGAATGAGGGGTTTTCCCTTGACCGGCGCAGCCAACACCGGAGGGTTCTGCAGGTACTGCTTGATCTCGTCTAGTGCAACTTGACATTTGTGATCCCAAACGAATGGAGTTCCCTTCTTCATCAGGTGGCTGTAAGGACGGCATTTGCCCGAAAGATTAGCGATAAACCGCCGGATGTATGCGAGCTTCCCTTGGAGAGACCGCAACTGCTTGAGGGTTCTTGGCGGAGGCATTTCCATGATCGCCTTAATCTTTGACGGATCTATTTCGATACCTCGGTGTCGGATGATGAATCCCAGGAATTTACCCGAGGAGACTCCAAACGCGCATTTGAGGGGATTCATCTTCAAATTATATTGCCGAAGGCGTCGAAATACAGTCTCCAGATGCTTTAAATGATCTTCGTATGACATGCTTTTTACTACGAGGTCATCGATATAGCACTCGACGACGTCGTGTATGAGGTCATCAAAGATCTTTGTCATGGCCCTTTGATAGGTAGCGCCAGCGTTCTTTAGACCAAAGGGCATAACCCTATAGCAAAATATACCCAAAGGGGTGCGGAAAGCGGTGTGCTTCTGGTCTTCGGGATGCATCTTTATCTTATTGTATCCTGACGAACCATCCATAAAGGAGAAAACCTCGTGAGTGGACGTGTTATCTATCAATAGCTCGGTTACTGGTACTGGGAAATCATCCTTGGGACAGGCTTTATTGAGATCCCTGAAATCCACGCATATGTTAGTTGTATGTATGCCCTAGAGGCCAGTATTGTACAGATGATGTATATTATATTGGATGCTTGGACATATATAGAGATGACTTTCTTGCTCGATATGATAGTATGCTATCTGGTTGCTCTTTATCTTAACATGTACACTTGTCTCTTTATACTGTCTTATAGTTACATGTTGGTAAAGCCCTTAGGATATGTACTTGACTACCTGGACTGTGATGCAGATCATACTAGTGGGGACATGGTAGTCCATAAGTACATCCTTCAAGGTCCCTAGTCGTGGGTGTATCGAGACGGGGCATCGATATACCAGTGTAGACTAGCGTATACGCTTCTCGACCCATGTGATGGGCGATGGATGATCCCATATCCATTGGTGTTTGACATCAGAGATGGTATACGGGTGCTCAGTGGAGACTGAGTACACTGGACGGACTCGCCGAGAACTCCCAGATGGTATTATACCTCACGTCAGATGGCAGTTCTCAGGTGACACTTGTACAGGTTAGTCTGTAGACCCGAGATCGTCATAAAGTCTTGTGTGATTCCCACTGTGCTTTGATCTCCACCTTACCACGTCCATGAGGGCGTGCAAAACGGTGGTCTTTGGGCACAGTCCCGAGTCACATGGAGGCAATGAGCGATAGGAGGGGTTTCGTCTCTCCCGGTATTGGGAGTTGATGTTGCGCAGTGCTCGATTGGCCGTAACAGGGAAGTCCCTGGCCAGGGCTGATCAGAGATTTGCTGGTAAGTGTTACCAGTAGTTTCTCGACCCGTTATGAGCCTCACATCGGCACGACTTATCGGTTATTGGGGTCTGACGTATACCACCCCTAGACTTGATATGCGACATATCAGACGAACAGACCGGACTGTACGGTAAGTGTTACTGGTTGGATTCACAGGAGTGTGAGCGGGCTAGCTCGTCGATCTTCTGATCGCTCAATACCCGGATGGCCGTTACGTTTAGCAGACCGCTTGCGGCTTGTGGGTGCTTGATATGATCATCATCTGCTACCGGCGTATTGACGAGTCTTTAGAGTCCTACACAGAGGTTTCCTGGTTCAAGCGAAACGAAATAGGAGCGCATATGAGATATGTGCAGGACCGAGAATAATGCGTGTATGTGATACCGCATTTCATTCTCGCGATATATGTTTCGATTGGTTATATTCGATATGACCTAGTTATCGAATCATTGATTCGATAAATCGATACATTGGATTCTAGTCGGTTATGTGCGACATGACCGGATCATTGAATCAAATGTTGATTTAATGATTTAATGCATAATTATATATTTGATATATTGCATTGCATTAACTAGTATTGGTTCACTTTAAATGGATTTTCTCACTTGATGTACATGTTGTATATGTGATATACTTTTGTGCACATCTTTGTATCATGTTTGATGATGCTTGCTCATTAGGTTAAGTGTGAAGTATTAAACCATGGTTAAGAGATGATTAGGGTTTTGCCCTTTTTATTTATTTGTTTGTTTATTTATTTGAAAAGGATTATGATAAGAATGGTGGCTTTTTTTTTGTTTTAAGTTGAAGCTTCATGAAGCTTTGACTTTTGTAACCATCCTTATCTTCATGCTTAACCCTAACCCTCTCAAGTGACCATGGTTTATTCTCTACACTTAACCTAGGTTAGAACATGACAAGTATTTGATTTTATTATTCTTTTTCACAAGACTTATCATATTCTTTCTTCTTCATCTCCTTCTTCTTCAAGAGAGAAAACAAGATGCCATCAATGGCAACTTGAGCATAAGTAAGTGAAATCCAATTCTAAAGTGAACCCACCTCCTATTTCTTCACCCTCTACCTCTTGCCAAGTTGTTTTGGGTGTTTTCTTCACAAGTTTCACAACTTGGTGAAGTCGGAGCTTGAACTAGTGCAACCTCGACGTAGATCGTCTTTGACACGAAGCCGACGACCTAGCTCGCCCGTTTCTCCGATGAAGCCGACGATTGGGTTCGGGATTCATGATGGACAGCGAGAGGACACCCACGTGGAGCTAAGGAAGTGGAAATCCGGATCTACAAAGGTTATAGCTTCTCACTTCTAGTTAAGTAGTTAACTAGTTTATCTTTTCGCCTAAACATCTAGTAAACGATCCGTGTTAGGGTTTCTCGGCACCAATAATTTTTTAAATTGGCATGATCGATGCCTTGTGAGACTTCATTAGGATGCCTAGGAACCCTACAGTGGTATCAGAGCCTAGCTAGAGCCTTAGGCGAAGTCTAGACGCAATTTGAAGCCCGATCGAACCCGAAAACCACACTTTAAGATGCTCTCTGGACTTTTTCTAAATTCTGGGATTTTTCCAGATTAAAAATTGCTAAAAAATTCAGCAGGGAAATATATGAATTACGGTGCAAAAATTTCTTCATGAACAGTCTAAAGCGCGGCGGATCCGCGGCCTAAGCCTCCTTAGGCGGCGGATCCGCGGCAGCTTTATTAAATTATTATATAATTTTTGCACAGTAACTGATATCTTCTGGTGTTGGATTTTCTGGGAATTTTTAAAATTTATTCAAGAGTTGAATTTTCTGGGGTTGCTTTGGGGATTCGGTGTTTCGATTGGGGTATCAAATTTCGTCTTTGTGTACTTCCGGATAATTTTTAGAATATGTTAAAAAGTTTGACCGGATATAAATACCCAATTTTTCCCCTGTCGGGAGATTTCCAAATGTTGGATTTCTCTGTGGTTTAAACACATTCTGAGTAGTGCAAGTAACGCGATGGTCCCTCTAGAAGACAACAAACCTTAACTCGATTATGTGACCGTCTTGAACTGCCCTTTGAACCTTCGGGTTTGGGGCAGTACGGCGTGCCATATGTGAGGCGTTGGCTTGACCCTTCTACGGCTGGACCGTTGGTACTGAGGCATAAAATGAATGTCTTTGAACCTATTTCATGTGTTGATCGGTGTCGGGAAAACTTGGGTGTTCGAATGTTCGATCGGAAAGTTTAATATATTCTATTTGTCCGGAATTGGATACAATAATTGGAATTCACAAGTAGTTATGAGATAACTGAATGAATGTTATAAATCTAGCAATTTAGTCCCATATGATATTAAAAAGAGTTTTCGATAATGAGACTAAAATGCGGGATTTATATCTGTTAGGCATGCGATGTCTAAAGAGGTTGCGGATTCCAATTGTTGTAGTTTTACACTTTCTTTTCTGTGACCGTAAGTGTAGTATGTTCATATCGCCGGTTTCGTTGCTATACGTCAACGACAATTGGGGTATGCATACTTACTTACGTTGATGACATGTGATGTTATGTGTTGCTGGATATGTTATATTGGATCGTCGTGTTTGAATAGCCGGGGGTTTTTATGTGAGATGAGTGTTTTTCATTTTCATTCATGTAAAAACTTGTATGTAATATTCTTTTATTTGGGGCACTTCCAGGTAGCGGAAGTTGTCACCCTTTGTATATTATTTCTTTTCCGCATTAGGATAGACCCAAGGAGGGGAGCACAAGTAACCGGGTTCTGGGGTCCAGTGGGAGACCAACTCGAGGAGTCGAGTCCGGGTCTCCTAACCCTAGAATTGGCAGGGTTGCTTGCCGCTCTCGTAGGGGTCTAGAGGTGTGGGATTGGCTATTCATCACGACCGTGGAATCCGTGTTTTATACTGGCTCGTATTGAAAACACGGACGTCCTAGTATATCCAATATTTCATATGTTTCTTCTGCTGCGATATCTGTGTTGTGATTCTGTGATGGATATAGTATATAGTATATATGATATATTATATAGACGTTACTTATGTTTTACACCCGGGCTAGCCCTGCCCTGCTCTGTCGTTAGTTACCTAACCTAACGGTGCACGAGGGGACATCGATGCGGATGCGGATGGCATAAGTGTACGTCATATCTATCTGTGATGTTTAGGTATTTAAATGATGGGACTTCATTAATGTGATTAATGAAAGATAAGAAACCTAAGATGTTGTGGAATCGAATTTTAAAATAAAACAGGTAGCTACAGTTCTTGCTTTGCACAGCGGTATATATGATATATCCTGCACCTTATTCGATGAGGAAAGGACCGAGATCCCTTCACCGGGAGTGACTCCTTTAGCAATAACTGGCAGATGCTACACACTCGGTTTGTTTTTGATTGCTTCTATAGTTTCTGCTTTGCACAGTGATATATATGATATATCCCGCACCTCATTCGACGAGGAAAGGGCCGACGATCCCTTCACCAGGAGTGACCCCTTTAGCAAAACTAGAAAAGCCTCAAAATCACTCCATTTCAAAACTTCATTTGATTCTACAACGATATCAAGTTCTATACGCTCATGGTTTTTATGAAAAACCTGCGTAGCCCTCCGTCATTTTAGATAAGTACTGGTTAGTATTCGTGCTGCGGTAGTTTGGCCTCCGTCAAGGCGCAGTGTACGGTAGCTAACTAGTGCTTATCTGTTTGCATATGATGCGATTGGATTAGGGTATTCGTACGGCGTTGTTTGGCCTCCGTCAAGGGTCGTGCGGGTGGGTTTAATTCAATCAGGAAATGACGGGTTGAACTTGACTAGCGGACTATGGGTTGTTTGGCCTCCGTCAAGGTCATAGGACGCTAGGGGCAAAATATTATCGGGAATTTCAAGTGTTGAAATTTGCAATGAGATTGCATACCTTCTATGAGATAGTTGGATCCCGATACCCGCTGCGAGTAAGAGTTACTCCTGGGAGAGTTTTACACATTGCAATTAGCTGATCAAGTAGGTGTCTAGAAAGGTGTCAACGGGGTTACGCCTCTGGGAAAACGAGGTTTACATTAATTAGGTTCGTGCGAAAGCACGGGGGACCTCCCTCAAAGTACCGACACTGGCCTGGCTGAAAGATTGGCGAACTTGTAGTGTGTAATTAATCCCGGCTAGTCTTTCCTTTTAGGGTTTGAAGGAAGATTTGATAAAAAGCAGTGGGAGCCATCCTGATTAGATAAGATAATAACCAATCTGATCTTGCACGAGCATACGCTAAAGTGTTTTCTTCTCTCTCTCTCCAGGTAGCGACCATTTCATGCCCTAATAAAGATAATAATATGGATGTATTGACCGAACCCGCATGTTATACTGTGCTGGGGAACGTTGGTTCCGTTCATTCTTATAAGAGTTATAGGAATGAACAGGATATAGGGGAATACCAGGATTCCCATGCCACCCGAATGAAGAAAGTACATGCTGATGCATTTTCTTCGGGTGTGTTCGTTACTGAGAACTGTTTCTCCATTTGCTCTACGTCCTGGGTATTGGATACCGGGTCAGGATCCCATATATGTAATCAGTTACATGGGCTTAAGAAAGGTAGAGAACTTGGAGAAGGTGATAAAGACATTAGAGTTGGAAATGGTGCAATTGTTGCAGCTAAGACTGTCGGGGAATATCACCTTGTATTACCAACTGGTAATACATTGGTTCTGAACGAATGCTATTTCATGCCGAACCTGATATGCAACATTATATCGGTTTCTTTATTAAGTAAAGAGGGATATAATTTTGTATTACAGGACAATGTTATGAACATTTTCCATAACCAAAAGTTGGTTGGATCAGGCACGTTGTGCAATGGCATTTATGTTCTAAACCAATCAACAGTTCTGAATATAACAAACACACACAAGAGGAAGAGTTCAGAACTGAACGATTCTTTCTTGTGGCATTGTAGACTAGGTCACATCAATGCGACACGACTGGCTAAGTTGCATAAAGATGGATATTTGAAACCTTTCGAATTTTCATCTTATGACACTTGCCAGTCATGTCTCAAAGGCAAGATGACCAAGACTCCGTTTACGGGACACGGAGAAAGAGTTACCGAACTCTTGGGACTGATACATAGTGATGTATGCGGTCCCATGTCTACACATGTCAGGGATGGTTCTTCATACTTCATTACATTCACTGACGATCTCTCTAGGTTCGGGTATGTGTTCCTGATGAAACACAAATCAGAAGCTTTTGAGAAATTTAGGGAATATAAACAAGAAGTTGAGAACCAAACCGGAAAAAATATTAAAATCCTTCGATCTGATCGAGGAGGAGAATACTTAAGCAATGAATTCCTGGACTTCCTAAAAGAGAATGGGATTCTCTCTCAGCTGACTCCTCCATATACACCACAGCACAACGGTGTATCGGAGCGGAGAAATCGCACCCTATTAGATATGGTGCGCTCTATGATGAGTACAGCTGAGTTACCTATTTCCTTCTGGGGATATGCACTGGAGACTGCTGCATACCTACTGAATAGAGTTCCGACCAAATCAGTGCCTACCACTCCATATGAGATATGGAATGGCAAGAGACCATGTCTTAATTTTATTCAGATATGGGGTTGTCCGGCCTATGTTAAAACACAAAATCCGGACAAGCTCGAGGCAAGGTCTGTTCTATGTAAGTTTGTTGGATATCCCAAACATTCGCGAGGGTATATCTTCTACCACTCCGAGGAACAAATAGTGTTTGTTTCTCGACATGCCACTTTCTTAGAAAAAAGTTTTCTTATGAAACAGATAAGTGGCATTGAGGTAGAACTGGAAGAGGTTCCAGCAATACGGACTACAACAGAAGATTTGGTTGAACCAGAGGATTCCGTAGTTCCCGATGAACCCCAGCCTCTCCGCCGATCTAGTAGGGTTCCTCGCCAGCCTGAGAGATACTACGGTTTTCTCATGGATGGTGGGAGTGAGGATTGCATCATGGAGGATGATGACCCAACTAGCTTCGAGCAGGCCATCACGAGCAGGGACTCAGTGAAATGGCTGGATGCAATGCGGTCCGAGATGGAATCCATGTACACCAACAAAGTATGGACTTTGGAAGTTGCTCCTGAAGGGGTAAAACCCATTGGGAGCAAATGGATCTTCAAGAAAAAACTTGGTGTAGATGGGAAAGTGGAGACTTTCAAAGCTAGACTTGTAGCAAAGGGTTTTCGTCAAAGACCAGGTGTGGACTATGACGAGACCTTTTCTCCAGTGGCTATGCTTAAATCCATCCGGATCATGCTTGCCATCGCTGCTTATCATGATTACGAAATCTGGCAAATGGATGTTATGACCGCCTTTCTAAATGGTGATTTAGAAGAGTGCGTGTACATGACTCAGCCAGAGGGCTTCGTAGACAGTGGGAGCAGCGGGAAGGTGTGCAAGCTGCTTAAATCCATTTATGGATTAAAGCAAGCATCGCGGAGTTGGAACATCTGCTTTGACGTCGTTATCAAAGAGTTTGATTTCGTCAAAAATCCAGATGAACCTTGTATCTACAAGAAGGTGGCAGAGAGTAAGGTTGTCTTCCTCGTATTGTACGTGGACGACATACTCTTGATAGGAAATGATATTCCTATGCTGCAATCGGTCAAGCTCTTCTTATCACAAAGATTCTCGATGAAAGATCTTGGTGATGCCTCCTGCATATTGGGGATTAGGATCTATAGAGATAGATCCAAACGGATATTGGGATTGTCCCAATCCAGGTACATTGACACCATACTAAAGAGGTTTAGTATGGAAGAGTCCAAGCGTGGGAACTTGCCCACGATCTCTGGAGTCACTCTCTCCAAAGAGATGTCTCCCAAGACTGATTTGGAGAGAGCTCGCATGCAAGGGATACCCTATGCTTCGGCTGTAGGCTCTATCATGTATGCGATGCTATGTACCAGACCCGATGTAGCATACTCACTAAGTGTAGTGAGCAGGTATCAAGCTGATCTTGGAGAGAGTCACTGGACAGCTGTGAAGAGCATTCTCAAGTACTTACGAAGGACTAGAGATATGTTCTTGGTATATGGTAACGGAGAACTCCAAGTGGAGTCCTTTACCGATTCGAGCTTCCAGAGTGATAAGGATGACTCTAAGTCGCAGTCGGGCTTTGTCTTTACCCTTTACGGAGGGGCGGTTAGCTGGAAGAGTTCCAAGCAGGAAACCGTGGCAGACTCGACGATGGAGGCTGAATACATCGCTGCCAACGATGCTGCTAAAGAAGCTGTCTGGATCAAGAAGTTCATTACTGAACTTGGAGTGGTTCTATCCATTGAGCATCCAATACCTTTGTATTGCGATAACAATGGAGCGGTGGCTTTGGCCAAGGAACCCAGGTCCCATCAGCGGTCCAGACATATTCTGAGGCGGTATCACCTGATCCGGGAGATAGTTGATCGCCGGGAGATCGAGGTCAGGAGAGTTGACACGAAGGACAACACGGCGGATCCACTCACGAAGGCCATTCCCCAGATACAGTTTGAGAGACTCTTCGGGATGCTCGGTATGCGATACTACAGCAGCTGGCCCTAGTGCAAGTGGGAGATTGTTAGTTGTATGTATGCCCTAGAGGCCAGTATTGTACAGATGATGTATATTATATTGGATTCTTGGACATATATAGAGATGACTTTCTTGCTCGATATGATAGTATGCTATCTGGTTGCTCTTTATCTTAACATGTACACTTGTCTCTTTATACTGTTTTATAGTTACATGTTGGTAAAGCCCTTAGGATATGTACTTGACTACCTGGACTGTGATGCAGATCATACTAGTGGGGACATGGTAGTCCATAAGTACATCCTTCAAGGTCCCTAGTCGTGGGTGTATCGAGACGGGGCATCGATATACCAGTGTAGACTAGCGTATACGCTTCTCGACCCATATGATGGGCGATGGATGATCCCATATCCATTGGTGTTTGACATCAGAGATGGTATACAGGTGCTCAGTGGAGACTGAGTACACTGGACGGACTCGCCGAGAACTCCCAGATGGTATTATACCTCACGTCAGATGGCAGTTCTCAGGTGACACTTGTACAGGTTAGTCTGTAGACCCGAGATCGTCATAGAGTCTTGTGTGATTCCCACTGTGCTTTGATCTCCACCTTACCACGTCCATGAGGGCGTGCAAAACGGTGGTCTTTGGGCACAGTCCCGAGTCACATGGAGGCAATGAGCGATAGGAGGGGTTTCGTCTCTCCCGGTATTGGGAGTTGATGTTGCGCAGTGCTCGATTGGCCGTAACAGGGAAGTCCCTGGCCAGGACTGATCAGAGATTTGCTGGTAAGTGTTACCAGTAGTTTCTTGACCCGTTATGAGCCTCACATCGGCACGACTTATCGGTTATTGGGGTCTGACGTATACCACCCCTAGACTTGATATGCGACATATCAGACGAACAGACCGGACTGTACGGTAAGTGTTACTGGTTGGATTCACAGGAGTGTGAGCGGGCTAGCTCGTCGATCTTCTGATCGCTCAATACCCGGATGGCCGTTACGTTTAGCAGACCGCTTGCGGCTTGTGGGTGCTTGATATGATCATCATCTGCTACCGGCGTATTGACGAGTCTTTAGAGTCCTGCACAGAGGTTTCCTGGTTCAAGCGAAACGAAATAGGAGCGCATATGAGATATGTGCAGGACCGAGAATAATGCGTGTATGTGATACCGCATTTCATTCTCGCGATATATGTTTCGATTGGTTATATTCGATATGACCTAGTTATCGAATCATTGATTCGATAAATCGATACATTGGATTCTAGTCGGTTATGTACGACATGACCGGATCATTGAATCAAATGTTGATTTAATGATTTAATGCATAATTATATATTTGATATATTGCATTGCATTAACTAGTATTGGTTCACTTTAAATGGATTTTCTCACTTGATGTACTTGTTGTATATGTGATGTACTTTTGTGCACATCTTTGTATCATGTTTGATGATGCTTGCTCATTAGGTTAAGTGTGAAGTATTAAACCATGGTTAAGAGATGATTAGGGTTTTGCCCTTTTTATTTATTTATTTGTTTATTTATTTGAAAAGGATTATGATAAGAATGGTGGCTTTTTTTTGTTTTAAGTTGAAGCTTCATGAAGCTTTGACTTTTGTAACCATCTTTATCTTCATGCTTAACCCTAACCCTCTCAAGTGACCATGGTTTATTCTCTACACTTAACCTAGGTTAGAACATGATAAGTATTTGATTTTATTATTCTTTTTCACAAGACTTATCATATTCTTTCTTCTTCATCTCCTTCTTCTTCAAGAGAGAAAACAAGATGCCATCAATGGCAACTTGAGCATAAGTGAGTGAAATCCAATTCTAAAGTGAACCCACCTCCTATTTCTTCACCCTCTACCTCTTGCCAAGTTGTTTTGGGTGTTTTCTTCACAAGTTTCATAACTTGGTGAAGTCGGAGCTTGAACTAGTGCAACCTCGACGTAGATCGTCTTTGACACGAAGCCGACGACCTAGCTCGCCCGTTTCTCCGATGAAGCCGACGATTGGGTTCGGGATTCATGATGGACAGCGAGAGGACACCCACGTGGAGATAAGGAAGTGGAAATCCGGATTTACAAAGGTTGTAGCTTCTCACTTCTAGTTAAGTAGTTAACTAGTTTATCTTTTCGCCTAAACATCTAGTAAACGATCCGTGTTAGGGTTTCTCGGCACCAATAATTTTTTAAATTGGCATGATCGATGCCTTGTGAGTCTTCATTAGGATGCCTAGGAACCCTACAGCATATGCGTACCGTCCCATTCTTCTTCATTACCGGGACGATATTGGCGATCCAGTCGGGATATTGGACTTCTTGGATAAATCCAGAATCGATCAGCTTCTTGACTTCGGCGTTGATGCTCATCTCAAGCTCGAGTCGCATCCTCCTTGGCGCCTGCTTGACTGGCTTGATATCTGGGGATATTGCTAATCTATGCACAGCAATCTCCGGATCTAATCCCGGCATCTCAGAGTAGTTCCACGCGAAGCAGTCTTTATGCCGTAGAAGCACGTTCTTTAACGCAGCCACCCTCTCTTCGGATAACAGCTCGCTGACAAATGTCGGTCGCGGGTCGTCTGCCGATCCCAACTCAATCTTCTTGAGGTTATCTGCAGTAGTATGTATACCATCTTCCAGTTCTTTCGGAGCGGGCGGAAATTCCGAGATCACCTCATCATCGCTGTTCTCAAAGCACCGGGGAAGGTCATCTACATTCTCGGGCTCTTCTCCTAATATCGTAATCGTATAGCAAGTGCGAACCCGCTCCCTGGACTGAGGTGGACCCGGTTCTGCTCTTGCGGCCTTGGGTTCATGATTTTGCGGCGGCGTTACCTTCCAGCCGTCGGATAAAGCGAATCTGCCCCGTTGGTACTGGTCCTCGACCCAGTTCTTGAAGGTGAAGCAGTCTTCGGTAGGATGTCCTATGGCTTGGTGATAAGAGCAATAACTCAGATGAGAAGCCTTGTTAGCTTTCTCAGGATATCTAGACTCTGGAAGCGTGATCATTTGATGTTTTATAGCGAGGTTAAGTAACCTCGCCGTCTTGTCTTGGGGGAAGGAGTACGCTCGACTCATCTTCTTCATGTGGGACAAACCCGAGCCGCTTCTTGATTTATTTCCGTCTCTGCGTCGGGCCTTTCGTACAGCGGATTGACGAGGATGAGCGTCTTTGTCTTTTGCAGCCTGTTGAAATAGACGTTGCGTCCTGGCCTTCTCGTAGATGGCCATTTCGCGGTCGTGGTCTTCCCGAACTTTCTGACCCATTTTCCTGATAGGCTTGCCCATTCGTTCCTCAAACGACGGACTCGGCGTTTTAATCGCGGGGTCTAGTTTTGATGGGGGGTTGGCATCTCCTGACAGGGCGTCCTCCTCTTCATCAAAGGTATATATAGCGTAGCTGCTGTGAGCCCGTTTCCGTTTTCCGGCTCTTGCGTATCCAAGCCCGAGTGTTTCCATCTTCCCATTGGGCAATTTGCGTTGAGTCCCGGGGACATCCCAAATCCTGTTGTAGAACCGAGCCTGCCGAACGGTCTATTCTAAGGGTACTCCTTGGCGCTTCAATAGCTTCTTTAATCCATTTGTATAGTATCTGGGCTGACGGATGGGTTGGAGCCTGTCAAGTGTAGCATCCGCGCCATGCTAGATCTCTTTCTCTATTTTCGACTCTGAGGATCGGTAGAATAGGATCACCTTCTCACCCCTTCGTCTGGGAGGGACGTAAAATGTTCGCATGTCCTGCACATTATTAGCCTGCAGCGTGTCGAGATCCTTGTAGTGTTCTCGCGGTACCATGGTGATTTGCAAACTATGGTCATTGCCAGGGAGTGTTTGTATTGACAGCCGATTGGAGAACACGGCATTAACTTCATCTTTTGAATCATTTCCAAAGACCAACATGGGGGCGGGCGTCCCCAGGTTGTTGCGTTGAGATGGCCCTGCATAAACTATCTCTTCCTCTTCTTCGGTATCGCTCCCGAAAACAGGGATGGTGGCGGCGGTTTTGTTCTCCGGATTGCGACATCTTTCTGTATCCTCGAAATCTGGCAAAAAGTACTTCGCATCTTCGTATTTGCGGACTTCGTTCACGGAAAATGGGTTTAACTCACCTGTTACAGTATACTCGAAACCATCCTTAAAGTACTTCATACACTGATGTTGTGTAGAAGGGATGATGTTGTATTCGTTTAACCAAGGACGACCGAGCAAGGCGTTGTAGCAGGTCTTGGCGTCAATGACATGGAATTTGATGTCTGTGACGAGAAGTCCAAAGCGTAATGTTAGTATCACAGATCCGAGAGTCTGTGACGATTGTGAATCGAAACCGGAGATAGTAATCTTGTCACGAACGAGGTGTTGCACGCTCATGCAGATTTCC
Organism: Agapanthus africanus; assembly: GCA_030015575.1. Lineage (NCBI taxonomy): Eukaryota > Viridiplantae > Streptophyta > Magnoliopsida > Asparagales > Amaryllidaceae > Agapanthus > Agapanthus africanus. The sequence goes on along the minus strand of JASDDO010000019.1, from coordinate 821,417,720 downwards.
TTCAACACCCGAACATTAAGGAGATTGACGGAGGATCCATTATCCACCAGAATCTTTTCTATCTTGATATCATGGCAGTATCCGGAGACATATAGGGGACGGTTGTGGTCGCACGTCCCGAGAAGGAGGTCTTCATCACCGAAAGTGATGTCGGCTGTATGCACTTCCTCCAGTTCATCCTTCATCTTTTCAGTGGCGAGGAAGGCTTGGAATTGCTCAGGTTCTTGTAACGCCTTAATTAGTGAGTCTCGCGCTTCTTTTGATAATAGGAGGGCATCGAGAATGCTAAGCTGAGAATGTAGCTTCCTTAGGTGCGCGAGGATGTTATAGTCCACTTTACCCTTCCTAGGAGGGTCTTTGGCAGCCAGCTCTCTCATGACTTGGTCATCTAAAGTGATATCTTCAGTGACCTTTTCCTTTCCCTTATCCTTTCTATTCCCGGGCCCGAGATTCTTTTCTGGGAGTGTGCGATTGCGCAGCTGAATGTTCTCGCAGATCTCCGATTCCTCCTCTTTCCCCAACACGGATTCTTTGAAGAGAAGGCCCAGAGCGATTTCTTCATCAGAGTCGCTCCCAAAGGTGAGAACTTGTGACACCCTGGCGTTTACCATGTAACAGTTGCCAGTAGCTCTGTCGTGCCCATCGATAGTACTTCTTCGCTCCCGACGGCTCTTGCGTTTTATGCGCTTAACATGTTGCCGACGAGCGACATATCCTTACCACCATATCTTAAAGGCGTCGCACTCCTCCGTGGGGTGTGAGATTTTCCGGTGATATGCGCAATAGTCAGGGTGCCTCTCCACCCCATCGTGTGTGTTTCCTTCCGAGGGTGGTAGCTTCATTCCCATTGACATGGCTTTGGCAAACCTTTTCCTCGTCTTGAATATCTTCTTGTCTACTTCGGATGCCTTTCGCTCTGGCAGGGGTAGTTCAACTCTTTCGTTCAGTTGCCCGCATTTGGCTCCTTCCGACGTGGTCATCTCACGCTCCTGGTCCGCTTTACATTTTAGACGAATCTCGTCTAGAAAAGCGTCGATCATTTCATTTGTCGGCCACGCACGCTCTGGTACAGGCTCTGCCTCCAGCTTCTTAGTGCCAGGAGTTTTCCCATCATCGGTAAACGAGTGGGAGATTACGTTACAACTCGCCACATATCCTTCGGATTCATCCGACGAGCTCTCTCCATCATCTTCCTCTTGAAAGATGTGGTTGAGGAACTCTTGCAGTGTGACAGGAGTTCACGCCTTTTGATTGTATTTTTCCAACGCGTCGATTTGCTTCTGCAAGTTCGTGTGTTCGTTTCCAAGCTTCACGGGCTTCTTGGATTTCTTCTTCTTTTTCTTCGAAGATTTTGACGGTTGGGCGTGAGTATTTGGGTCCTCATCGCGAGTCTTTGTAGTTGGGCGGCGCCTTAGCATCCCTTCGATAATTTGAGGTTCAAGAGGGTCCTTCCATTCGATCGCAGGGCATGCATGAAGGTCTCTCAGCATTCTTTTGGTTTTAGTTGATAGCACGACCTCCCATGGAGCTTCTTCAATAAAGGAGCAGGTTGCCCCCGGTGTATCCGCTTTCCTAGGAGCATGCGGCTGTGGTGGGTTCACCTTCCACTTTTCGGACAGTACAAACTTCCCCTGGAGGTACTGGTCTTCAATCCATCCTTTGAAGACGAAGCAATCTTCAATCGGATGGCCTACCGTTTGATGGTAAGGGCAATAGTTAGGGTTATTCACCTCGGTGGGTTGCGGCGGTCGCCTTGGATTTGGCAGGTTTATAAGTCTGTTGCGTATTGCCAGCTCGAATAGCCGTTTCGTCTTGTCCCGTGGGAACGAGTAGGGACGCTTCATCTTCTCATTATAATACCGACGCCTTTCCTCCAGTTGATCTGCCGGTTTCGGGGCGTTAGGTTGCTGTTGGGCATTCGCAACAAAGGTTGCTCTTCCTTTACCCTTGTCATTCCGAGGTTCCGACTTCGGGGGAGGTGGTCTATGACCCATCTGGTCCATCTGAGCCAACTTGTCGATTAAAGCCTGGAATGTGGTTGGCTTAAAGAACATCATAAACTGGGAGATAGTTGCGTGGGGGTCTAGGGTTCCCACGAACATGCCCACTGCGGGTGCCTCCTCAATGCGTTGTTCACATCTCGACCACAAGTTCCGCCAGCGTATAGCATACTGGACCCAGGTTTCGCCTGGTTTTACCCTGGCGTTAATCAATGCAGTTATTGGAGTGCGTTCGCTGGCACTTGCGAATCGCTGAGTGAACAACAACTCCATTTCAGCGAACGTTTTGATAGAATCGTTCGGGAGTTCCGAATACCATACGAACGCAGTTTCTAATAAGCTGCCCACGAACTGGCGGAGCAACAGTTTATCATCACCGCCGGTGTTACCGCAGAGGGCCCGGAACTGGGCGACATGTTGATGGGGGTTGCCGGTCCCCTTGTACACGTGGAATTTTGGTATCGTATAGCCTTGCGGGTATTTGATTTGGTCGTACCAGCTCGGATACGGCCGCCCCGTTTTCACGACTTGACCAGCTGCCTCAGTCGCGTGATGAACCCGGATTTGCTGGGCTATGTAGTCAGCCAAGTCAGCCTTAGAGATTGCCTCCTCCTTGGCCGTTGAGAGGGCTGGTGGTGGATTTGACGTTTCTCCTCGGCCGTCTTCAAGAACGATTGGGGGATCCTCGGCGGGTAAGTCCTGCTGGATCATCATTCCTATCATATCTTGGAAGAGAAGGCCCATACGTTGTATGTTGGCCGCTTGTTCAGCAGCCTCTTTGTCCTTTTTCTCCAGTGTCCGGCGAAGGAATTCAGCGTCGGTTTCTTCCTCTCGGCGTGCGTCTGAGGACGTTTCTGGGTTTTCTTTTGGCCCGGTAAGCGCGGCCATAGCATTCATCATTTCCTGAAGCTTTTGTTGCTGCTCCTGGGCCTTTGTCACGGATCGGGTTAGCGGTCGGTGGCCCGTAGAAGTGCGGCTTTCCTCCTTTCCAGAGGCCATGTAGACAGTGTGCACCACCATGCCCCCAGACTTAGGGCGTCTGGGCTCAGTGCTTTTAGTCGTCGTTGCATGCTGGGGGGTCTTCTCTGGCCTCTTCCGTTTATAAGCCAGTTGATCAACAGCCCTTTGGGGTTTAGCCTGGTGACCAGCTTCCGGTTGGATTTTCAGCTTCTTGTGCTGGCGGAAGAAGTTTGGATCGATGATCGAGTCTCGGGCCTGCCGCCAAACTTTATAGATTTTGGAAGATAGCCGTTGAGGAGATCGGGGTTGTTCGGGTTTTATTTCCACAACCTTTTTTAATGGGGGAGGAGACCTCTTCAGCACTGCAGTAGCAGAATTCCTTCGCACCTTATTTAGCATTTCGAAGCTGTTCCCAGTTGGAACAGCAGCATTAACTTCTGCCACCGGGGCCGATGGAGTCAACCCGGAGGGGGAGTTGCCCCCAGCCTTCCTTACTCGGCGCCAATGGCGACGTCGAGCGTGTCGAGCGGACGGCGTAGGGTCAGCGGTAAGAATGGTTTCGTCTTGCCCCCTGTCTGGGTGAGGGGTCGCTGTTGGTATTAGCCTGTCAAAGACCGATGTCCTTTGGGCAGCAGGAGCGGAAGCTGAAGCCGTCAATCTTGTAAAGACCGACCTTTTGGCCGAAGAAGCTGCCTTGACGACTTCGGGGGCAGGAGCGGCCGCCTTCTTAGAAGCAGCCTTCTCTGAGATTGTAGGCCCCATGATGAGTTCGCAGGATTTCTGGCCCAATCTAGAGAAGACCGAGGCGTTGACGTTGGGCGACTCGTTGAGAGGAGCCGCGACAGGGGTAAGACGATCAAAGACCGACTTCTTGAGAGCTTCCGTTGTCAGCACTGGAGTGGTGAAGTTTGTCGGCGGGAGCATGGTCCCAAAGAACAATCCTGTGGTGGCGCGAGTGACCTGTTCCACGGGCATTGTGAATAGCGAAGCAGCTTGGGGTCCGTAGGCTATACCTCCTGGCGAGGCAGAGCGTTGGTTGCAATTGCAGTCTGAGCAGTTGGAGAATTTCACGGAAATAGAAGCCATCGATCCTTTGCTTTCTGCAATAAGCGAGACGTCAATTCTTAGTATCTTGAAACCCAAGGGCAACCATTAGCGAACCGCGATTGGTTCGCGAGTCACGACACACGAAGTGTGGAGTGGAAAGAGGAAAAGGTCCCACCGGGCGTGCCAGAATCTGTTCCCCTCCGAAAGACGGCGCGACATGACGTCTTGCCTGAGATTCGGGGCAGATGCTAATTGGTTCTATCCGTCCACCTCTCCGAAGATACCAAGTTGATTTATGGCACCGTATATCGAAGGTTTAGACGGATGCGTCCGATGTAGCAGACTTCGTCAGATTCCCCCTCGTTTGAGGGGTTTTTGATTGTGGGGACGCTCTTCCCTGCAGGCGCAAGCCCCTGCAGTTAATTACGCTACCGCATTGCGGTAACAACTTTCTCCTTCTCCAGATGGTCACTTCGTGTCGTGGGTGTTTGTTTTGTTGCCCGTGGATTGTTTACGGAGACTGAGTTATGTCGTCGCCCGTAGGGCGTGGACTAGTCCAAATCCGTATTATCTTAGATTTGGGTTTGGGGGTTTAGTTTGAGGATACGTCAGCCATACTTGAGGCTAAGATCAACTCAAACGTTTGTTAAGGATGCGTTAGTCCAGTTTGAGACTAAGATCAACTTAACGGGATCGTTTAGATCCGACAAAAGAGCGTTTGGAGGCTCGATTGTTCCAGTTTAGGGACATGGTGGTCCATTAAATGTATGGCCGTCGGGACCCATCACCTCTCTGACGACGTTGAAGGATTACAACGACAAATGTCAGAGGAGTTCAGAGATGTACCCTTGAGCCAAAGTTGATTGGGGGATCTAGAGTCCAATTTGGGACTAAAGTCTGTTTGAAGGTTTAAGGATACGTTAGCCATATTTGAGGCTAAGATCAACTTAAACAGGATCGTTTAGATCCGACAAAAGAGCATTTGGGCTCTATTGTTCCAGTTTAGGGACATGGTGGTCCATGGGTAGTTTAAGGACGTTGCGGTCCATGGGTAGTTTAAGGACATTGCGGTCCATTGTTAGTTTTAAGACATCTCGGTCAAGGTTAAGGACGTCGTAGTCCATAGGTTTAAGGACCCCACAGTCCATTGTTAGTTTTAAGACATCTCGGTCAAGGTTAAGGACGTCGTAGTCCATGGGTTTAAGGACCCCACAATTCGGTATGTGCTCTGGATGCTTCACACGGGTTCACTGCCGTACTCTGCGAGGACCAGGCTCCGCTCTGGACGTTTTCCACGGGGTCAAAGAGTGACATTATCCGCGTTCCACATAACCAGGAATTTTGCATTAAACACGGGTTTAAGGACCCCACAGTCCGTATCAATGTGTGGTCGTCGGGACCCGTCACCTCTTTGAAGACATTGAGGGATTACAATGCCAAGTATCAAAGGAGTGAAGAGATGTACCCTAGAACCGGAGTGGATTAAATAGTCCTTGGCCCAATTTGGGATCAAGACCGATTAATTATGTTATGAGTCCATTGGCCCAGTTAATCACAAATTGAGGACTTATGGCCATCTTGGGCTAAGTCCAATCAGGAGAGGCTTTGCCTCCATCCATTTAGCCAATTGGGCCAAAGCCTAGTGTTAAACACTACAGAGCAATCAGTGTTGAACACTGGGAACGAGGTTGACAAGTTAGTGTTTAACACTAAAAGATAATCGGTGTTAAACACCAGCAACAAGGCTTTTCAAATTAGTGTTAAACACTAAAACAGATCAGTGTTGAACACTGCAAATAAAGCTTTTTGATTAGTGTTGAACACTAAGGCCCAACAGTGTTTTAACACTGGGTTCGAGAGTTTCAATTTAGTGTTAAACACTAAGGCAAGAGGGGTCACGTGGCAGCACGTGAGAGCGCCCTCCCTTCATTTATTCTGCTGAGATTATCGCGTCTTTTAGAGCATCACGTGCCATCACGTGATGGGCATTCAAATGCCTATATGTTAGAGCTTCTGCCGAGGGTCACGTGGGTCACATGGGGTGCTGCCTCAAAGAGGCTTTCTGTAGATCTCTTGGGGGGGTCACGTGGTGACACGTGACCCTGCCTCTATGTATGTTATTTAGAGGATCTGTTAACCTTTTCTCAGGAATTAAGTTCCTCGTAGGGTTAAACCCTGACAGTAATTTCAGAGGAATTAAATTCCTACTTCCTTTTGAAGGTTTATATTCTGAATAGAGTTGAACTCTGAATTTTCCGTAGGAATTAAATTCCTCATACATGTGAAGAACCAAATAGGGTTAAACCCTAACAAAAGCTTTTTAAGGAATTTGAACTTCCATCCTCTGTTAAATTATGATTAAAGGAATTAAATTCCCGCTGTTTCAACAGAACTAGGTTCTTAATTAGTGTTAAACCCTGTCTCTTTTTGTTCTGAAGGAATTAAATTCCCATGATACAGGGTCAAGCCCTAATTTTATTTTAAAGGAATTAAATTCCTATAGTTCTGTGAGAATTAAATTCTCGTGCTTGCATTCCCTCTCTATGTTTTGGATCTGCATGGCAGGATCTCAACCCATTGAGAATTAAATTCTCAACCTCAAGGGGAGATGTGCACTTTGCAGATCCTCTATCAAAGAGAGAAGAAATATGTTCTTCTGTTTTATGTATCAGAGTTAAACTCTGTTGAGAATTAAATTCTCTTTTTCTTTCAAGGAGCTTTTCCCTTTCTTACCTAGGGTTTTTGCAGAAGATCCAAGTTTCTCCAAGTATCGAAGCTCTCTTCCTTTTCTTTTTCTCTCCCTGTCTCTGTATATCTCTCTTTTTGTGTCTCTTGGCTCCTATTTATAGGAGAAGCATCCGAATCAATCAGTTTTTGACGATTCTTCATGAGAGATTTGATTTGCATCCATCATTCGTTTTGGACCTTTGGATTATTAGGTGAATTTTATTCACCATTGGATTTCAAATCCAGGGATTCTCCTTTGTTGTTTCGGTTAGATTTAAAGGGGAAATCTTTCCAAACCCGAGATTTTCCCATAGATAGATGATATTTCATCACCTCTGAATCTTTAATTCGATTGGTTCCAGATAGTCGTTTTCCTTTGAAAAGATTTGAATCTCTTTCAAAATTTAATTCTGTTGACAAAATGGGCTTTGAAAGCCGGTCACGTGTGACCACGTGACCCATGGTCACGTGTGAGCACGTGACCCCCTTTGGAATGAGCCTTCTTCTTTCCTTTTGCGCTGTCTTCTGGTTGTTGCTTAACCGTCACGTGCCACCACGTGACCCCTGGTCACGTGTGAGCACGTGACCCTGGTCTGGACTCTTTTTTCTTGACTTGATCAGGGAACCGATATGCCTTTGAATCCGCTTTAAAACGTCATGTGCCAACACGTGACCCTGGTCACGTGGGAGCACGTGACCCTTTCTCAAGCCCTTTTTCTTTGATGTAGTCAGGAAGCTGAACTTGCTTTGCCGGTACTTTTGGGTGTCACGTGCCAACACGTGACTGCTGGTCACGTGTAAGCACGTGACCCTCTTCTCAAGCTTTTTCCATAAGCTTTCCTGATTTTAAATCAGGAAACAAAGAAGACCTCCACAAAGCTCATAGGCGGTGTCAGTAAAGTAGAGGAAAAGGGAAGAGCAAAAGTTTCAGGGCTAACAGTATGGATAGAGAAATGTTCCTATTGTCACGGGAAAGGGCATTGGCAGAAGGGATGCAGGGCTTGGAAAGCCAGAATCCAGGATTTGAAGCATGTTGTGGCTTCGGCTTCGGCTTCGGGTGTGTTAATATTTGAAAACTGTCTGTCAATTAACTCTACTTCCTGGGTACATGATACCAGATCAGGATCTCATATCTGTAATTCTTTACAGACTTTGAGAAACTGTAGAGTTATCGGGGTATGTGATATGACTCTCTGAGGTGCTAAAGGAATGAGCATGGATGCTGTATCCGTAAGGGAATATCACCTAGAATTGACAAGTGGGCAGTTATTGATTCTACGTAACTGTTTTTATGTACCTAGTCAAGGTTGTAATGTCATGTCTGTATCTTTACATTATAAAGTTGGATATGATTTTACATATATAAGCGATGTGGTCCACATCCACCTAAATCAAAGTATTGATTGGGGTCAGGTACATTAAATAACGGTATATACGTATTAAATCAAGCTCAGGTTTTCAAATGTCCAGAACACACTTATAAGAAAGTCTCCGGAATTCAATAGGACTTTCTTATGGCATTATAGACAGGGTCACATCATTGAAACAAGGTTGACGTAGTTACATAGAGAGGGATATTTGGATCCGTTCGAATATCAGTCTTATGCGACTAGTCAATCATGTCTCATAGGAAAGATGACAAAGACTCCGTTCACTGGACACGGAGTAAGAGCGAGCGAGCTCTTAGATACACAGCGACATATGTGGTCCTATGTCTACATATGCACGAAGTGGTTATTCCTATTTCATTACTTTTACGAATGATTTCTCTAGGTAAGGACATATCTTCTTGATGAAGCATAAATCCGAGGCCTTTAAGAAATTCCGGGAATATAAGAATGAAGTGGAAAAACAAACAGGCACAAGTATCAAGTCACTTAGATCTGATCGAGGTGGTGAATACTTAAGTACCGAGTTCCTAGATTACCTAAAAGAGAAATGAATTCTCTCTCAGCTTACTCCTCCATACACACCACAACACAACGATGTATCGGAGAGATAGAACACAATCCTATTGGTTATGGTTCGTTCCATGATGAGTAACACTGAGTTACCGTCATCCTTCTAAGGTTATGCACTAGGATTAGTTGCATATCTTTTGAACAAGATTCATACCAAGACTGTGCCTACTGTTGGATATAGTGCCCTCATAGTCAATTATTGGATCACAGGCATGTGATTGCAATGATTGAGGGAGGACCTATACCGGTAGGACAGTCTTACTCAAGATGATAGTATGCTATCTGGTTTATCTTTATCATCGTGTACAGCTTTAGGTGGCCTTACAGATCACTATTACACATTGATAGAGCCCTTAGGATTCTTGCTTGACTACCAGCAGTATGATGGCGATCATATACGTAGGAGCTGGGGTCTATAAGCACATCCTTAAAGTGGTCCCTAGTCGTGGGAGTTTCGAGACTACATCGATACTCCATTAGTAGACTAGTGTATACAGTCGAGACCCCGACGAGGGGCGGTGGTCGGTCTCACAGGCCATTGGTGTCAGTTGGATCACCTAAGATGTATACAGGTGCTCATTAGGTTATGAGTACACCGGGCAGGACTCGCCGGGAACATGCTAGTTAGTATTATACCTGACGTCAGATAGCAGTTCCCTAGTGACATGTGTACAGGTTAGTTCATCGACCTGAGATCGTCATTTGTCTCGTGTGAGTTCCCACTGTGCTTTGATTACTACCCTACCACGGCTCAAAGGAGTTGTGCAAACAAGTTTTAGTTGGGTACAGTCCCGAGCCATATGGAGGCAGTGAGCGGATCGCCAGGGGTTTCGTCTCTTCCGGTATTGGGGGTGAGATCGCGCTGTGTCTAGGAGAGCCATTACACGAAGTCCTTGGCCTAGGCAGGAGATTTACTGGTAGGTATTCCAGTAGTATCTCAGGGTGTTCTGGGCTACACTCCGACACGACTTGTACCGCTTTTGGGGGTATGACTTTTACCAACCCCCTAGGCCCGCCATGCGATGCTCATAGACGAACGGACCGGACTATACGGATATTATCACTGACAGGCTCAGTAGGGTGTCAGGATGAGTTCGCTCATCGACCTCCCTTTTGGTCAATACCTGGTAGCCCGTTACGTACGGCTAGTACCTCTGACGTGCTAGTGGTTAAATCCGCAGCCAATGTATTGACGAGTCTTTAGAGTCCCCCACAGACAGTTTCTCAAGCTTCGGGCGAAATGATGTAGATGTCGTATGATATATGGCAGGGTCCGATCATATACGTGCAGTAGTGCACGGATCATGATCGGGCGGATCATACTAGTGGGCTTTGGTTTAAGCCGGATCCTAGTATTAGATTTGTTGGATTACTTTAGTCTCATCGCATTCGCATTCAGTCGGAATGCGGGTGCAGGTATGTATATACAGGTGAGGGGTATCCTTGTGATCCGTCACGAGTTTACTTTGGATGTTGCCGTATCTTTTTGTTGTGGCAAACATTTGAATTAATGTTTGCATATGGAAATAATGAGCTAGAATTCATCATGAGATGCATTAAATGTGACATGGACATATATAGTGACTCATGGTCTCTTTTATTATGAAAATGTCACATTAGTGTTTGATGTGTGGGTTGATTTGATGAGAGGAGAGAGAGGGGCAGCCAAGGGTGAGGTTGGCTCTTGTGTTATTCTCTTCTTGCTCTCTTTTTATCAAAAAACAACAAAAGAAAAAGAAAACATCTTCTTCTTCTTCCTCTAGCTCATTATCTCCATCAATGGCAACACCTCTAACCTCCATCCAAATCAATGGATGCAAGAGACAAAGTGATCACAAACATTCTCTACATCACCTTGGACACGTCGGCTAGCACACTTCGTGCCCGAGTTGCTTCGGATGAAGCGGGAGCCCATAAAAAGAATCGATGATGTGGTGCTCTTTCCGACGAGGAGATCAAGACCGGAGATGCCGCGAGGAGTTTGGGATGGTGGCCAAAGACCGAAGGACACGGATCGATCGGTATAGCTTTCCAACCCTTGCTCTAGTTGCTAGTTTAGCGTTAATGGTTTGATCCGGGTTTTAAGCATACGATAGCGCCGGTTTCTAGTTTGAAAAAGTTTCCGTTTCCACATTTTGGCCTCGGACAGACGGCCGGGGCGCTACCGTACACTTACATGGTATCAGTGATACGCCATTAACCTTTACTAGGTTGCTCTAACGTGTTTAGAACTTCGATCGGACGAATTTTCCAAAACCGCAATTTCAAAGTCACAGTTTCTGTCGAATTTTCCTGTGGTCAAAAAATTATTTAGTGTGCTGCAGAAAAACAGGCAGGGTTTATAAGAGTTCTGTGAAAATTTGGTTGACTGTTGTTACTGTTGCGCCGCGGAACCGCGGCCTTAACCATGTTTTGGCCGCGGTTCCGCCGCTATTCTATCTCTTCACTGCACCAAATTTTGTACAGTGTTCTCTGACTTGGAATTGGGGTTTCTGGTAATTTTTGTTTGGGCCCAGATTTGTTTGAGTACCGGGAATTGTGCTTGGGGCCCACTTCGGGAAATTTTGTCGATCGAAAATTTTAAATATGTTAGTTCACAGTATTTACAGTATATATGCGACCGTGAATGTCATTTGATCGGTAAATCCTGTCTAATTGCTATAGCCTTTTTAGACGGATTTGCGAACGTGACATTCACGTTGATGTTCTGTGTTGTGCTGTGAAGTTGCGGATTTGTTGTGGTGGATAGCCTGGATGCAATGGTAGTACAGTTTGGTTGTATTTGTACATTTGATATTGCGGGACGAGCGTCCGACATGTGGATTGCCGTCACTGCCTGTTTGTATATTATTCTTTTGGGGCACGACCGGGCTGAGGTCGATATACCCATTGTATATATTTTTACTTTCTGTACTAGGATTACCCCAAGGTGGGGTGCACGGATAGCCGGGTTCTAGAGGGCAACAGGCCCGCATCTCATGGCTTTGAGACGGAGGGGGCTTCACTCTAGAATAGGCGGGCTACTCGCCGCACTCGTAGGGGGTATAGATTGACCCAATGAGGGGTGCTCAAGTTACCGGATTCCATGAAGTGCTGGGTGGTCCATTTACTTTGTTGAAGGGGGCTGCCTCGCTTCAGGTTTTGGCGGGTAACTTGCCGCGCCCGTAGAGGTCTAGGATTTCATTGCACAGGCTATCCACACGACCAGGGGAATGTCGGGTTTCAGTAGCGGCTCTATGAAACCCGGGGATCCCAGATTATCTGTATTGTTCTATGATACTTATTACATTTCTGTGATGTTGCATTTTATCACGCCTTGAGCGAATATTATATATTGATATATATACTAGTAGATGTTGTATATGTTTTACATCCACGCTAGTCCAGTCCCCGCTCTGTCGTTAGTTAAGTAACCTAACGGGTGATGACGGGACCCAGTGGCGAATGTGGATGGCATATACATACATCATATTTTCGTTCTTTTGTGGTGTGATTAATTGATGGGACTGCATTGATTCGGATCAATGCAAGCTAAACAAACCTATTCTGATGTCGTTGGAACATTTTTCAAAAAAAGCTGTTATTATAAGGACGTTCTCTTTTATTTTGCACAGTGGTATTCGGTTATGAATAGCCAGCACCTCAGTCGACGAGGCAAGGGCCGAGATCCCTTCACCGGGAGTGACCCCTTGGAAAGAAGTTTGCGTCAGGGTAATAACTTCACTATAGCCGATTACTTTTTGCCTTGCATCGTGGTATTCAGTTAGAATATCCTGCACCTCATCTACGGGGAAAGAGCCGAGATCCCTTCACCAGGAGTGACCTCTTTAGCAAAGGTTTTCGCCACTATATTTTTATAAAAAGTTATCCGGTTCCTTCAACGATATCAAGTTCATTACGTTAATGGTTTTTCGCCAAAAACCAGCCGTAGCCCTCCATCATTTCAGATTAGTAATGCTTAGTATTCGCGCTACGTTTGTCGTTGCTATTCGCCGAGACGTAGTGTGCGGTAGCTCTGTTGTGCTATTCTGTCGCATGGATATGTGGATTGGTTAGGACGGTTATACGACTTTGTTGATTATTCGTCAAGGGTCGTACGGGTGGGTTTAACGCAATCAAGATGATGACGGGTTGAACTAGACTAGGACCTTTTGATTTGTTGATTATTCGTCAAGGTCACTTGGGTTCTAGGGGTAAAAACACACATCGGGAGTTTCTAAAGAAACTGAAACTTGCCAGGTATGCACATACCTTCCGGAGTGTGATAACGTGAGTGGATTCCATCACGTTATCATGAGATGATAGTTGGATCCCGATTCCCACTGATGAATTGGTTTACTCCTCGGGTGATCCCGGCTAATTCTTCTTTCAGGTTTGGAGGAGAATTTGAGGTTACAGTGGGAGGTTTCCTGATTAGATAAATTGATAACCATTCTGATCTAGGTTAGAGTGCACGCAGAGTGTTTCTTTTCTCTCTCTCTTTGGAAGCGACCATGACCCGACCCTAGACTATAACTCAGTGACCAATTTAACCGAACCTTCTTAAAACACTGGCTTTTAGATTGTCTGAGTTGCATACCTCATTTCCACTCCTACTTTTATCCCTTTCTCCAGAACACCCCGTATTACTACGAACATCCACTTCCATTAGATAAAACCATCGTATGGTTATATACGAACTCGAAGGAACTTGTTCCAGATTCGAGGATGGTTTCCGGTTCTGGAGAAAATGAATAGGACTATTCAGTTGTCTTTTCCTTTTACCTTCTCTTAGGTTGCGAGTGCTCCTTGGATTAGGACGGTACACCTATTACGCTAATTGGATAGTCTTCTTCCAAACCATAGGCAGGTGCCGAACGGTAGGGAGTGAAGAAAACCAATTAGCCTAACGATGGTGTACAGAAGGTAATAAGTTAAGACAAATAAAGGGATTAGAAAAAGGGCAAAGTAAATTGCGACTGCTATTCACGACCAAACTAAGTATTTCTTCGCCAATCCTACATCACCTTTGTATTTCTCCAGAACACTCCGTATCACTATGAAGATCCACAGTTTATTGGATACTCCATCGTATGGTTATATACGAACTCGAAAGGACTTGTTCCAGTTCGGGGATGGATTCTGGTTCAGGAGAAATAGGAATAAGTTTTATTCAGTTGTCTTTTATCTTTACCTTCTCTATGGTTACGAGTACTCCTAGGATTAGGAGAGTACACCCATTATGCTTATTGGATAGTCTTCTTCCAAACCATAGGCTGGTGCCGAACGGTAGGGAAGGAAGAAAACCATTTGGCCTAAAGGGGTGTACAGAAGGTAATGACTAAAGACATATAAAGGGATTTGGAGAGATGGCAAAGAAATATACGGTTACAGTTGTGAATCTGATAATGGAGGCATTACTAGGAATACCCGGATACCCCTTCGAAACATTTATATGTTTCAGTTTCACTGTGTATTGTTAAAAGAAAACTGATTTCCCAATTAGCCCTTGCTCCAGGGTATGTATTTACCAGGTTTGATTCTCACATCTGTATGGTTTTACAGATGATGAGTGGGAGTAAATTATTGGGAGTTGGGTGATCATCCTCATTATATCGGGATTCGTTGTAATTGGTGATATTTGAGAAAATCACCTGGGTTGTTTGCCGGACGGCAAATATTTGGTTTTGAATATCCGTTGTTATGCACCAATTTCAAATTGATATATCTGTACGTTTATTTTTTATAAAGTGAGATATAACTTTTTGAAATTATGTCCATGACATTTACCTATATCAGTGGATGGTTAGGTAAGGAGCATTAAACAGCGGTGTAATTCTTCTTAACCATAAGTACAGTTTTCAACCTACGACACACGGAGAATAGGTTATTAGACTCAGGGGACTTATACAGAGTATTGTATTTTGTCCAGTGTCCATGAGGACAGAGGGGTTGGTACTCGTACTATATTCTGTTTACTTATGACTTCTCTAGTTCTTAGACATCTGTTTCGTAGAAAAGCAAGGTCCAAGTTTTGAGAAGTTATAGGTATAAGAATAAAGTAGAGAACCAGGTGTTGCAAGTATCAGGATACTTCAAGGTGATCGAAAATGTAGATACTTGTGTATGGTATTCAGTTGATAGTAATGATTAAGAGAACTTGCTTCTCTTTCAGGTTACTCATAATTGGATGTATTCCTAAGTTGAGTAATGTTGATCGGCCTCTCTCCATTTAGTTGACATGCACTGGAGACAGCTGCATGATTTGAATCTGGTTCCAATTAAATCAGTGCCTCTGTTTCTATATTGGATATAGAATAGTTCATATCTTAACATTGTTAAGGTACGGGGAGTTGTCCGGCTTATGCTTAAAACCAGACTCTGGATAACTCAAGGCACGTTTCTGTAATGGCTGTTTGTGGGTTGACCCGGGCTATGACGAGGGTTGACTTTCTACCATCTGGAAGATCAATAGTGATATTGTTCTGGACTCGCCACAGTTTTAATAAAAATGGATTTTTTTCATAAAACAGTAGTGGGAGTATGGTAGAACTGGAAGTGATTCCAAAACCGCAAACGATAATTGAAAATTTGATAAGGACCTAAAAGATTCAATCTGGTTTGACATTTCATTGGCCACTCCGCGGATATGGTGGGTAACCTCAGGCACTCGAGAGGTACTTCGGTATGCTCAAAGAAGGTGACAAGGAGGTTCTTGTTTACCCAGACTTGCCATTGCTGTTGTTCCAGACTGTGAGACCCGGCAGGAGGATGGGTATAGCGTCGTTCTAAACTAGCTTTAGAAGTGTACGTGTATATGACTCTGCCAGAGGGTTGTCGTAGTCAGTGGGAGCAGCAGAAGCATAGTGGATAAGTAGCTTATGTCTATTTATGGACTAAAGCAGATATAGCGGAGATAGATCATCTATTTCTGATGTGACAGTCATAGGTTTGACTTCATCAGAAAAGGAGATGGATCTGTTAAGAAGGTAGTAGGGTGTGATGTCCTGGTATTTGGATAACATACACAGAGTGGGAAGTGAAATTCTTATACTACGATCGGTTATACTATGGTTGTCACACAGTGGTTTCTCCAAAAGGGATATGGATATTATATCAGATATTCTGGTTACTAGATCTATGGTTTTAGATCTAGATTTGGGTAGTTTCCCAATCTGGATACTTAGACAGCATTCTAAAGGTGTTTTAGAATGGACGACTCCTGATACGGTAGTGTACCTGCAGGTGATGGAGTCACCCTCTCTAAAGGTGTCTTACAGACTAAAGGGGAGAGGGATGTGCATGATTGGCAGATCACTTGCTTAGGCAATTGAGTCAATCATGAGATGTAAAATACCACACCAGATATTGTCTTTTGCACGAGATGCAATAAGTTATGATATTAATCCTATCCTAGAGAAACGTTCGGAAGCAGTTTTAGAACGTAAGTGGATGTTCTAGGGAAATGATAACGGCAGCCTCCTTCAGGAGACAGTTATCATTCCAGGCTTCCTAGGTGACCTGGATGACAGAGTGACTGTCAGAGTTATAGTTTTCCCTCTGGCGAGGGGCGGTATTTTGGACAGGTGGTCCAAGCGGATACCGAGGGAGGCATGGCGCAGGATACTGATTAAGTTCAGTTGACGATATAATCTAAGAAGTTTGGATTTGGAGTTCATTTATGAACTAGGTCCCATCAGATATCCAAACATATTCTAAGACAGGTATTGCTCATTTCGGGAGATGGCTTTCTCCGCGAACTTGAGAAAAAGAGAGACACAGAAAGAAACATCAGGGAGGATCCACTCACTGAGGCTATTCCTCGAATGCAATAGTTTCGCAAGCGAGCTTTGTGAGACTGATTAGTAGAGGAGTTGGGTGTTCGGTATCACACGGGCTGTGAGTATGCGACATCGCAATAATTAGCCTTGAGTGCAAGTGGGAGATTGTTGGATATAGTACCCTCAGAGTCAATTATTGGATCACAGGCACGTGATTGCAATGATTGAGGGAGGACCTATACTGGTAGGACAGTCTTACTCAAGATGATAGTATGCTATCTGGTTTATCTTTATCATCGTGTATAGCTTTAGGTGACCTTACAGATCACTATTACACATTGATAGAGCCCTTAGGATTCTTGCTTGACTACCAGCAGTATGATGGCGATCATATACGTGGGAGCTGGGGTCTATAAGCACATCCTTAAAGTGGTCCCTAGTCGTGGGAGTTTCGAGACTGGGCATCGATACTCCATTAGTAGACTAGTGTATACAGTCGAGACCCCGACGAGGGGCGGTGGCCGGTCTCACAAGCCATTGATGTCAGTTGGATCACCTAAGATGTATATAGGTGCTCATTGGGTTATGAGTACACCGGACAGGACTCGCCGGGAGCATGCTAGTTGGTATTATACCTGACGTCGGATAGCAGTTCCATGGTGACATATGTACAGGTTAGTTCATCGACCTGAGATCGTCATTTGTCTCGTGTGAGTTCCCACTGTGTTTTGATTACTACCCTACCACGGCTCAAAGGAGTCGTGCAAACAGGTTTTAGTTGGGTATAGTCCCGAGCCACATGGAGGCAGTGAGCGGATCGGCAGGGGTTTCGTCTCTTCCGGTATTGGGGGTGAGATCGCGTTGTGTCTAGGAGAGCCATTACACGAAGTCCTTGGCCAAGGCAGGAGATTTACTGGTAGGTATTCCAGTAGTATCTCAGGGTGTTCTGGGCTACACTCCGACACGACTTGTACCACTTTTGGGGGTCTGACTTTTACCAACCTCCTAGGCCCGCCATGCGATGCTCATAGACGAACGGACCGGACTGTACGGATATTGTCACTGACAGGCTCAGTAGGGTTTCAGGATGAGTTCGCTCATCGACCTCCCTTTTGGTCAATACCTGGTAGCCCGTTACGTACGGCTAGTACCTCTGACGTGCTAGTGGTTAAATCCACAGCCAATGTATTGACGAGTCTTTAGAGTCCCCCACAGACAGTTTCTCAAGTTTCGGGCGAAACGATGTAGAGGCCGTATGATATATGGCAGGGTCCGATCATATACGTGCAGTAGTGCACGGATCATGATCAGGCGGATCATACTAGTGGGCTTTGGTTTAAGCCGGATCCTAGTATTAGATTTGTTGGATTACTTTAGTCTCATCGCATTCGCATTCAGTCGGAATGCGGGTGCAGGTATGCATATACAGGTGAGGGGTATCCTTGTGATCCGTAAGGAGTTTACTTTAGATGTTGTCGTATCTTTTTGTTGTGGCAAACATTTGGATTAATGTTTGCAAATGGAAATAATGAGCTAGAATTCATCATGAGATGCATTAAATGTGACATGGACATATATAGTGACTCATGGTCTCTTTTATTGTGAAAATGTCACATTAGTGTTTGATGTGTGGGTTGATTTGATGAGAGGAGAGAGAGGGGCAGCCAAGGGTGAGGTTGGCTATTGTGTGTTAGTGTATATGCCCTAGAGGCCATTACTGTATCATACTAGTTTGTATATTACTTAATGGATGCTTGGGATATTCACCTTGTATATACAATCTTGCTCAAAATAGTAGTATGCTACTTGGTTTGTTTCTACTTCAATGTGTACTTGTGTTTATTTCAGTATATCACTTATACACATTAGTGGAGCCCTTAGGATCTTTGCTTGATTACCAGCGTTGTGATGGCAGTCACACTAGTGGGGGCTGGGTAATCTATAGGCACATCCTTATACAGGTCCCTAGTCGCAGGACTATCGAGACAGGGCATCGATACTCCGGAGTAGACTAGCGTATGCGCTTCTCATCCCAGTATGGGAGATGGTCTGTCCCACAGCCATCAGTACGTCGTACTGGAGATAGTATACGGGTGCTCGTTGGGTTACGAGTACACTGGACAGGACTCGTCGGGAACTGACAGGTTGGTATTATACCTATCGTCAGTTATCAGTTCCCAGGTGACATGAGTACAGCTTAGTCCGCTGACTTGACACTGGCACTTCGCCTCAAGTGTGTTCCCACTGCACTTTGATCACTACCCTACCACGGCTCAAAGGAGTCGTGCAAACGGGTGGTAGTTGGGTGCAGTCCCGAAGCACTTGGAGGCAGTGACGGTTAGACAGGATTCGTCTCTCCCGGTATTGGGGGTTGACATCGCGCTGTGTCTAGGAGAGCCATTACACGAGTAGTCCCTGGCCAGGGCAAACGAGATATACTGGTAGGTTTCCAGTGTTATCTCAGGGTGTTTTGGGCTTCGCTCCGGCACGACTTGTACCGCTATTGGGGGACTGACGTTTACCACCCCCTAGGCCCGCCATGCGATGTATCAGACGAACAGACCGGACTGTACGGAGACTGTCACATTCAGACTCAGTAGGAGTTCAGATGGGGTTTCACCTCGTCAGCCTTCTTGTCGGCATCTACCTGGGGACCGTTACGCACAGCTAGTGCCGCTTGCGGTCTGTGGTTAAACCCACTGCCAGCGTAGTGTCGAGTCTTTAGAGTCCCACACAGAGGGTATTCGCCTCTGGGCAAAACAGAGTAGAGGTCGCATGGTTTTGCGACAGGGTTCGTTCTCATCCGCGCACTTGTGCACGTTTGGAGTCCGGACGGATTATACTGGCAGGCTCTGGTTTGAGCCAGATACTAGTATATATATTTGGGGTTGCTTTTATATCTTGGTATTCTTGTTCCTCGGAACGAGAATGCAGGTGTGTATGCACAGTTGCTTGAGGCGGAGGATGAGGTATTTCATTAGGGTTTCGGAACGGGTGCGTATGCACAGTTGACAGTTATCTTTTTCCAAACCCTAATGGATTTATGGATTATCTATTTATAATAGTAATTAAATGAGAATTTTGTTATGGTTGATATTGTTGACTTGTTGACCATGGTTGACTTGTTGACCATGGTTGAAAGTTGACCACCATCATACTTCAAAAGTCTTCCTTGATTTATGCTTACATTTTTAAATGAAGCATGGTTGTGGTCATTCCAAATTGCCATCAACTATTCTCATTTTCAATTATTATTATTAGATAATTCCTTTCTTTTGCATTATGGTTGCAAGAAAGAAAAAATATAGCTCATTCTATCATTCTCACTCTCTCTCTTCACTTCATCTTCTTCTTCCTCTAGTCAAGAGAAACCTTCTCATGAGTTGAGAATCCTTCTCTTGAAAAACAAAAGCAACCCTTAGACACTCTCTACTCACTCTAGGATCAAGGGTCTAGCAAGCCGGCGATTCTAGTTCACTCCAAGTACGAGAAAGAGCCCAAAGGTCGAGCCTTCGAGGTGGATCCATCTTCGACGGGAGAAGGCGACGAAAAGAGAACCATCAACCTCTACAAGGTTTGAAGAAGAAGGAGTTCAAGTTTAGGTATAACCATCTTCCATAGTAGCTAACTCTCTTTAGCAAGAACACTAGTTTTAGTTTAGACAACGATCCCGACCAAGTTTAGTCCATGTTGCCTCTTGCGTTAAAATTTTGATTTTATACCGTTTCCGCCTCCCCGTAAGCACCGGGGGTCGAAATATGGACTTACAGTGGTATCAGAGACTAACTAAACTTAAACTAGCTTGGTAGTGAAGTGTAACGAAGTTCGGAACCGAAAAAATCACAAAACCGGAAAATCACAAAACCTGAGTTTCTGTTGAAAATTTTTTGGCTCAAAATGAAAAACTTTATACATGTAAATTCGTCTCAGGGTTTTGTGTGAACACCCAAGAAAAACGATACAGTGATTCGACCAAACCGCCGCCCATCCGCCGCATAAACCATGTAGTTGCCGCGGAACCGCCGCGTTTTGTCGTTTTCTATGCATCGTTTTTCGTGCAGTGTGTGTCTGTGTTGGTTTTAGGATTTTTGAAATATATTATATGTGCCCAGATTTTGCAGAAAAGAAATTTCATTTTGGGGTCCTATAATTCCGTATTTTTTTTCCGAACTTCACTGCACTTTGGCTATGTTGGTTATATCTGTGATGTTTGCATGTATTGAACGTCGGCTAATCGCTTTAAGTCGATTAGTCGGGGTTATACATGATCTGTAATGTGCTGGAATGTGTATATAAATATGTTGGATTGTCGCGGGTGAATAGCCGGGGGTTGTGAGACGAGAGTTTTCTTTTCTTGCAATTCAGTGTAAATGTAAATTGATGTAATTATATTATTTGTTTGGCCGCACAACCGGGTCGGGGTTGTAGCCGTCATTGTATAATTCTTTTTACTGTTTTTGCTCCTAGGTTAGACCCATGGAGGGGTGCACAAACTACCGAGGACTTGGCGGGTAGTTTGCCGCACCCGTAGGGGTCTTGGGTGGGGATTTGGCTGTTCACCGCGACCGTGTTATCTGTTTTTGTTACAGGATCGTACAAATTACAGATTGCTAGTATATCCAATGTATTTATCTGTGATCTGAAATGTCTATCATTGCTTTCTATTTAGGCGTTGCTTATGTTTTACAGACGCGCTAGCCCAGCCCCCGCTCTGTCGTTAGTTAAGTAACTAACGGGTAATGACGGGGCCCCGTGGCGAATGCGAATGGCATAAGCGTACGTCATATTTTGGTTGTTTTCTGCAATGGTAGGATTAAATGATGGGACGCATTAAAAGTACTAATGCAAGAATATCACGCATTAAAAGAACTAATGCAAGATAATAAACCAAGTTTAAGTCGATGGAACACTTTCGAAAAACCACTCGGTTCTTTTCAAAACTAACTTTTAAATGCGGAGCTTGAGCCACTCCTTCTAAAAGCTATCTCGTTCCATCGATTATATCAAGTTCACTACGTTCACGGTTTCGCCAAAACCATCCGTAGCCCTCCGTCGTTTCATATGAATATTCAACAGTATTCAAGCTGTGTTTGTTGGCCTTAGTCAAGGCACAGTGATTGGTAGCTGGTGGGTATTCATATGTTGCATAGATAGAATGCGTTGGTTTGGGACAGTCGTATTGCCTTGTTGGCCATAGTCAAGGGTATATACGGGTGGGTTCAAATTAACCTGGATAACGACGGGAAGAACTTGACATGTGACTTATGATTTGTTGGCCTTAGTCAAGGTCATAAGAGCATGGGGCAAAAATCCACATCGGGAGTTTCATAAGTACTGAAACTTGCTAGATTTGCATACCATTTGGAGTGTGATGATTATGGTAGGATTCCTTCATTTTCGTCACACAATGATATTTGGATCCCGATCCTACTGTGAGTATATGCTACTCCTCGGGAAATTTCTCACTTAACGATCAATGCTATAAACCTAGTAGGTGCCTAGAAAGGTGTTAGCGGGGTTACGCCCCCAGGGAAAAGAGGTTCTTTTGATTAAGGAACTTCGCGAAAGCGTTGGAAAACCTCCCTCGAAGTACCGACACTGGCCTGGCTGAACGGTTAAGCAAGTATTGTACGGTGGGATTGATCCTGACTAATTCTTCCTTTATGGTTTGAGGAGGGATTCGAGAAACAGTGGGAGCCATCCTGTTTAGACAAACTAAAAACCACTCTAAACTTGCAAGAGCATCATGCTGAGTGTTTCTTCTTCTCTCTCCTAATTGCAGCGACCAATCAACATGACTGGACTTAAGTTACTCCTAGATAAAAACAAACTGACAGGGCCAAACTACAAAGATTGGCTCAGGAATGTCAAGATAGCAATCACTTATGACAAGCTGGGGTATCTTCTTACCACCAAAGCTCCCCCTGTCCCTGGTCCAACTTCCAGCGTCGCGGATAAGGAAATCCGCAAGACTTGGGAGATTGATAGCGCGAAGGCCAAGTGCCTCCTGCTTGCCTCGATGGACAACGAACATCAGAGGAGGCATGAGAATATGGACATGGAGTCCATATTGCTCCATACAAAAGAACTGTATGGAGAGCAATCACGTATCGCAAGATACGAAGCGTCGAAAAAGTTGTTTTCGACAAAGATGGCCGTCGGATCATCAGTAGCCGAGCACGTGCTAAAGATGATCGGCTACATTGAGGAGCTCGCTGACCTAGGGATCACATTGGAGAGTGAGCTATATACGGATATAGTTCTCCAGTCCCTTCCTTCCACTTACGCCCAGTTTATACTGAACTTCAACCTACAAGAAAAAGAGGTTGAACTATCAGAGCTCCTCAACATGCTGAGGAGCGCAGAGGGCACCCTACAGAAAAGTAGGGATACATCCACTTTGTTTGTAGGAGGATCATCTTCTTCTAGGTCCAAGGCGAAAGCCAAGGGAAAGAAGAAGAAGGCCCCCGCCAAACCAAGGGGCGGTGTTAGTAAAGTGGATACGAAGGGAAAAGGTAAAGCAACAAAGATAGCGGGGAAGCTTGTGGATAAGGAAGAATGCTTCTTTTGTCATAAGAAAGGACACTGGAAGAATGATTGCAGGGCCTGGAAGGCCAGAACACAGGAATTGAAGCAGGTTGCAGCTTCAGCTTCAGGTGTGTATGTTATTGAAAACTGTCTTTCAATAAACTCTACTTCCTGGGTATTGGATACCGGATCAGGATCTCATATCTGTAATTCTTTGCAGGCGTTGAGAAACCGTAGGGATTTGAAGGCAGGTGACATGACCCTCAGAGTTGCGAACGGAGCTAGCATGGATGCTAAAGCCGTGGGGGACTATCACCTGGGAATGTCAGATGGACATGTTTTGGTTTTGCGTAATTGCTTTTTTGTACCCAACGCAACTTGTAATATCATTTCTGTATCTTTAGTTTCTAAAGAAGGTTATGAATTTGCGTTTGTAAGTAATGTTGTAAACATTCACCTTAATCAAGTTCTGATTGGGTCAGGTACACTGAGCAATGGTATATACGTATTGAACCAACCACAGATTTTCAATGTCCAGAATACACACAAAAGAAAGTCTCCAGATATCAATCGGGCTTTCTTATGGCATTGTAGACTGGGTCACATCAATGAGACACGGTTGACTAAGTTACATAAAGAAGGATACTTGGATCCGTTCGAGTATCAGTCTTATGCCACTTGTGAATCTTGTCTCATGGGAAAGATGACAAAGACTCCGTTCACTGGACACGGAGAAAGAGCGAGCGAGCTCTTGGGACTCATACACAGTGACGTGTGTGGTCCAATGTCTACACATGCGCGAAGCGGTTATTCATACTTCATTACTTTCACAGACGATTTCTCTAGGTATGGACATGTCTTCTTAATGAAGCACAAATCCGAGGCTTTTGAGAAATTTCGGGATTACAAAAATGAAGTTGAAAAACAAACAGGCAAAAGTATCAAGATCCTAAGATCGGATCGAGGTGGTGAATACTTGAGTGCCGAGTTCCTGGACTATTTAAAAGAGAATGGAATTCTCTCTCAGCGTACTCCTCCATACACTCCGCAACATAACGGTGTATCGGAAAGGAGGAATCGAACCCTATTGGATATGGTTCGTTCCATGATGAGTAAGGCTGAGTTACCGCGATCTTTCTGGGGATATGCACTAGAAACAGCTGCACATCTCTTGAACCAAGTTCCTACTAAGACTGTGCCTACCACACCATATCAGATGTGGAGTGGGAAGAAACCCTGTCTTAAAGCCTTTAAGACATGGGGATGTCCGGCTTTTGTAAAAAAGCAGCATGCGGACAAGCTCGAGGCACGCTCAGTACAGTGCAAGTTTGTGGGATACCCAAAGAACTCCAAGGGGTATCTATTCTATTACGCAGAGGAGCAAAAAGTCCTTGTTTCTCGTCATGCCCACTTCTTGGAAACTGAGTTTTTGGAAAATCAGATAAGTGGGAGCGCAGTAGAACTGGATGAAATTCCAGAACCTCAGACTATTACTGAAAGCTTAGTGGAACCAGAGGGTTCAAATGAACAGGACATTCCTACGCCGCTCCGCAGGAGTAGTAGGCAGTCTCATCCGCCCGAGAGATACTGCGGTTTTCTCATAGACGGGGATAGAGAGGATTGCATCATAGATTATGATGAGCCTACTAGCTTCCAGCAGGCCGTTCAGAGCGTTGACTCAGTCAAATGGCTGGATGCAATGCGGACCGAAATGGAGTCCATGTACACCAACAAGGTATGGACGTTGGACATTGCTCCAGACGGGGTAAAACCCGTAGGATGCAAGTGGATCTTCAAAAGGAAGATTGGTGTAGATGGACAGGTTGAGACCTATAAAGCTAGGCTGGTAGCAAAAGGTTTTCGTCAAAGACCTGGCTTGGACTACGACGAAACCTTTTCTCCAGTAGCCATGCTGAAATCCATTCGGATCCTTCTTGCCATTGCTGCCTTCCACGATTATGAGATCTGGCAAATGGACGTAAAGACAGCTTTTCTAAATGGAAATTTAGAGGAGTGTGTCTATATGGACCAGCCAGAGGGTTTCATTCAGAGTGGGAGCAGCGGAAAGGTGTGCAAGTTGCTTAAGTCCATCTATGGACTAAAGCAGGCATCGCGGAGTTGGAACATCTGCTTTGATGAGACAGTCAAAGAATTTGGCTTTATCAAAAATCCAGATGAACCATGCATCTATAGTAGATTTGTAGCGAGAACTGTAGTATTCCTCGTTTTATACGTGGATGACATTCTCTTGATAGGAAATGACATTCCTATGCTACAATCTGTCAAGGGGTTCTTGTCACAAAGGTTCTCCATGAAAGACCTGGGTGATGCCTCATACATCCTGGGGATCCGGATCCATCGTGATAGATCCAAGAGGATATTGGGACTTTCTCAGTCCAGGTACATCGACACCATAGTGAAAAGATTCAGTATGGAAGATTCCAAGCGCGGTAACCTACCGGCTTGTCACGGGATCACCCTCTCTAAAGAGATGTCTCCCAAGACTGATTTGGAGAGGGATCGCATGTCTATTATACCCTACGCTTCTGCGGTAGGCTCTATAATGTATGCGATGTTGTGTACCAGACCGGATGTAGCTTATGCACTGAGTGTAGTAAGCCGGTATCATTCAAACCCTGGGGAGAAACATTGGATAGCAGTAAAGAACATTCTCAAGTACCTGAGAAGGACTAAGGAGATGTTCTTGGTGTATGGCGGAAAAGACCTCCAGATCGAGGCTTTTGCTGACTCCAGCTTCCAGAGTGACAAGGATGATTCCAAGTCCATGTCGGGTTTTGTCTTCACCCTCAATGGAGGGGCGGTGTGTTGGAAGAGTTCCAAACAGGAAACCGTTGCAGACTCGACGATGGAAGCGGAATACATCGCTGCATCTGATGCCGCAAAAGAAGCTGTCTGGATGAGGAAGTTCTTGAAAGAACTTCAGGTGGTTCCGTCCATTGTTGACCCAATACCTCTGTATTGCGACAACAACGGGGCTATAGCTTTAGCGAAGGAACCCAGGTCCCATCAGAGATCCAGGCACATCTTGAGGCGGTATCACCTGATCAGGGAGATCGTGGATCGCAAGGAGATCGAGGTTCGGAGGGTTGCTTCAGAAGAGAACACTGCAGATCCATTCACCAAGGCCCTACCCCAGACTCAGTTCGAGCGGCTGATCGAGATGATAGGTCTTCGATACGCCAGTACATGGCCTTAGTGCAAGTGGGAGATTGTTAGTGTATATGCCCTAGAGGCCATTACTGTATCATACTAGTTTGTATATTACTTAATGGATGCTTGGGATATTCACCTTGTATATACAATCTTGCTCAAAATAGTAGTATGCTACTTGGTTTGTTTCTACTTCAATGTGTACTTGTGTTTATTTCAGTATATCACTTATACACATTAGTGGAGCCCTTAGGATCTTTGCTTGATTACCAGCGTTGTGATGGCAGTCACACTAGTGGGGGCTGGGTAATCTATAGGCACATCCTTATACAGGTCCCTAGTCGCAGGACTATCGAGACAGGGCATCGATACTCCGGAGTAGACTAGCGTATGCGCTTCTCATCCCAGTATGGGAGATGGTCTGTCCCACAGCCATCAGTACGTCGTACTGGAGATAGTATACGGGTGCTCGTTGGGTTACGAGTACACTGGACAGGACTCGTCGGGAACTGACAGGTTGGTATTATACCTATCGTCAGTTATCAGTTCCCAGGTGACATGAGTACAGCTTAGTCCGCTGACTTGACACTGGCACTTCGCCTCAAGTGTGTTCCCACTGCACTTTGATCACTACCCTACCACGGCTCAAAGGAGTCGTGCAAACGGGTGGTAGTTGGGTGCAGTCCCGAAGCACTTGGAGGCAGTGACGGTTAGACAGGATTCGTCTCTCCCGGTATTGGGGGTTGACATCGCGCTGTGTCTAGGAGAGCCATTACACGAGTAATCCCTGGCCAGGGCAAACGAGATATACTGGTAGGTTTCCAGTGTTATCTCAGGGTGTTTTGGGCTTCGCTCCGGCACGACTTGTACCGCTATTGGGGGACTGACGTTTACCACCCCCTAGGCCCGCCATGCGATGTATCAGACGAACAGACCGGACTGTACGGAGACTGTCACATTCAGACTCAGTAGGAGTTCAGATGGGGTTTCACCTCGTCAGCCTTCTTGTCGGCATCTACCTGGGGACCGTTACGCACAGCTAGTGCCGCTTGCGGTCTGTGGTTAAACCCACTGCCAGCGTAGTGTCGAGTCTTTAGAGTCCCACACAGAGGGTATTCGCCTCTGGGCAAAACAGAGTAGAGGTCGCATGGTTTTGCGACAGGGTTCGTTCTCATCCGCGCACTTGTGCACGTTTGGAGTCCGGACGGATTATACTGGCAGGCTCTGGTTTGAGCCAGATACTAGTATATATATTTGGGGTTGCTTTTATATCTTGGTATTCTTGTTCCTCGGAACGAGAATGCAGGTGTGTATGCACAGTTGCTTGAGGCGGAGGATGAGGTATTTCATTAGGGTTTCGGAACGGGTGCGTATGCACAGTTGACAGTTATCTTTTTCCAAACCCTAATGGATTTATGGATTATCTATTTATAATAGTAATTAAATGAGAATTTTGTTATGGTTGATATTGTTGACTTGTTGACCATGGTTGACTTGTTGACCATGGTTGAAAGTTGACCACCATCATGCTTCAAAAGTCTTCCTTGATTTATGCTTACATTTTTAAATGAAGCATGGTTGTGGTCATTCCAAATTGCCATCAACTATTCTCATTTTCAATTATTATTATTAGATAATTCCTTTCTTTTGCATTATGGTTGCAAGAAAGAAAAAATATAGCTCATTCTATCATTCTCACTCTCTCTCTTCACTTCATCTTCTTCTTCCTCTAGTCAAGAGAAACCTTCTCATGAGTTGAGAATCCTTCTCTTGAAAAACAAAAGCAACCCTTAGACACTCTCTACTCACTCTAGGATCAAGGGTCTAGCAAGCCGGCGATTCTAGTTCACTCCAAGTACGAGAAAGAGCCCAAAGGTCGAGCCTTCGAGGTGGATCCATCTTCGACGGGAGAAGGCGACGAAAAGAGAACCATCAACCTCTACAAGGTTTGAAGAAGAAGGAGTTCAAGTTTAGGTATAACCATCTTCCATAGTAGCTAACTCTCTTTAGCAAGAACACTAGTTTTAGTTTAGACAACGATCCCGACCAAGTTTAGTCCATGTTGCCTCTTGCGTTAAAATTTTGATTTTATACCGTTTCCGCCTCCCCGTAAGCACCGGGGGTCGCAATATGGACTTACATTGTGTTATTCTCTTCTTGCTCTCATTTTATCAAAAACAACAAAATAAAAAAGAAACCTCTTCTTCTTCTTCCTCTAGCTCATTATCTCCATCAATGGCAACACCTCTAACCTCCATCCAAATCAATGGATGTGTTCGGCACGCTTTATTACATTTTAATACCACTCAATTCCTATCATTTTTGTCAATAAACAGTGCTATTAATCTCTTTCTGCTCATTAGTACAGAACACAGGTACACAGGCAAAAACACTGGAGATGGTACACAACATGAACGGAAACGACGGTACGGGCAGAATACAGATCAAGATTTAAATGAGTTTTCAACAAAGAAAGTGTGTGACCAAGTGTGAACATGTGTAAACATGGATTTACCCATGATTTGTTCTAAGTTCATTGCTCCAGAATTCACCCACGTGAGAACTAGACTAAATTGCAATTACAGGGAGACATTCAACCAACTAGAAGACTAATGTACCAAGGTGGGCCCCACACTCTTCAAGTCGGCCGCAAATTTATTCATAATAGCCGCAATTTGCGGCCCAGACTGTGTCAAATTGGTTCGTTTTCTTTTTGTGGGTCTCCCATTATGTATTTAGTCCACCTGTGGTTGTATCTTTTTAATTTGGGTTGCTTACAAATAGCAGATCTGAGATGTAGTTCAGATATGTGATTAATGAGAAGAAATTCTGATATTCTTGCATACTTGTACACTTTTTAACATTCTTGTAGCTCTTGGATTTGGGTTGAGTTCTTTGCCCTCCTCTGGTCTTGCAACTTCTCTTTTTGAGCTTGCAAGATTAGATTTTGGTATTTGAACTCATTACATGTATTTTGAACCATTGCAATAAATCTCTATTATCAAGTTTGATCCTTGTATCTCTTTTTCTTATTTTTGTCACTTCTTCTCATTATTCAGTTGTGTATTTCTATGATAATGTGTGAGTAGTTATTCTTGGGCTATGGTGAGATAGGATGTGGAATGACTTTACTTCCAACCCCTCCCTTTTTGATTCTTGCACTTTTTCTCTTCTTTTCTTAACATCGCAAGTTTATTATGTTTTGCTTGATAGGATATATCATTTTGAATGGTTGCAAATCAATCTTTAACATATATCCTATCCTTTCTTTACATTTTATCGTTGCTTTGTTACGATTTGAAGTAGGCGTGAATACGGAATTAAGTTACGTGTAGCAACTAGCTAGATAGGATATATAGCAGTCTTGCATATATTCTATACTTGCTACTTCACTTAACTAATTCCATATCCACTCCATTA
The DNA here is from genome assembly GCA_030015575.1 of Agapanthus africanus. Lineage (NCBI taxonomy): Eukaryota > Viridiplantae > Streptophyta > Magnoliopsida > Asparagales > Amaryllidaceae > Agapanthus > Agapanthus africanus. The sequence continues at coordinate 821,388,146 of JASDDO010000019.1, read as the reverse complement.
TCAATCTCATTCTTGTTAGTTTCTGTTTTTCTAACCTTGATATCATATTTCATCCCGATACATTTTTCGGATAAATACGGTATGCTTTCGGTATTCTAATGGAAATTAAAAAGAAATAAATCTTGAATCAAAAATGGAGAGTTGGGGGTAAATGTCATATTTCACTTTTACTGAACCTTAGCTTAAGTTTTTATATCCCAAACCTTGTTTCTTTTAGGTATTACACTAAAACGTGACAAAACACCATCTTCCAACTTTTGATCCATAACTCAATTTGATGTCGTGATATCCACTCCTTGTGGTTCGACCCGTGCTTGCCGGCTCGCTACAACGCGCCGTGCACTTGCGGTATTTATAAAACTCGATACTCACGTCGTGCACTATTTTTCCGACAAAAACCGACATATCCGATATTGACCTCATTTTCCAAAAAGCACGTCACCGTGGGTTTCGAACAAGTTTTTGGCGCCGTTGCCGGGGAGTGGCAACACCACGAAGATTATTTTGAGTTATCTCTGTATATATTTTGTATAAAATAAACAAAACACCAAAAACACCTCAAATATCCGACTCGTTGCTCTCTGTGTTTTCTGTTCTGCTGTTGATATAATTGTGCTAAAATTATTTTGCAGATAGAAAGGGTATACTAACAAAAATAAAATAATACACAGAGAAAACGGAGCAATAAAACCAAAGTCTGGCCGCAATTTTATCCATATTGGCCGCAAATTGCGGCCTAACCCTGGTGTTTTGCTCCAAATTTTCTGTCACTTCTCTAATTTTCTGTTGTTAGTCCATTTCTGTATGCAAAATTATTTAATTATATATCTACAGAAATTTGGCCATAAATATCGTATTATGCACTAAATATCGTATTTTTTTATCAAATTCCAGATTTCAACTGAAATACGAAGTACGATCGTGCGGAGCTGAGAACAAAATTCTGGAGAAAGGAGTTACGAAGTTAACAGTGCCAAAGATACGGGTAGATCTGTAGGGTTCCTAGGCACTCTAATGAAGTCTCTCAAGGAATCAACCATGCCAATTTCAAAAATTATGGGTGCCGAGAAACCCTAATACGGATCGTTGACTAGAAGTTTAGGCGAAAAGATAATCTAGTCAACTACTTAACTAAAAGTTAGATGCTACAACCTTTGTAGATCCGGTTATCCACTTCCTTAGCTCCACGTGGGTGTCCTCTCGCTGTCCATCATGAATCCCGAACTCAATCGTCGGCTTCATCGGAGAAACGAGCGGAATAGGTCGTCGGCTTCGTGTCAAAGACGATCTACGTCGAGGCATCACAAGTTCAAGCTCCGACTTCACAAAGTTGTGAAACTTGTGAAGAAAACACCCAAAACAACTTGGCAAGAGGTAGAGGGTGAAGAAATAGGAGGTGGGTTCACTTTAGAATTGGATTTCTCTCACTTTAGCTCAAGTTGCCATTGATGGCATCAAGCTTTTTTCTTGAAGATGAAGATGAAGAAGAAGAAAGAATATGATAAGTGTTGAGATAAAATAAAAATAAATCAATACTTATCATAATGTGAACCATAGTTAAGTGTAGAGAATTAACTAAGGTTAGAAGAATGGTTAGGGTTTAGTGTGAAGACAAAATGGTCACAAAGTCAAAGCTTCATGAAGCTTCAACAATGTTCAAGAATGAAAGCAACCATTTTGTATTCTTATCCCATCCTTTTTCCAAAAATGAATAAATAAAAGAATGGATAAATAAAAACCCTAATCACTTTCTTAACCTAAGTTTAATTCTATACACTTAACCAAATGAGCATGCATCATCAAACATGATACAAACATGTGCACAAAAGTATATCACATATACAATTTGCACATCAAGTGAGAATCCATATAAAGTGAACCAATACTAGTTAATGCAATGCAATATATCAAATATATAATTATGCATTAAATCATTAAATCAACATTTGATTCAATGATCCGGTCATGTCGCACATAACCGACTAGAATCCAATGTATCGATTTATCGAATCAATGATTCGATAACTAGGTCATATCGAATATAACCAATCGAAACATATATCGCGAGAATGAAATGCGGTATCACATACACGCATTATTCTCGGTCCTGCACATATCTCATATGCGCTCCTATTTCGTTTCGCTTGAGCCAGGAAACCTCTGCGTAGGACTCTAAAGACTCGTCAATACGCCGGTAGCAGATGATGATCATATCAAGCACCCACAAACCTCAAGCGGTCTGCTAAACGTAACGGCCATCCGGGTATTGAGCGATCAGAAGATCGACGAGCTAGTCCGCTCACACTCCTGTGAATCCAACCAGTAACACTTACCGTACAGTCCGGTCTGTTCGTCTGATATGTCGCATATCAAGTCTAGGGGTGGTATACGTCAGACCCCAATAACCGATAAGTCGTGCCGATGTGAGGCTCATAACGGGTCGAGAAACTACTGGTAACACTTACCAGCAAATCTCTGATCAGCCCTGGCCAGGTACTTCCCTGTTACGGCCAATCGAGCACAGCGCAACATCAACCCCCAATACCGGGAGAGACGAAACCCCTCCTATCGCTCATTGCCTCCATGTGACTCGGGACTGTACCCAAAGACCACCGTTTTGCACGCCCTCATGGACGTGGTAAGGTGGAGATCAAAGCACAGTGGGAATCACACAAGACTCTATGACGATCTCGGGTCTACAGACTAACCTGTACAAGTGTCACCTGAGAACTGCCATCTGACGTGAGGTATAATACCATCTGGGAGTTCTCTGCGAGTCCGTCCAGTGTACCCAGTCTTCACTGAGCACCCGTATACCATCTCTGATGTCAAACACCAATGGATATGGGATCATCCATCGCCCATCACATGGGTCGAGAAGCGTATACGCTAGTCTACACTGGTATATCGATGCCCCGTCTCGATACACCCACGACTAGGGACCTTGAAGGATGTACTTATGGACTACCATGTCCCCACTAGTATGATATGCATCATAGTCCAGGTAGTCAAGTACACATCCTAAGGGCTTTACCAACATGTAACTATAAGACAGTATTAAAGAGACTAGTGTACATGTTAAGATAAAGAGCAACCAGATAGCATACTATCATGTCGAGCAAGAAATTCATCTCTATATATGTCCAAGAATCCAATATAATATACATCATCTGTACAATACTGGCCTCTAGGGCATACATACAACTAACAATCTCCCACTTACACTAGGGCCAGCTGCTGTAGTATCGCATACCGAGCATCCCGAAGAGTCTCTCAAACTGTATCTAGGGAATGGCCTTCGTGAGTGGATCCGCCGTGTTGTTCTTCGTGTCAACCCTCCTGACCTCGATCTCCCGGCGATCAACTATCTCCCGGATCAGGTGATACCGCCTCAGAATATGCCTGGATCGCTGATGGGACCTGGGTTCCTTGGCCAAAGCCACCGCTCCATTGTTATCGCAATACAAAGGTATTGGATGCTCAATGGATGGAACCACTCCAAGTTCAGTAATGAACTTCTTGATCCAGACAGCCTCTTTGGCAGCATCGTTGGCAGCGATGTATTCAGCCTCCATCGTCGAGTCTGCCACGGTTTCCTGCTTGGAACTCTTCCAGCTAACCGCCCCTCCGTAAAGGGTAAAGACAAATCCCGACTGGGACTTAGAGTCGTCCTTATCACTCTGGAAGCTCGAATCGGTTAAGGACTCCACTTGGAGTTCTCCGTTACCATACACCAAGAGCATCTCTTTAGTCCTTCGTAAGTACTTGAGAATGCTCTTCACAGCTGTCCAGTGACTCTCTCCAGGATCAGCTTGATACCAGCTCACTACACTTAGTGAGTATGCTACATCGGGTCTGGTACATAGCATCGCATACATGATAGAGCCTACAGCCGAAGCATAGGGTATCCCTTGCATGCGAGCTCTCTCCAAATCAGTCTTGGGAGACATCTCTTTGGAGAGAGTGACTCCAGAGATCGTGGACAAGTTCCCACGCTTGGAATCTTCCATACTAAACCTCTTTAGTATGGTGTCAATGTACCTGGATTGGGACAATCCCAATATCCTTTTGGATCTATCTCTATAGATCCTGATTCCCAATATGCAGGAGGCATCACCAAGATCTTTCATCGAGAATCTTTGTGATAAGAAGAGCTTGACCGAATGCAGCATAGGAATATCATTTCCTATCAAGAGTATGTCGTCCACGTACAATACGAGGAAGACAACCTTACTCTCTGCTACCTTCCTGTGGATACAAGGTTCATCTGGGTTTTTGACGAAATCAAACTCTTTGATAACGACGTCAAAGCAGATGTTCCAACTCCGCGATGCTTGCTTTAATCCATAAATGGATTTAAGCAGCTTGCACACCTTGCCGCTGCTCCCACAGTCTACGAAGCCCTCTGGCTGAGTCATGTACACGCACTCTTCTAAATCACCATTTAGAAAGGTGGTCTTAACATCCATTTGCCAGATTTCGTAATCATGGTATGCAGCGATGGCAAGCATGATCCGGATGGATTTAAGCATAGCCACTGGAGAAAAGGTTTCGTCATAGTCCACACCTGGTCTTTGGCGAAAACCTTTTGCAACAAGTCTAGCTTTGAAAGTCTCCACTTTCCCATCTACACCAAGTTTCTTCTTGAAGATCCACTTGCTCCCAATGGGTTTTACCCCTTCAGGAGCAACGTCCAAAGTCCATACTTTGTTGGTGTACATGGATTCCATCTCGGACCGCATAGCTGTTAGTTATATGTATGCCCTAGAGGCCATTACTGTACATAGGATGTATATTGTAGTGGATGCTGGGACATATATAGGGAGGACTTTCTTGCTCGACATGATAGTATGCTATCTGGTTGAACTTTACCTTAACGTGTATGCCGATTGTCTCTCTGTTACATGTTGGTAAAGCCCTTAGGATGTGTGCTTGACTACCTGGACTATGATGCGGATCATACTAGTGGGGACATGGTAGTCCATAAGTACATCCTTCAAAGTCCCTAGTCGTGGGTGTATCGAGACGGGGCATCGATATACCAGAGTAGACTAGCGTATACCTTCTCGACCCATACAGATGGGCGATGGATGATCCCATATCCATTGGTGTTTGACATCGGAGATGATATACGGGTGCTCAGTAGAGACTGGGTACACTGGACGGACTCGCCGAGAACTCCCAGATGGTATTATACCTCACGTCAGATGGCAGTTCTCTGGTGACACTGGTACAGAGTAGTCTGTTGACCCGAGATCGTCATAGAGTCTTGTGTGGTTCCCACTGTGCTTTGATTTCCATCTTACCACGTCCAAGAGGGCATGCAAAACGGTGGTTTTTGGGTACAGTCCCGAGTCACATGGAGGCAATGAGCGATAGGAGAGGATTCGTCTCTCCCGGTATAGGGGGTTGATGTTGCGCTGTGTTCGATTGGCTATAACAGGAAATCCCTGGCCATGGTTGCTGAGATTTACTGGTAAGTGTTACCAGTAGTTTCTCGAACAGTTATAGACCTCATATCGACACGACTTATCGAGCTATTGGGGTCTGACGTTTACCACCCCTAGACGAGATATGCGACATATCAGACGATCAGACCGAACTGTACGGTAGTGTTACTGGTTGGATTCACAGGAGTGTGAGCGGGCTTGCTCGTCGATCTTCTGATCGCTCAATACCCGGGTGGCCGTTACGTTTAGCAGACCGCTTGCGGCTTGTGGATGTTTGATATGATCATCATCCGCTGCCGGCGTATTGACGAGTCTTTAGAGTCCTACACAGAGGTTTCCTGGATCAAGCGAAACGAAATAGGAGCGCATATGAGATATGTGCGGGACCGAGAATAATACGGTATGTGATACTGTATTCGATTCTCGCAATGTGACATTGATCGGTTATATGCGATATAGCCGGGTTATCGGATCAAGTGTTGATTCGATAAGTTGTTACTGTTGATATTAGTCTGTTATATGCGATATGACCGGATCGTTAAATCAAGTGTTGATTTAATGATTTAATGCATAATAATATATTTGATATATTACTTTGCATTAACTAGTATCGGTTCACTTTAAATGGATTTTCTCGCTCGGGTGTGCACATTGTATATTCGATATAGTTTTGTGCACTTGCTTGTATCATGTTTGATGATACATGCCTTATGGTTAAGTGTTAAGAATTAAACTATAGTTAAGTGGGTGATTAGGGTTTTTGATTTCATTTTATTCATTTATCTTTTTGGAAAAAGAAAAGGCAAAATGAGGAAAATGGTTGCTTTCTTTTGTTCATTCATGAACCTTCATGAAGACTTTGACCAAATGACCATTTTGTCTCATGCTTAACCCTAACCACTCACTTAAACCTTAGTTAACTCTCTACATCTAACCATGGTTCAATATATGATTAGGATTGGTTTTTCTTTTCTTTTCCAATTAATCTTATCATATAATTCTTCTTCTTCTTCCTTGCTTCAAGTGAAGAAAGCTTGCCTCCATCAATGGCAAGTGATGAATTTGAGTGAGAAATCCAATTCTAAAGTCTACCCACTTCCTATTTCTTCATCCTCTACCTCTTGCCAAGTAGTAGAGTGTGTTTTCTTCACAAGTTTCTTGACTTGGTGAAGTCGGATCTTGATTTAGCGATGCCTCGACGTAGATCATCTTCGGCATGGACATCGACGACCTAGCTCGCTTATTCTCCGATGAAGTCGACGCTAGAGCCCGGATACTTTTTGGACAGCGGAGAGGACTTCGTTGCGGAGCTGTGGAGGTGGAGCACCGGATCTACAAAGGTTGTATATCCGTATTCCCTTAGTTAAGTGTTAACTAGTTAGCTATTTCGCCTAAACTTCTAGCCAACGGTCCGTAGTCGGGTTTCTCGGCACCGTTAAAATTTTAATTTGGCATGATCGATACCTTGTGAGACCTCACTTGTGTGCCTAGGAACCCTACAGTGGTATCAGAGCCTAGCTAGAGCCTTAGGCGAAGTCTAGACGGAATTTGAAGCCCGAACGAACCCGAAACCCACCCGGCAATATGCTCTCTGGACGATTTCGTAAAACGTGGATTTTTCCATATTAAAAATTGCTAAAAAATTCATCAGGGAAAAATAAGAATTACCATGTAAATATTTTTGGATGAACAGTAAATCTCGCGGCGGAAGCGCGGCAGATACCTGCATTCTGCGGCGGTTCCGCCGCACCTTGATGACGTCATCCTCCACTATTTGCACAGTAACTCTTATTATTTTATTCTGGATTTTCTGGGAATTTTTAATACTGTTTCCAGAGTTGTATTTTCTGGGATTGTTTTGGGGATTCGGTGTTTCGATCGGGGTATCAAATTTTGTCTATTTGACTTTCCGGATATTTTTAGAATATGTTAAAAAGTTCGACCGGATATAAATACCCAATTTTTCCCCTGCCGGGAAATTTCCAAGTGTTGGATTTTTCCGTAGTTTAACGACGTTCTAAGTAGTGCAAGTAACGCGATGGTCCCTCTAGAAGACAACAAACCTTAACTCGATTATGTGACCGTCTTGAACTGCCCTTTGAACCTTCGGGTTTGGGGCAGTACGGCGTGCCACATGTGAGGCGTTGGCTTGACCCTTCTACGGCTGGACCGTTGGTACTGAGGCACGAACGGAATGTTGTTATACTTGTTTCATGTGTTGATCAGTATCGGGAAAACTTGGGTGTTCGAATGTTCAATCGGAAAGTTTAACATTTTCTAATTATCTGGAATGGGATACAATAATTGGAATTCACAAGAAGTTATGAGATAACTAAATGAATGTTATAAACGTAGCACTTTAGTCTCACTTGATCGGTTGCCACGGAATTTTGATGTGATCAAAAGTCCGTCGCAATCACATAGCGTACGCGGATACTCGCCGATAAACTTAATAGACAGCCTCACTCCATAGCCCCGTCCAAGTGACTGTAGGAGAACCCCGTCGCCGAAAGCATCCGTTCGGGTGCTCGCGGTAGCGGTGTTCCGCCTTGGTGCACTTCGTCGTCGGTATCGGGGGTGCGGCTGTCTACTGAAGTTTGCGACGAGTATTCGATCAGGATGTCGGGAATCTTGTTGAATTGCCCGACTTGATATTGAAAAGTGTTTTCGATTTTGAGACTAAAATGCGGGGTTTATAATTGTTAGGCATGCGATGTCTAAGTAATTCATTTGGTCAGGCATGCGATGTCTGAGGTGGTTGCGGATTCCAACTGTTATAGTTTTACACTTTCTTTTCTGTGACCGTAAGTGTAATATGTGATATCGCCGGTTTCGTTGCTATATGTCAACGACAATTGGGATGCGCATATTAACTTACGTTGATGACATGTGATGTTATGTGTTGCTGGATATGTTATATTGGATCGTCGTGTTTGAATAGCCGGGGGTTTTTATGTGAGATGAGTGTTTTTCATTTTCATTCATGTAAAAACTTGTATATAATATTCTTTTATTGGGGCGCTTCCAGGTTGCGGAAGTTGTCACCTTTTGTATATTATTTACTTTTCTGCACTAGGATAGACCCAAGGAGGAGGGCACAAGTAACCGGGTTCTGGAGTCCAGTGGGAGACCAACTCGAGGAGTCGAGTCCGGGTCTCCTAACTCCAGAATTGGTAGGGTTGCTTGCCGCTCTCGTAGGGGTCTAGGGGTGTGGGTTTGGCTATTCATCGCGACTGTGGAATCCTTGTTTTATACTGGCTCGTATTGAAAACACGGACGTCCTAGTATATCCAATATTTCATATGTTTCTTCTGCTGCGATATCTGTGATGTGATCATGTGATGTTCTGTGATAGATACAGTATATAGTATATATGATATATTATATAGACGTTACTGTAGGGTTCCTAGGCACCCTAATGAGGTCTCACAAGGCATCGATCATGCCAAATTAAAATTTTACGGTGCCGAGAAACCCTAAACTACGGATCGTTTGCTAGATGTCTAGGCGAAAAAGCTAACTAGTTAACAATTAACTAAGAGATACGGAAATACAACCTTTGTAGATCCGGTGCTCCACCTCCACGGCTCCACAACGAGGTCCTCTCCGCTGTCCAAATCAAATCCGGGCTCTAGAGTCGGCTTCGTCGGAGAAAAAGGGAGCTAGGTCGTCGATGTCCATGCCGAAGATGATCTACGTCGAGGCATCGCTAGATCAAGCTCACAACTTCACCAAGTCAAGAAACTTGTGAAGTAAACACACTCTACTACTTGGCAAGAGGTAGAGGATGAAGAAATAGGAAGTGGGTAGACTTTAGTTTTGGATTTCTCACTCTTTTCCAACAATCACCATTGATGGAGCTTGGTTTTCTTCACTTGAAGAATGAAGAAGATGAAGAAGAATATTATGATAAGTTAATTGAAAAAGAAAAGAAAATGAATTCTTATCATAAAATTAACCATAGTCAAGTGTAGAGAATGAATCATGGTTAGTGGGAATGGTTAGGTTTAAGGAAGAGATAAGAATGGTTGACTTGATCAAAGCTTCATGAAGCTTCAACTAAACTCCAAAACTAGCAACCATTCTTTTCTCTTCTTTTCCAAAATGAATAAACAAATAAATAAATGAATAAATAAAGGAAATGAAACCCTAGCCATTCTTTTAACCATGGTTTAATTCTTTGCACTTAACCAAGTAAACATGTATCATCAAACATGATACAATCAAGTGCACAAAATCATATCGCATATGTAATGTGCACAATCCAAGTGAGAAAATCCGTTTAAAGTGAACCAATACTAGTTAGTGCAAAGTAACATATCAAATATATAATTATGCATTAAATCATTAAATCAACACTTGATTCAATGATCCGGTCATGTCGTACACAACCGACTAGTATTCAATGTATCGGCTTATCGAATCAACGCTTGAATCGATAACTAGGTTATATCGCATACAACCATTCGATACATTCATCGCGAGAATGGAATACGGTATCACATACACGCATTATTCTCGGTCCCGCACATATCTCATATGCGCTCCTATTTCGTTTCGCTTGAGCCAGGAAACCTCTGTGTAGGACTCTAAAGACTCGTCAATACGCCGGCAGCGGATGATGATCATATCAAACACCCACAAGCCGCAAGCGGTCTGCTAAACGTAACGGCCACCCGGGTATTGAGCGATCTGAAGATCGACGAGCAAGCCCGCTCACACTCCAGTGAATCCGACCAGTAACACTACCGTACAGTCCGGTCTGATCGTCTGATATGTCGCATATCTTGCCTAGGGGTGGTAAACGTCAGACCCTAATAGCTCGATAAGTCGTGTCGATATGAGGCTCATAACGGGTCGAGAAACTACTGGTAACACTTACCAGCAATTCTCTGAGCAGCCCTGGCCAGGGACTTCCTGTTATAGCCAATCGAACACAGTGCAACATAAACTCCCTATACCGGGAGAGACGAATCCCCTCCTATCGCTCATTGCCTCCATGTGACTCGGGACTGTACCCAAAAACCACCGTTTTGCACGCCCTCTTGGACGTGGTAAGATGGAAATCAAAGCACAGTGGGAACCACACAAGACTCTATGACGATCTCGGGTCAACAGACTACTCTGTACCAGTGTCACCAGAGAACTGCCATCTAACGTGAGGTATAATACCATCTCGGAGTTCTCGGCGAGTCCGTCCAGTGTACCCAGTCTCTACTGAGCACCCGTATATCATCTCCGATGTCAAACACCAATGGATATGGGATCATCCATCGTCCATCTGTATGGGTCGAGAAGGTACACGCTAGTCTACTCTGGTATATCGATGCCCCGTCTCGATACACCCACGACTAGGGACTTTGAAGGATGTACTTATAGACTACCATGTCCCCACTAGTATGATCCGCATCATAGTCCAGGTAGTCAAGTACAGATCCTAAGGGCTTTACCAACATGTAACAGAGAGACAATCAGCATACACGTTAAGGTAAAGGGCAACCAGATAGCATACTATCATGTCGAGCAAGAAAGTCCTCCCTATATATGTCCCAGCATCCACTACAATATACATCCTATGTACAGTAATGGCCTCTAGGGCATACATATAACTAACAGTTACTTATGTTTTACACCCGCGCTAGCCCTGCCCCGCTCTGCCGTTAGTTACCTAACCTAACGGTGCACGAGGGGACATCGAGGCGAATGCGGATGGCATAAGTGTACGTCGTATTTATCTGTGATGTTTAGGTACTTAAATGATGGGACTTCATTAATGTGATTAATGAAATAAAAGAAACCTAAGATGTTGTAGAATCGAATTTCAAAATAAAACAGGTAGCTACAGTTCTTGCTTTGCACAGCGGTATATGGGATATATCCTGCACCTTATTCGATGAGGAAAGGACCGAGATCCCTTCACCGGGAGTGACTCCTTTAGCAATAACTGGCAGATGCTACACACTCGGTTTGTCTTTTGATTGCTTTTAAGTGTTTTTTGATTTGCACAGTGATATATGTGATATATCCCGCACCTCATTCGATGAGGAAAGGACCGACGATCCCTTCACCGGGAGTGACTCCTTTAGCAAAACTAGAAAAGCCTCAAAAGCACTCCATTTTAAAATCATTTGATTCTACAACGATATCAAGTTCATTACGCAATAGGTTTTCAGAAAAACCTGTCGTAGCCCTCCGTCATTTCAGATAAATCCTGTTTAGTATTCGTGCTGCGTTTGTTGACCTTGTCAAGGCGCAGTGTGCGGTAGCTAACCAGTATTTATCTGCTTATGCATATGATGCAGATTGGGTTAGGGTAGTCGTGCGGCCTTGTTGACCTTGTCAAGGGTCGTGCGGGTGGGTTTGATTCAATCAAGAAATGACGGGTTGAACTTGACTTGCGGTCTATGGTTTGTTGACCTTGTCAAGGTCATAGATCGTTCGGGGCAAAATATTATCGGGAATTTCAAGTGTTGAAATTTGCAATGAGATTGCATACCTTCTATGAGATAGTTGGATCCCGATACCCGCTGCGAGTAAGAGTTACTCCTGGGAGAGTTTTATACATTATAATTAGCCGATCAAGTAGGTGTCTAGAAAGGTGTTAACGAGGTTACGCCTCTGGGAAAACGAGGTTTACATTAATTAGGTTCGTGCGAAAGCACGGGGGACCTCCCTCAAAGTACCGACACTGGCCTGGCTGAAAGATTGGCGAACTTGTAGTGTGTAATTAATCCCGGCTAGTCTTTCCTTTTAGGGTTTGAAGGAAGATTTGATAAAAAGCAGTGGGAGCCATCCTGATTAGATAAAATAATAACCAATCTATTCTTGCAAGAGCGCACGCTGAGTGTTTTCTTCTCTCTCTCTCCTGGTAGCGACCATATCACGCCTTAATCAAGATAATAAAACGGATTATTGACCGAACCCGCTTGTTATACTGAGCTGGGGAACGTTGGTCCCGCTCCAACTTATAATTGTTATAAGACAGAGCAGGAAATTGGGGAATACCAGATTTCCTGTGCCGCCCAAACGAAGAGAGTGCATGCTGATGCATCATCTTCGGGTGTGTTCATTATACAGAACTGTTTCTCAATGTCCTTTACGTCCTGGGTATATGATACCAGATCAGGATCCCAGATATGTAATCTGTTACATAGGGCTACAGAAAGGTAGAGAACTGAGAACGGGTGATAAGTTTCATGAGGCAGAAAACGGGGCAAGAGTTGCAGCCAAGTCTGTTGGTCACTGTCACCCTGTATTACAATACATTGATTCTGAACGAATGTTATTAGATACCGAACCTGATATACAAAATTATATCTGTCTCTTTATCAGTAAAGAAACGGTAAAATTTTGTATTGTTGGATAATGTTTTGAAAATTTCCTATATCAAAAGTTGATCGGTTCAGGCACGTTATCTAAAAGCATTGATGTTCTAAATCAAACTACAGTTCTTAGTATACGGATCACACACAAGAGGAAGAGTTCAGAAATGAACGGATCCTTCTTGAGGCATTGTAGACTAGGTCATATCAATGCGACCCGACTAGCTGGAGTTACATATAGATGCATATTTAAATCAGTTTGAATTTACATCTTGTGAAACTCGCCAGTCATGTCACAAAGATAAGATGACCATAGCTCCGTTTACTGGAAACAGAGAAAGAGTTAATGAACTCTTGGGACTGATACATGATGATGTATGTAAGGTCTCCTGTCTACACATGCCAGGACTGGTTCTTTATACTTCATTACATTCTCTGATGATCTTTTGAGATTCAGACCTATGTTCCTGTTGAAACACAAGTCCGAACCTTTTGAGATATTCACAGAATATAAGCGAGAAGTAAAGAACCAGAATACGGGTATAAGTATTATGTCCTATGATGAGATCAAAGAGGAGAATACTTGAGCACGGAAATACTGGACTATTCTAAAGGAGAATGAGATTCTCTCTCAGCATTACTCCTCCCAATACACCATAGCACGATGGTATATCGGGGTGGAGCAATCACACCCTATATGATATGGTGTGCTCTATGATGAGTATTACTGAGTTACCTATTTCCTTTTTGGGTGTAATGCACTTGAGAAGCTGCATACCTATTGAATAGGGTTCCAATCAAATCAGTTGCCTACCACTTCATATGTGATATGGAAAGGGAAGAGCCCATGTCTTAAGCTAGTTAAGATTTGGGGTTGTCCGGCCTATGTTTAAAAGCAAAATCCGGACGAGCTCGAGGCAAGGTCTGTTATGTAGAACTGGAAGTGTTCCAGCTATACAAACTACAGCAGATGATTTGGTACAACCAGAGGATTCAGTAGAAACCAACAAACCTCAGCCTCTCCGCCGATCTAGTAGGGTTCCTCACCCACCTGAGAGATACTTCGGTTTATCTATGACAGTGGGAGCGAGGATTGCATCATGAGATGATGACCCAACTAGCTTCGAGCAGGCCATCGAGAGTAAGACTCTGTAAGAATGGCTGGATGTTTAGCGATCTGAGATGGAATCCTTATACACCAACAAAGTATGGACTTTAGTTGCTATATCTGAAGGGTTAAATCCCCATCAGGAGCAAGTATATCTTGAGAAGATTACTTGGTGTAGATGGAAAAGTTGAGACTTTCAAAGCTAGACTTGTTAAAGGTTTTCTTCATTGACCAGGCGTGGATAATGATGAAACCTTTTCCAGTGGCTATGCTTAGGTCTATCCAGATCCTACTTACCACGGCTGCATACCATGACTACGATCTCTGGTGGTTGGGTGTCTTGACTGCTTTTCTAAATGATGATTTAGAAGAGTGCGTCTATAAGTACACAGCCAGAGGGCCTCGTAGACAGTGGGAGCAGCGGAAACGTGTGCAAGATGCTTTATAGGATAAAGCAGGCATCGCGGAGTTGGAACATCTGTTTTTGATGAAGCGGTCAAAGAGTTTGACATCATCAAAATGGTAGATGAACCTTGTATATACAAAAAGGTAGTAGGGAGTATGGTGATGATCCTCGTAGAGTACGTGGATAACATACTCTTGATGGGGAAGGAGTTTCCTATGCTACGCTCGGTCAATCTCCGCTTATCACAATGATTCTCCATATAGGATCAAAATGATACCTTCTAAATCCTGGTGTTTGGATCTATGAGATAGATCTAATTGGATGTTAGCACTCTCACTAGTTGTAGTGAGACGGTATCAACCGATCCTGGGGAGAATCACTGGAAGGGTTCCAGGGTGATAAAGACGACTGAATGTCAGTCGCAGGCATTGTCTTTACCCTCAGTAAAGGGACGGTATGTTGGAAGAGTTCCAAGCTAGATACCGTGGCATACTAGACGATAAAGGCACGATACATCGCTACTTAAGATGCTACCAAAGAGGCTGTTTGGGTGTATATTGGTTCATGAGATGAACTACGTTCCTACCATTGTGAGACAATGGAGTTGTGGCTTATGCCAAGGAACGTCGGTCCCATCAGTGATCCAGACATATTCTAAGGCAGTATCACTTGATCATGGAGATGGTTGATCTCCAGGGTGATCGAGGTTAGGAGAGTAGACTCAGAGGACAACACAGCGGATCCACTCACAAAGGCCTGTTCCCAGAGAGAGACTTTTATGGGATGGTTGAGTATGAGATACTGCAACCACTGCTATCAGATGGCCCTAGTGCAAGTGGGAGATTGTTAGTTATATGTATGCCCTAGAGGCCATTACTGTACATAGGATGTATATTGTAGTGGATGCTGGGACATATATAGGGAGGACTTTTTTGCTCGACATGATAGTATGCTATCTGGTTGAACTTTACCTTAACGTGTATGCTAATTGTCTCTCTGTTACATGTTGGTAAAGCCCTTAGGATGTGTGCTTGACTACCTGGACTATGATGCGGATCATACTAGTGGGGACATGGTAGTCCATAAGTACATCCTTCAAAGTCCCTAGTCGTGGGTGTATCGAGACGGGGCATCGATATACCAGAGTAGACTAGCGTATACCTTCTTGACCCATACAGATGGGCGATGGATGATCCCATATCCATTGGTGTTTGACATCGGAGATGATATACGGGTGCTCAGTAGAGACTGGGTACACTGGACGGACTCGCCGAGAACTCCCAGATGGTATTATACCTCACGTCAGATGGCAGTTCTCTGGTGACACTGGTACAGAGTAGTCTGTTGACCCGAGATCGTCATAGAGTCTTGTATGGTTCCCACTGTGCTTTGATTTCCATCTTACCACGTCCAAGAGGGCGTGCAAAACGGTGGTTTTTGGGTACAGTCCTGAGTCACATGGAGGCAATGAGCGATAGGAGGGGATTCGTCTCTCCCGGTATAGGGGGTTGATGTTGCGCTATGTTCGATTGGCTATAACAGGAAATCCCTGGCCAGGGTGGCTAAGATTTACTGGTAAGTGTTACCAGTAGTTTCTCGAACAGTTATAGACCTCATATAGACACGACTTATCGAGCTATTAGGGTCTGACGTTTACCACCCCTAGGCGAGATATGCGACATATCAGACGATCAGACCGGACTGTACGGTAGTGTTACTGGTTGGATTCACAGGAGTGTGAGCGGGCTTGCTCGTCGATCTTCTGGTCGCTCAATACCCGGGTGGCCGTTACGTTTAGCAAACCGCTTGCGGCTTGTGGATGTTTGATATGATCATCATCCGCTGCCAGCGTATTGACGAGTCTTTAGAGTCCTACACAGAGGTTTCCTGGATCAAGCGAAACGAAATAGGAGCGCATATGAGATATGTGCGAGACCGAGAATAATACTGTATGTGATACTGTATTCGATTCTCGCGATGTGACATTGATCGGTTATATGCGATATAGCCGGGTTATCGGATCAAGTATTGATTCGATAAGTTGTTACTGTTGATATTAGTCGGTTATATGCGATATGACCGGATCGTTAAATCAAGTGTTGATTTAATGATTTAATGCATAATAATATATTTGATATATTACTTTGCATTAACTAGTATCGGTTCACTTTAAATGGATTTTCTCGCTCGGGTGTGCACATTGTATATTCGATATAGTTTTGTGCACTTGCTTGTATCATGTTTGATGATACATGCCTTATGGTTAAGTGTTAAGAATTAAACTATAGTTAAGTGGGTGATTAGGGTTTTTGATTTCATTTTATTCATTTATCTTTTTGGAAAAAGAAAAGGCAAAATGAGGAAAATGGTTGCTTTCTTTTGTTCCTTCATGAACCTTCATGAAGACTTTGACCAAATGACCATTTTGTCTCATGCTTAACCCTAACCACTCACTTAAACCTTAGTTAACTCTCTACATCTAACCATGGTTCAATATATGATAAGGATTGGTTTTTCTTTTCTTTTCCAATTAATCTTATCATATAATTCTTCTTCTTCTTCCTTGCTTCAAGTGAAGAAAGCTTGCCTCCATCAATGGCAAGTGATGAATTTGAGTGAGAAATCCAATTCTAAAGTCTACCCACTTCCTATTTCTTCATCCTCTACCTCTTGCCAAGTAGTAGAGTGTGTTTTCTTCACAAGTTTCTTGACTTGGTGAAGTCGGAGCTTGATTTAGCGATGCCTCGACGTAGATCATCTTCGGCATGGACATCGACGACCTAGCTCGCTTATTCTCCGATGAAGTCGACGCTAGAGCCCGGATACTTTTTGGACAGCGGAGAGGACTTCGTTGCGGAGCTGTGGACGTGGAGCACCGGATCTACAAAGGTTGTATATCCGTATTCCCTTAGTTAAGTGTTAACTAGTTAGCTATTTCGCCTAAACTTCTAGCCAACGGTCCGTAGTCGGGTTTCTCGGCACCGTTAAAATTTTAATTTGGCATGATCGATGCCTTGTGAGACCTCACTTGTGTGCCTAGGAACCCTACAGTGGTATCCAGCCATTTCACTGAGTCCCTACTCGTGATGGCCTGCTCAAAGCTAGTTGGGTCATCATCCTCCATGATGCAATCCTCGCTTCCACCGTCAATGAGAAAACCGTAGTATCTCTCTGGTGGACGAGAAACCCTACTAGATCGGCGGAGAGGCTGGGGTTCGTCGAGTTCTACTGAATTCTCTGGTTCTACCAAGTCTTCTGTTATAGTTTGTGTTGCTGGAACCTCTTCCAGTTCTACCTCAATGCTACTTGTCTATTTCATAAGAAAACTCTTTTCTAAGAAAGTGGCATGTCGAGAAACAAACACTTTTTGTTCCTCGGAGTGGTAGAAGATATACCCTCGCGAATGTTTGGGATATCCAACAAACTTACATAGAACAGACCTTGCCTCGAGTTTGTCCGGATTTTGTGTTTTAACATAGGCCGGACAACCCCATATCTGAATAAAATTAAGACATGGTCTCTTACCATTCCATATCTCATATGGAGTGGTAGGCACAGATTTGGTTGGAACTCTATTCAATAGATATGCAGCAGTCTCCAGTGCATATCCCCAGAAGGAAATAGGTAACTCAGCTGTACTCATCATAGAGCGCACCATATCTAATAGGGTGCGATTTCTCCGCTCCGATACACCGTTGTGCTGTGGTGTATAAGGAGGAGTAAGCTGAGAGAGAATCCCATTCTCTTTTAGATAATCTCTGAATTCGTTACTTAAGTATTCTCCTCCTCGATCAGATCGAAGGATCTTAATACTTTTGCCCGTTTGATTCTCTACTTCTTGTTTATATTCTCTAAATTTCTCAAAAGCTTCTGATTTGTGTTTCATCAGGAACACATATCCGAATCTAGAGAGATCGTCAGTGAATGTAATGAAGTACGAAGAACCATCCCTGGCATATGTAGACATGGGACC
The DNA here is from genome assembly GCA_030015575.1 of Agapanthus africanus. Classification (NCBI taxonomy): domain Eukaryota; kingdom Viridiplantae; phylum Streptophyta; class Magnoliopsida; order Asparagales; family Amaryllidaceae; genus Agapanthus; species Agapanthus africanus. The sequence continues at coordinate 821,369,887 of JASDDO010000019.1, read as the reverse complement.
GCATACATCACTATGTATTAGTCCCAAGAGTTCGGTAACTCTTTCTCCGTGTCCTGTAAACGGAGTTTTGGTCATCTTGCCTTTGAGACATGACTGGCAAGTGTCATATGATGAAAATTCAAATGAATTTAAATATCCATCCTTATGCAACTTAGCAAGTCGTGTCACATTGATGTGACCCAGTCTACAATGCCACAAGAAAGATTCGTTCAATTCATAACTCTTCCTCTTGTGTGTGTTTTGTAAATTGAGGACTGTATTTTGATTGAGAATGAATATGCCATTATACAACGAGCCTGATGCAACCAACTTTTGATCTAGGAATATGTTCATAACATTACCCTGTAATACAAAATTATATCCTTCTTAACTTAATAAAGAAACTGATATAATGTTGCACATCATGTTCGGTATATAATAGCATTCATTTAGAATCAGTGTATCACCACTTGGTAATACAAGGTGATATTCGCCAACTGCTTTGGCTGCAACATTTGCCCCATTCCCAACTTGAACGGAATGATCACCTTTTCCCAGTTCTCTACCTTTTCGTAGCCCATGTAACTGTTTACATATGTGGGATCCTGATCCGGTATCTAATACACAGGACATAGGGTGAAGTGAGAAACAGTTCTCAATAACTAACACACCTGTAGAAGATGCATCAACATGCATGTTCTTTTGGGCGGCTTGAGAATCCAGATATTCTCCTGTTTCCTGTTCATTCTTATAACACTTATAAGATAGAACGGGTTCAACGTTCCCCTGCACAGTATAACATGCGGGTTCGGTCAATACATCCATATTATTATCTTCATTAGGGCATGAAATGGTCGCTACCTGGAGAGAGAGAGAAGAAAACACTTTAGCGTATGCTCGTGCAAGATCAGATTGGTTATTATCTTATCTAATCAGGATGGCTCCCACTGCTTTTTATCAAATCTTCCTTCAAACCCTAAAAGGAAAGATTAGCCGGGATTAATTACACACTACAAGTTCGCCAATATTTCAGCCAGGCCAGTGTCGGTACTTTGAGGGAGGTCCCCCGTGCTTTCGCACGAACCTAATTAATGTAAACCTCGTTTTCCCAAAGGCGTAACCCCGTTGACACCTTTCTAGACACCTACTTGATCAGCTAATTGCAATGTGTAAAACTCTCCCAGGAGTAACTCTTACTCGCAGTGGGTATCGGGATCCAACTATCTCATAGAAGGTATGCAATCTCATTGCAAATTTCAACACTTGAAATTCCCGATAATGCTTTTGCCCCTAGCATCCTATGACCTTGACGGAGGCCAAACAACCCATAGTCCGCTAGTCAAGTTCAACCCGTCATTTCCTGATTGAATTAAACCCACCCGCACGACCCTTGACGGAGGCCAAACAACGCCGTACGAATACCCTAATCCAATCGCATCATATGCAAGCAGATAAGCACTAGTTAGCTACCGTACACTGCGCCTTGACGGAGGCCAAACTACCGCAGCACGAATACTAACTAGTACTTATCTGAAATGACGGAGGGCTACGCAGGTTTTTCATAAAAACCATGAGCGTAATGAACTTGATATCGTTGTAGAATCAAATGAAGTTTTGAAATGGAGTGATTTTGAGGCTTTTCTAGTTTTGCTAAAGGGGTCACTCCCGGTGAAGGGATCGTCGGCCCTTTCCTCGTCGAATGAGGTGCGGGATATATCATATATATCACTGTGCAAAGAAAAAACTCAAAAGCAAACCGAGTGTGTAGCATCTGCCAATTATTGCTAAAGGAGTCACTCCCGGTGAAGGGATCTCGGTCCTTTCCTCATCGAATAAGGTGCAGGGCATATCATATATACCGCTATGCAAAGCAAGAACTGTAGCTACCTGTTTTATTTAAAATTTGATTCTACAACATCATTTGGTTTCTTTTCTTTCATTAATCACATTAATGAAGTCCCATCATTTAAATACCTAAACATCACAGATAAATACGACGTATACTTATGCCATCCGCATTCGCCTCGATGTCCCCTCGTGCACCGTTAGGTTAGGTAACTAACGACAGAGCAGGGCAGGGCTAGTGCGGGTGCAAAACATAAGTAACGTCTATATAATATATCATATATATCATATACTGTACCCATCACAGAACATCACATGATCACATCACAGATATCGCGGCAGAAGAAACATATGAAATATTGGATATACTAGGACGTCCGTGTTTTCAATACGAGCCAGTATAAAACACGGATTCCACGGTAGAGATGAATAGCCAATCCCACACCCCTAGACCCCTACGAGAGCGGCAAGCAACCCTGCCAATTCTAGGGTTAGGAGACCCGGACTCGACTCCTCGAGTTGGTCTCCCACTGGACCCTAGAACCCGGTTACTTGTGCTCCCCTTCTGGGTCTATCCTAATGCGGAAAAGTAAATAATATACAAAAGGTGACAACTTCCACTACCTGGAAGTGTCCCAAATAAAAGAATATTACATACAAGTTTTTACATGAATGAAAATGAAAAACACTCATCTCACATAAAAACCCCCGGCTATTCAAACACGACGATCCAATATAACATATCCAGCAACATATAACATCACATGTCATCAACGTAAGTAAGTATGCATACCCCAATTGTCGTTGACGTATAGCAATGAAACCGGCGATATGAACATACTACACTTACGGTCACAGAAAAGAAAGTGTAAAACTACAACAGTTGGAATCCGCAACTTCTTTAGACATCGCATGCCTAATCAAATGAAATACTTAGACATCACATGCCTAACAGATATAAATCCCGCATTTTAGTCTCATTATCGAAAACTCTTTTCAATATCATGTGGGACTAAACTGCTAGATTTATAACATTCATTCAGTTATCTCATAACTGTTTGTGAATTCCAATTATTGTATCACATTCCAGATAAACAGAAAATGTTAAACTTTCCGATCGAACGGTCGAATACCCAAGTTTTCCCGATATAGCTCAACACATGAAATAAGTCTAACAACATTCAGTTCGTGCCTCAGTACCAACGGTCCAGCCGTAGAAGGGTCAAGCCAACGCCTCACATGTGGCACGCCGTACTGCCCCAAACCCGAAGGTTCAAAGGGCAGTTCAAGACGGTCACATAATCGAGTTAAGGTTTGTTGTCTTCTAGAGGGTCCATCGCGTTACTTGCACTACTTAGAACGTCGTTAAACTACGGAAAAATCCAACACTTGGAAATTTCCCGACAGGGAAAAAGTTGGGTATTTATATCCGGTCGAACTTTTTAACATATTCTAAAGTCATCCGGAAAAACACAAAGACGAAATTTGATAATCCGATCGAAACTACGAAGCTCCAAAACACCCCAGAAAATGCAACTCTTGAATAAATTTTAAAAATTCCCATAAAACTCAGCACCAGAAAATAAGAATTACTGTGTAAACAATATTGCGCAATGTGAACAGTAGGCAGCGGAACCGCGGCAGAAGCCATGCTTCTGCCGCGTTTCCGCGGCTATTTAGATGAATCATGATCTCGTGTTTCACCATAATTCTTAGATCTTCCTGTTGAATTTTTTAGGCATTTTTAATCTTGAAAAATCCCAGATTTTAGAAAATGTACAGAGAGCATTTTGTGTGTTAGGGTTTCGGTTCGTTCGGAATTCAAACTCCGTCTAGACTTCGCCTAAGGCTCTAGCTAGGCTCTGATACCACTGAAGGGTTCCTAGGCACTCTAATGAAGTCTCTCAAGGCATCAACCATGCCAATTTCAAAAATTATGGGTGCCGAGAAACCCTAATACGGATCGTTGACTAGAAGTTTAGGCGAAAAGACAATCTAGTCAACTAGTTAACTAAAAGTTAGATGCTACAACCTTTGTAGATCCGGTTATCCACTTCCTTAGCTCCACGTGGGTGTCCTCTCGCTGTCCATCATGAATCCCGAACTCAATCGTCGGCTTCATCGGAGAAACGAGCGGAATAGGTCGTCGGCTTCGTGTCAAAGACGATCTACGTCGAGGCATCACAAGTTCAAGCTCCGACTTCACAAAGTTGTGAAACTTGTGAAGAAAACACCCAAAACAACTTGGCAAGAGGTAGAGGGTGAAGAAATAGGAGGTGGGTTCACTTTAGAATTGGATTTCTCTCACTTTAGCTCAAGTTGCCATTGATGGCATCAAGCTTTTTTCTTGAAGATGAAGATGAAGAAGAAGAAAGAATATGATAAGTGTTGAGATAAAATAAAAATAAATCAATACTTATCATAATGTGAACCATAGTTAAGTGTAGAGAATTAACTAAGGTTAGAAGAATGGTTAGGGTTTAGTGTGAAGACAAAATGGTCATAAAGTCAAAGCTTCATGAAGCTTCAACAATGTTCAAGAATGAAAGCAACCATTTTGTATTCTTATCCCATCCTTTTTCCAAAAATGAATAAATAAAAGAATGGATAAATAAAAACCCTAATCACTTTCTTAACCTAAGTTTAATTCTATACACTTAACCAAATGAGCATGCATCATCAAACATGATACAAACATGTGCACAAAAGTATATCACATATACAATTTGCACATCAAGTGAGAATCCATATAAAGTGAACCAATACTAGTTAATGCAATGCAATATATCAAATATATAATTATGCATTAAATCATTAAATCAACATTTGATTCAATGATCCGGTCATGTCGCACATAACCGACTAGAATCCAATGTATCGATTTATCGAATCAATGATTCGATAACTAGGTCATATCGAATATAACCAATCGAAACATATATCGCGAGAATGAAATGCGGTATCACATACACGCATTATTCTCGGTCCTGCACATATCTCATATGCGCTCCTATTTCGTTTCGCTTGAGCCAGGAAACCTCTGTGTAGGACTCTAAAGACTCGTCAATACGCCGGTAGCAGATGATGATCATATCAAGCACCCACAAGCCGTAAGCGGTCTGCTAAACGTAACGGCCATCCGGGTATTGAGCGATCAGAAGATCGACGAGCTAGTCCGCTCACACTCCTGTGAATCCAACCAGTAACACTTACCGTACAGTCCGGTCTGTTCGTCTGATATGTCGCATATCAAGTCTAGGGGTGGTATACGTCAGACCCCAATAACTGATAAGTCATGCCGATTTGAGGCTCATAACGGGTCGAGAAACTACTGGTAACACTTACCAGCAAATCTCTGATCAGCCCTGGCCAGGGACTTCCCTGTTACGGCCAATCGAGCACAGCGCAACATCAACCCCCAATACCGGGAGAGACAAAACCCCTCCTATCGCTCATTGCCTCCATGTGACTCGGGACTGTACCCAAAGACCACCGTTTTGCACGCCCTCATGGACGTGGTAAGGTGGAGATCAAAGCACAGTGGGAATCACACAAGACTCTATGACGATCTCGGGTCAACAGACTAACCTGTACAAGTGTCACCTGAGAACTGCCATCTGACGTGAGGTATAATACCATCTGGGAGTTCTCTGCGAGTCCGTCCAATGTACCCAGTCTCCACTGAGCACCCGTAAACCATCTCTGATGTCAAACACCAATGGATATGGGATCATCCATCGCCCATCACATGGGTCGAGAAGCGTATACGCTAGTCTACACTGGTATATCGATGCCCCGTCTCGATACACCCACGACTAAGGACCTTGAAGGATGTACTTATGGACTACCATGTCCCCACTAGTATGATCTGCATCATAGTCCAGGTAGTCAAGTACACATCCTAAGGGCTTTACCAGCATGTAACTATAAGACAGTATTAAAGAGACTAGTGTACATGTTAAGATAAAGAGCAACCAGATAGCATACTATCATGTCGAGCAAGAAAGTCATCTCTATATATGTCCAAGCATCCAATATAATATAGATCATCTGTACAATACTGGCCTCTAGGGCATACATACAACTAACAAGATCGACCCGTACAAGCGAACACTCAAGTGATCACGGATCAAGTCAACGGGAGTTTCTAAACTCAAAAAAATTCAAGGTACGTATTTTTCCTAACCCCTTCTCCTCAAACCCGACGCTCCAATACTTCAATTTTGTGCAGGATTTCTTCCGCAAACTCCGCTGCACAAGTGCCAAAAGAAACTAATCGTTTTTTTTGCAGCGCGCCGTTTATAACATAAAAAACGATTGATTGATGATTTGAACAACTTTTATTGTTTGCGCATTGCATGAGTTTAATACGGACTTAAGGGCAAAGAACCCCAACAAGATACGGTAAGGGATTTCATCACCCTTCTCCGTGGCCCATAAACCACAAAGAACGAGCATTTTCATACCCTCATTAACTTTAAAAGAAATTAGACTTTCAGCCTTTAAGGACTTCACGCTCACTAGGGTAAGTTAAGTGTATTTCGAACACCGCCAATCGGTACATTGTTCCTGAAGTGTCTAGGAAAGTGTGAAAGGCGCAACCGCCGAAAGAGAGAAGGTTACTCTAATTAAGGAACCTCGCGAAAGCGAGGGAAAACCTCCCTTCCTCTCTGCACTTACCTGGCTTCTCGATCAGTCTATCTTGGGCCCGTTTCGCAGTACATTTTTACTTCAAAAGGCAAGTTTTTTTTTTAGCAGGTCTAGTTGACCTAGGTGACCCTAGACTGTTTAGGAGTGTGCAGTGTGTCTTGTTTGTAATCTTGTTATACCTTGTGTGTGATATTTATGGTTGTGAATATTTTGGTTGAAAAAAAAAATTCTTTCCTTCTTTTCTCTCAGTCTTTCTAACCACTCCCGGATAGTGCATGTCAGCTTGGACTAGAGATTCACAATCTCGATTAGTTCGGTTTGTGCCTATATCTTCCGATTCTTCTTCACCTTCTCATTCCTCGGAACCTTCCAAGACCTTCTTACCTTCTGCCTCATCGGAGCCGTCCGATTCTACACCTTCACTTTCTTCTCCTACACCACCAATGACGGAGCAAACAATCGTCGAGCAACAGGAGGCAGCATTACAGGATAGATGTTACCCACACCGTTTATCCCTTCCTTCATGCATAGTATTGCCAACCATTGCGGCAAACAACTATGAGATCAAACCGCAATTCATACCACTACTCCCCAAATTCCACGGACTCGAGTCCGAAGATGCTTACCTGTTAATCAGTGAATTTGAAGGAGTATGTATGATGATGAAGATTCACGGAGTTGGAGAGGATGTCGTTAAGCTCAAATTAATTCCCTTTGCGCTTAAGGATAATGTGAAAAGCTGGTTAAACAGTTTACCAGCTAGATCGATCACGACATGGGATGACTTTGTGAAAGTTTTTCTTAAAAAAATTTACCCTATTCATAAAACCGTGCGAATTCGCAATGAACTCCACAATTTTAAACAAAAAGAGGGTGAAATTTTTTGGAAATGCTTAGAAAGATTTAAAGACATCTTAATCAAATGTCCCCATCACGGGTTAGAACAGTGGAGGTTATGTCAGATTTTCTATGAGGGGTTAGATTCCAGTTCACGCATGATGTTAGAATCCATGTGTCAGTGCAAATTCCTGAGCCATGGTGCTAAGGACGCATGGAACTTTTTGGAAGTACTGGCTGACAAAACTATCCAGTGGGAGAGTGTAAGTGAGAAACCACCTGTGACCAGGAGCGGTGCACACATAGTTGACACCTCTATAGCTGCCGAAGCCAAAATCGCCGCTCTTGTACAGCGAATGGAAGCGTTAGAGGGCAAAAATTCACCGCTACCAGTCAATCAAATTTCTCCGACTTTGTGCGCTAACTGTCAGCATCCTAGCCACATAACGGAAGAATGTCCGTTTCTCGTGGGGTACCAGGGACCTGAAAACGTTAACGCGCTGTATCAGAACCAGCGACCCAGGAACGACCCTTTTGCACCGACGTACAACCCTGGTTGGAAGAATCATCCCAATTTTGCTTGGAATCAGGCTCCTTTTCAAAAAAACAATTCAAATCCGCCTTTCCAACAATTTCAAAATTCAAATTTTCAAAACCAAAAATTGGGATATTCAACTAACCAGCCCCAGCAGCCGAATCAGCACAACCCAACCTTTACACCCCCTGGGTTCGCCCAAGACGACAAGAGAGTGACATCCATCGAAAAAGGGTTGGAAGCTTTGATTAAAACTTCTGCGCAGACCTCATCTAGTCTGGCTACTTTTATGCAAACATCCGGTCAGTTGCATAGCGCTAACACTCAAGCGATAGCCAGATTAGAAATCCAAATCAGTCAACTGGCTGCAGCAGTTAATGAACGTGAGAAGGGAACATTTCCCTCTCAACCTGTGATAAACCCAAGAGAACAGAGAAACAACAACGCTCATGTTGTTCAGACGAACAATATTGAGAATGCGAACGCCGTCACCGTCCTCAGATCAGGACGAACGTTTGACAACAAGGTTGTCAACCCCAGCGAATCATCCAAGCGTGCGGTTGTCAGTTTGCCAGCACGTAGTTCATCTCCTGCTCCTCTTTGTGATCCATCGTCATCTTCATCACCTTCTTCTTCTTCTTCTCCTCCTCCTGCTTCTTCTTCGTCATCTGCTGCACATCCTTCAAAGCAACATAAGAATTCGCCACACGACCACACTGATGATCCAGCAAGAACATTCCCGTCTTCTGCACCTATTCCATCTGCAGCTTTTCCAAACTCAGTGTTTGGACCTAAGGCTCCTATCCTAATAGGTTAAAATCAAAGAAGCCTTCTGCAAACATGGAAAAGGTGTTGGAAGTTTTTAAACGATGTGAGGTCAACATTCCTTTGTTAGACGTCGTCCAACAAGTTCCGGCATATGCAAAATTTCTAAAGGACTTGTGCACCCAAAAACGACGCACAAATGTCCCCAAAACTGTCTTCTTGGCCGCCACTCTGAGCGATGTTTTGTCTGTTAGTTATATGTATGCCCTAGAGGCCATTACTGTACATTGGATGTATATTGTAGTGGATACTGGGACATATATAGGGAGGACTTTCTTGCTCGACATGATAATATGCTATCTGGTTGATCTTTACCTTAACGTGTACACTGATTGTCTCTCCGATACATGTTGGTAAAGCCCTTAGGATGTGTACTTGACTACCTGGACTATGATGCGGATCATACTAGTGGGGACATTGTAGTCCATAAGTACATCCTTCAAGGTCCCTAGTCGTGGGTGTATCGAGACGGGGCATCGATATACCAGAGTAGACTAGCGTATACCTTCTCGACCCATACAGATGGACGATGGATGATCCCATATCCATTGGTGTTTGACATCAGAGATGATATACGGGTGCTCAGTAGAGACTGGGTACACTGGACGGACTCGCCGAGAACTCCCAGATGGTATTATACCTTACGTCAAATGGCAGTTCTCTGGTGACACTGGTACAGAGTAGTCTGTTGACCCGAGATCGTCATAGAGTCTTGTGTGGTTTCCACTGTGCTTTGATTTCCACCTTACCACGCCCAAGAGGGTGTGCAAAACGGTGGTTTTTGGGTATAGTCCCGAATCACATAGAGGCAATGAGCGATAGGAGGGGATTCGTCTCTCTCGGTATAGGGAGTTGATGTTGCGCTGTGTTCGATTGGCTATAACCGGAATCCCTGGCCAGGGTTGCTGAGATTTACTGGTAAGTGTTACCAGTAGTTTCTCGAATTGTTATAGACCTCATATCGACACGACTTATCGAGCTATTGGGGTCTGACGTTTACCACCCCTAGACGAGATATGCGACATATCAGACGACGAGACCGGACTGTACGGTAAGTGTTACTGGTTGGATTCACAGGAGTATGAGAGGGCTTGCTCGTCGATCTTCTGATCGCTCAATACCCGGGTGGCCGTTACGTTTAGCAGACCGCTTGCGGCTTGTGGGTGTTTGATATGATCATCATCTGCTGCCGGCGTATTGACGAGTCTTTAGAGTCCTACATAGAGGTTTCCTGGCTCAAGCGAAACGAAATAGGAGCGCATATGAGATATGTGCGGGACCGAGAATAATACCAGTATGTGATACTGTATTTGATTCTCGCGATTTGTAACATTGATCGGTTATATGCGGTATAGCCGGGTTATCGGATCAAGTGTTGATTCGATAAGTTGTTACTATTGATATTAGTCGGTTATATGCGATATGACCGGATCGTTAAATCAAGTGTTGATTTAATGATTTAATGTATAATTATATATATGATATATTAATTTACATTAACTAGTATTGGTTCATTTTAAATAGATTTTCTCACTTTATGTGCACATTGTATATGTGATATACTTTTGTACACAAGTTTGTATCATGTTTGATGATACATGCTCACTAGGGTTTGTGTAAAGATTAAACCATGGTTGTGTAATGGTTAGGGTTTTCATTTTCTTATTCATTTATTTATTTATTTTATTTATTTTATTTTGGAAAAGAAAAAGGGGAAATGGTGGCTTTCTTTGTTTGTATATTGAAGCTTCATGAAGCTTTGACTTTGTGACCATTTTGTCTCATGCTTAACCCTAACCATTCCACTTAACCCTAGTTCATTCTCTACACTTGACCATGGTTGGATTATGATAAGTATTCATTTTATTTTCTTTTTGAGATATTCTTATCATAATCATCTTCATCTTCTTCTTCTTCTTCACTTGAAGAAAAGCTTGCTACCAACAATGGCAACTTGAGAAAAAGAGTGAGAAATCCAATTCTAAAGTGAACCCACTTCCTATTTCTTCATCCTCTACCTCTTGCCAAGTAGTATAGGGTGTTTTCTTCACAATTTTCATGACTTGGTGAAGTGGGAGCTTGATCTTGTGATGCCTCGACGTAGATCATCTTCGGCATCGTTGTCGATGACCTAGCCCGCCTATTTCTCCGATGAAGCCGACGCTAGAGCCCGGGATTTGATTTGGACAGCAAGGGGACTTCATCATGGAGCTATGGAGGTGGAGGACCGGATCTACAAAGGTTGTATTTCCGTTCACTTAGTTAAATTGTTAACTAGTTGCATCTTTCGCCTAAATTTCTAGTTAACAATCCGTATTAGGGTTTCTCGGCACTTGTAAAATTTGAAATTGGCATGGTTAATGCCTTGTGAGACCTCCTTAGTGTGCCTAGGAACCCTACATTGTCCAAGTCCATTCCTGTGAAATATAAGGACCCAGGCTGTCCTACTATTTCTTGCACCATTGGGGACAAACAAATTAACCGAGCCTTGTTAGACTTAGGGGCAAGTGTGAACCTCCTTCCCTACTCAGTTTACAAACAACTGGGATTGGGAGAACTCAAGCCGACCAGAGTGACTCTGCAACTGGCAGATCGTTCAACAAAAGTACCGAGGGGAGAAATTGATGATGTTCTAATCAAGGTCGGGGAATTCATATTCCCTGTAGACTTCATTGTGTTGGAGACTGAGCCCGTCACCAATCCCAGCGGTCAAATTCCAGTCATTCTAGGACGGCCTTTCCTAGCTACATCCAACGCATTGATAAACTGTCGTAATGGGTCCATGAAACTTTCTTTTGGGAACATGACAGTGGACCTCAACATCTTCACGCTAGGAAACCAGGAGAGTGAGAAACACGATGACACTTTTGAAGTCAATGCTATATACGATATGTCTGAGGAGGGGACATTTGACTTCAAAAATGAGTGTCTGGACGAGACTTTTGAAGAACTGTTTTCTTTGGAGCTTCTTTTCCTTGAGAAGCTAAATCCTGAACATGCATCCTATGCACATTGGGGTCCCCAATTTGAACCTCTTCGCAACGACCAGCCCCTGAAGTGCGACCATCTGTAGAGGAGCCACCGAAACTTGACCTCAAAGTTCTTCCTGATCACCTCAGGTATGCGTACTTGGGAAATAATGAAACGCTTCCAGTAATAATTGAAAATGACCTTGCGCCTGAGCAAGAGTCAGCCCTCATGGATGTTCTGAGAAAAAACATGGAAGCGATTGGGTGGTCAATGGCTGATATCAAAGGAATCAGCCCTGCTATCTGCCAGCACAGAATCCATATGACTGATGATTCCAAACCCTTTAAGGATCCTCAACGCCGGCTTAACCCGGTAATGAAAGAAGCGGTAAGGAATGAAATGCTGAAGTGCCTGGACAATGGGATCATCTATCCCATATCTGATAGCAAATGGGTAAGCCCCATTCACGTGGTACCAAAGAAATCGGGACTCACCGTTGTCACGAATGAAGCAAATGAGCTAATCCAACCCGTACACAAACGGGATGGAGAGTCTGTATTGATTACAGAAAGCTCAACGCAGCAACTCGCAAAGACCATTTCCCGCTGCCCTTCATTGATCAAATGCTTGAACGCCTAGCCGGACACGCCTATTATTGCTTCTTAGATGGGTATTCCGGCTATAATCAGATCCCGATTGATCCAGAGGATCAGGACAAAACAACCTTCACTTGTCCTTTTGGTACCTTCGCCTACCGCCGCATGCCCTTTGGGCTATGCAATGCACCCACAACATTTCAGCGGTGCATGATAAGCATCTTCTCTGATATGGTAGAGCGATTTTTAGAGGTTTTCATGGATGATTTCTCCGTCTTTGGAGATTCATTTTCTGAGTGTTTGAGGCATCTAGAGCTAGTAATGCTACGATATAGAGAAAAGCACCTCACACTCAACTGGGAGAAGTGTCATTTTATGGTCAAACACGGCATCGTGTTAGGCCATATCATTTCTGAAAAAGGAATTGAAGTCGATGGGGCAAAAATCGACGTTATCTCAAGCCTCCCACCTCCACGGACTGTCCGTGACATTAGGGCATTCTTAAGCCACGCCGGGTTTTACAGGCGTTTCATCAAGGATTTTAGCAAACTGGCTAGACCCTTGACTTCTTTGCTGGCCAAAGAAATACCCTTTGATTTCAACTCTGAGTGCCTTCACGCGTTCAAGCTTCTAAAGTCAGAACTCACTTCTGCTCCGATTTTAAGCGCACCAGACAGGAACGAACCTTTTGAACTAATGTGCGACGCTTCTGACTTTGCAATAGGAGCTGTCTTAGGAGAGCGATTTGAAAAGAAGCCGCATGTTATCCATTATGCGAGCAGAACGTTGAATGATGCACAGCTAAATTACACCACGACTGAAAAAGAACTCTTAGCTGTTGTGTTCGCGCTTAAGAAATTCCGTCCCTACTTGATCGCAACCCACGTCACTATTTACACTGATCATTCTGCGCCTCTTCGCAAAAAAGGATGCCAAGGCTAGATTGATACGTTGGATCCTCCTTCTTCAGGAATTTGACTTAACCATCAAAGATAAAAAGGGGACCGACAATGTTGTAGCCGATCATCTGTCTCGCATACCAAATGCACCAAATGAGGAAATTCTAATCAATGAGCATTTTCCGGACGAACAACTTCTCTCCGTATCAAGCGAACCATGGTTCGCTGATATCGTGAACTTTCTAGTCACCGGAGAAACACCATCTTTTTGGTCAAATCAGGACAAGTATAAATTTCTCTCCCAGGTCAAATTCTTTTACTGGGATGAACCATACCTGTTTAAATACTGTCCTGATCAGATCATTAGACGGTGCATCTCTAACTCTGAGACAAGAAGTGTTTTGTCCTTCTGCCATGATCAAGCCTGCGGGGGCCATTTCGGACCCAGAAAAACAGCTGAAAAGGTTTTGCAAAGCGGTTTCTACTGGCCGACACTTTTCAAGGATGCTTTCGAATACTGCAAAACCTGCAACCGATGCCAACACATGGGCAAGATTAGAAAACGGAATCAAATTCCCCTACAGTCCATTCTGATTGTGGAAATTTTTGATGTCTGGGGCATTGATTTCATGGGGCCATTCCCAAACTCTTTTCGGAATTTGTACATTTTGCTGGCTGTGGACTATGTGTCCAAATGGGTGGAGGCCATCCCTTGTCGAGCCAACGACAACAAGGTTGTCGTAAAATTCTTGAAAGAAAACATTTTTTCTCGGTTCGGTACGCCTCGCACCATCATTAGTGATAATGGAACGCATTTCTGCAACAGATCTTTTGAATCATTGATGAAAAAGTATTCCATCAGCCATAAATTGTCAACACCCTACCATCCTCAAACTTGCGGTCAGGTTGAAGTCTCCAACAGACAAATTAAACAAATTTTGGAAAAGACTGTCAACAATAACCGCAAGGATTGGTCGTTGAAGTTAAGTGACGCGCTCTGGGCATTCCGTACAGCCTTCAAAATGAACCTAGGTATGTCCCGATACCGACTCATCTTTGGAAAGGCATGTCACTTGCCTGTTGAATTAGAGCGCCGCGCTTTTTGGGCAATCAAGCAGCTCAATATCGACTTGGAGGCGGCGAAGCGCGGAAACTTCAATTAAACGAACTTGACGAAATACGCAATGATGCGTACGAGAACACCAAACTGTACAAGGAAAAGACGAAAGTCTTTCATGACAAGGCGATTCTCAGAAAAACGTTCACCGTGGGGCAAAAGGTTCTGCTCTATGACTCCCGACTTCATTTGTTTCCCGGGAAGTTGAAATCACGATGGACAGGCCCATTTTTTGTGCGCACCGTTTTTCCTCACGGTGCTGTAGAAATCGAAAATCAGCAAACTGGCAATATGTTCAAAGTTAATGGCCAACGGCTAAAACCATTTTTAGAATTGCCCGCAGAAACATGGGAGCTCATGTTTTTGCATGAGCCAAGTTACATCGATTAAAACACACCCCCACGTTGTTTTCTTGTATATACTCTTTTTTTTGTAATTTTTAGTTTTCTTTTGCTAATTCTTTTTATAAAAGGGTCTCTTTGTAAATAACCGTTTATAACCTATCCCAACCCCAACCCGAGAATTCATTTCTGATTTTGCCAAAACTCCAAAGCTTTCTCTTCATAAGAAACCCAACCTCAAAGAATTAGCCCCAGATCTACAACTCCGGCCGCCGAAAAATTCCAGGAAGCCGCAATTTGCGGCCTGATCTGCTCAGACAGCCCCTATCCCCTTTCTCCTCTGTAAGATTTCATCTCTTCTTGTTAAATTTCCACCTAGAATTTCAGATCTAAAATGGTAGCTTTCGATTGTGAGAAAAATATCTTTGAGATCTTCTCCGACGCAACCTATGGACAGTATTTCTACAATGAAATCTGTCAAAGTGGGTGGGAATATTTAATCTACAGAGGAAATGATTTATTTGCTGTGAGGGAATTGGTAGAGGATTTTTATGAAGCTTTAAGAAATGGCAAATCGGAAGCAAACTTCATAGAATTTTTTTCCAAGGGCGACGTAGAATCTTTCAGGCCAAGACCATTTCTAGGGTCACAGGTATCCCCATGAGACCCGGAAATCAAGAACCGCGGGAATTGGCGGTTTACAGATCATTGATGGGGGACTTCATGGAATTGAAAGATAAGGGGCTAAATCCAGCCCAGATGTACCGAAACGTGCTTGCGGTTTGCCGATAGGCAAATCGCAACATCAGGGGAAAGAGCCGTGTTTCTTCCTTCCCGGCGGGGGTGGGACATATTGTGCATTGTTTGATGGAACAGGACCAGTATTTCTGTGTTGTAACACAATTGTTCAACACAATCATGGAGGGGGTGGCCCAGAACAAACTCCTGCTGCCAGTCCTAGTAACCCAACTTGCGAAGTACTATATTGATGTGATTGAGTTTGAGGGATATGCGACTGTTTATACACATTGGCCAGTCGAAATAGAGAGAATTTCACAAGAATACACCGGCAGCCACTATGAGCAAAAAATCTGGTCAAGGGAGGACCCAAGCGAACATCCGGGTCCCGAAAGCTCGACAGAGGCACTTTTGAATAAGCCAGAACCAGATAACAAGAAGGACCTGCAGCGCCTGACATTTAGGAGTATTCGACACATACTCAAGAAACAACAGAAGATGCAGGAGCAGCTAGACAGGATTGAAGCGGCTCAACAGGAATCGCATGATGACGCCAGCGGAAGCAAGAAGGGCAAGGGAAAAGCAAGACGACATTGAGGACAATGCCAATTTTCAAGTTGGGGGTGGTAGCATATAGTTTGCATTTACATATTTCCTGCATTTCAGCATTTACTTATTGTATTTTTCTTTTCTTTTGCATGTAGTTGCATTTCATATCTACTTTTGTACTGCATTGTATAAAAATTGAAAAAATTGAAAAATTTATAAAAATTGAAAAAAATCCAAAATTATAAAAACCTTGTCAGGTTGGCTAACAGGGGAACATTGATTCGAAATCTGACGGTTAAATTGAAAATGTAGAAATAACTAAATTCAAGAATTGAGATTGACAACCTGAAAAATAACCCGCCTGTGCGTTTAAACTTAGCCGATACACGTCTTTTATATCACTTACACGTGTCGTATGTTTTTGCTAATTTAATGAATGTCTGACATGTCTGTAAAAACTTTTAAAGTGTTAAAACATCCTTAGGATCAAAAAGGTTTGGCTGAGTTAAATAATATCAAGGATAATTCATACAGTGACGTAGATATGAAGAATTTTATAGAGGCTTTTACAGAAGCTACAAGTCCGAAAAGTAACCCATCTGGAACTTTGTGGAGTAATTACACACCTTATCACATGTAACGTCTTCTGGTTTTAAAAGAAAAAAAACTGGCTATATCTCCGTTTTACTAAAGTGCTAAAAATTTAAAATGAGTCTTTTGTTTTGTGGTCTTGGTAACTTGGGTAATTAAGTCCTTGGGGTGTCTCCACACCTAATGCTCTAAAACCATCTGGTTTGGGAGTCATTGACCCAAAGCCCGCTAAGTTTCCAATCGCCTAATAAAATAAGCTAAGCAAGTGTCCTCTCCGAGTTAAGAGTCCTTATGGTTCTTTGTGGGAGTATAATCTTGGCGGTGACAAATTTTCTAGTAAAACAGTTTTTTTCGCGGAGATATGAAAGTTTGTATTTATTAAGACGTTTTGCACAATATTGAAGGGTGTGTATGAATAAAAACAGGTGAAAGATAGGAGTGAACATTACTACTATGGTACTCTGTTAAAATCGATATATATTCTGACTTGAAGCCTAACTGGAAAATAAAACTTGAGAAATTCATAACTCTTTTCGAACTTGTATGATCCTTTAGATGTTTACCTTGGTCTGTAACTTTTGACATGATCAAATTCTTAAAAACATGACGACACTACCGCACTATCACGAAAAGACGCATATTAGCTTGTTAAACAAATTGCGAGGAGTGAAAAATAGGGTTTAATGTTTCTAACTTGGGTGATAGAAGTTTTAGCTTTGATACTTAACCTTAAGATTTGGATCAACTGGTTTCTAGCAAAACTAACTTGACTGGATTTTGTCGGTGTAATCCGCTGAAAACCCTCAGGAGACAACACTCCTCCTACTAGGGACACCTAGAGGTTTAATGGCTTATTGCACGCGCTCAGTGCAATCGTGTTCCCTGCGAAAGTGCGGTTAGAATTCTCTTTTGTGAATAAATGGTTTTGCTCGGGACGAGCAAAAGATAAGTTTGGGGGTATTTGTTCGACACGCTTTATTACATTTTAATACCACTCAATTCCTATCATTTTTATCAATAAACAGTGCTATTAATCTATTTCTGCTCATTAGTACAGAACGCAGGTACACAGGCAAAAACACTGGAGATGGTACACAACATGAACGGAAACGACGGTTTTTAACCAGAACTGCAGATGGGCAGAATACATATCAAGATTTAAATGAGTTTGCAACAAAGAAAGTGTGTGACCAAGTGTGAACATGTGTAAACATGGATTTACCCATGATTTGTTCTCTGTTCATTGCTCCAGAATTCACCCACGTGAGAACTAGACTAAATTGTAATTACAGGGAGACATTCAACCAACTAGAAGACTAATGTACCAAGGTGGGCCCCACACTCTTCAAGTCGGCCGCAAATTTATTCATAATAGCCGCAATTTGCGGCCCAGACTGTGTCAAATTGGTTCGTTTTCTTTTTATGGGTCCCCCATTGTGTATTTAGTCTACCTGTGGTTGTATCTTTTTAATTTGGGTTGCCTACAAATAGCAGATCTGAGATGTAGTTCAGATATGTGATTAATGAGAAGAAATTCTGATATTCTTGCATACTTGTACACTTTTTAACATTCTTGTAGCTCTTGGATTTGGGTTGAGTTCTTTGCCCTCCTCTGGTCTTGCAACCTCTCTTTTTGAGCTTGCAAGATTAGATTTTGGTATTTGAACTCATTACATGTATTTTGAACCATTGCAATAAATCTCTATTATCAAGTTTGATCCTTATATCTCTTTTTCTTATTTTTGTCACTTCTTCTCATTATTCAGTTGTGTATTGCTATGATAATGTGTGAGTAGTTATTCTTGGGTTATGGTGAGGTAGGATATAGAATGACTTTACTTCCAACCCCTCCCTTTTTTATTCTTGCACTTTTTCTCTTCTTTTCTTAACATCACAAGTTTATTATGTTTTGCTTGATAGGATATATCGTTTTGAATGGTTGCAAATCAACCTTTAACATATATCATATCCTTTCTTTACATTTTATCGTTGCTTTGTTACGATTTGAAGTAGGCGTGAATACGGAATTAAGTTACGTGTAGCAACTAGCTAGATAGGATATATAGCATTCTTGCATATATTCTATACTTGCTACTTCACTTAACTAATTCCATATCCACTCCATTATCAATCTCATTCTTTTTAGTTTCTGTTTTTCTAACCTTGATATCATATTTCATCCCGATACATTTTTCGGATAAATACGGTATGCTTTCAGTATTCTAATGGAAATTAAAAAGAAATAAATCTTGAATCAAAAATGGAGAGTTGGGGGTAAATGTCATATTTTACTTTTACTGAACCTTAGCTTAAGTTTTTATATCCCAAACCTTGTTTCTTTTAGGTATTACACTAAAACGTGACAAAACACCATCTTCCAACTTTTGATACATAACTCAATTTGATGTCGTGATATCCACTCCTTGTGGTTCGACCCATGCTTGCCGGCTCGCTACAACGCGTCGTGCACTTGCGGTATTTTTAAAACTCGATACTCATGTCGTGCACTATTTTTCCGACAAAAACCGACATATCCGATATTGACCTCATTTTCCAAAAAGCACGTCACCGTGGGTTTCGAACAGGATGCAAGAGACAAAGTGATCACAAACATTCTCTACATCACCTTGGACACGTCGGCTAGCACACTTCGTGCTCGAGTTGCTTCGGATGAAGCGGGAGCCCGTAAAAAGAATCGATGATGTGGTGCCTTTTCCGACGAGGAGATCGAGACCGGAGATGTCGCGAGGAGCTTGGGATGGTGGCCAAAGACCGAAAGATACGGATCGATCGGTATAGCTTTCCAACCCTTTCTCTAGTTGCTAGTTTAGCGTTAATGGTTCGATCCGGGTTTTAAGCATACGATAGCGCCGGTTTCTAGTTTGAAAAAGTTTTGTTTCCGCATTTTGGCCTCGGACAGACGGCCGGGGCGCTACCGTACACTTACACCTACCACACCATATCAGATGTGGAGTGGGAAGAAACACTATCTTTAGTACATGAAGATTTAGGGATGTCCAGTTTTCGTCAAAAAGCAGTATGTGGACAAGTTCGATGCACACTCAGTACTGTTTAAGTTTGTGGGATACCCAAAGGACTCCAGGGGGTATCTTTTCTATTACACGGAGGAACAAATGATTATTGTTTCTTAGAATGTCCACTTTTTGGAAAATTAATTTTTTTGAGAAAGGAACTAGTGGGAGTGCAATAGAACTGGAAAAAATTCCAGAACCACAAACTATTACTGAAATTATGGTAGAACCATAAGTTTTCAGAAGAATCGGACATACACACGCCACTTCGCAGGAGTCGTAGGCAGTCTCATCTGCCCGAGAGATACTACGGTTCTCATAGACGGGGATAGAGAGGATTGCATCATTTGATGTGCCAACTAGCTTCCAGTATGCCATTCAGAGCAGAGACTCGGTAAAATGGCTGGATGCAAAGCGGACCGAAATGGAGTCCATGTACACCAAGTGTAAACTTTGAACTTTGCTCCAGAAGGGGTAAAACCCAAAAGCTGCAAATGGATCTTCAGAAAGAAAATTGGTGTAGATGGATAGGTTGAAACCTATAAGGCTAGACTTGTTGCAAATGGTTTTTGTCAAAGACCTGGTTTAGACTATGATGAAACCTTTTTCTTCAGTGGCTATGCTCAAATCCATTCGGATCCTTCTTGACATTGCTATCTTCCATGATTGTGAGTTCTGGCAGATGGACGTATAGATGGCTTTTCCAATGGATATTTGGAAGAGTGTGTCTATATGGATCAGCCAGAGGGTTTTCAATCAGAGTGGGAGCAGCAGGATAGTGTGCAAGACGCTTAAGTCCATGGACTAAAGCAGGCATCGCGGAGTAGGAACATCTGTTTTGATGAGACAGTCAAAGAATTTGACTTTATCAAAAATCCAGATGAACCATACATTTATAGTAAGATTGTAGGGAGAACTATAGGATTCCTCGTCTAGAACGTGGATGTCATTCTCTTGATAGGATATGACATTCCTATGCTACAATCAGTTAAAGGATTCTTATCACAGAGGTTCTCATGATATACCTAGGTGATACCAAATACATTCCGGGGATCCAGATCTATCGTGGTAGATCAAAATGGATAGTGGGACTTTCAAAGTCAAGGTATACCAACACCATACTGAAAACATTTAGTATGGAAGATTCAAAGCGCGGTAGTCTACCGGGTTGTCACGGAATCACCCTCTCCAAAGAGATGTCTACCAAGACTGATTTGGAAAGGGCTCACATGTCGATTATACCCTACGCTACTACGGTAGGCTCTATAATGTATGTGATGTTGTGTACCAGACCAGATGTTGCTTACGCAGTGGAAGCATGGTAAGCCGGTATCAGTCAAACCCAGGGGAGAAGTACTGGGAAGCAGTAATGAACATTCTCATGTGCTTGAAAAGGACTAAGGAGATATTCTTGGTGTACGGCAGATAAGGACCTCCAAGATCGAGGCCTTTGCTGACTCCAGCTTCCAGAGTGAGAAGGATGACTCCAAGTCCATATCGAGTTATGGCTTTAACCTCAGTGGAGGGGCGGTCTGTTGGAAGAGCTCCAAGCAGAACACCGCTGCTGACTCGACAATGGAAGCGGGATATATCGCTGCTTGTGACACCGCAAAAGAGACAGTCTGGATGAGGAAGTTCTTAACTGAACTTCAGGAGGTTCCTTCCATTGTTGGTCCAATACTTTAGTATTGTGACAACAACGGCGCTATAGCTTTAGGGAAGGAACCCGGATCCCATCAGTGATCCAGACATATCTTAAGGCGGTACCACCTGATCAGGGAGATAACTGATCTTTAGAAGATCAAGGTGAGGAGAGTAGATACGGAGAACAATACTGCAGATCCACTCACCGGGGCCATCCATTAGATACGTTTGAGTGGCTATTCGAGATCTTAGGTCTGCGATACGCCAATATATGGCCTTAGTGCAAGTGGGAGATTGTTAGTGATATATGCCCTAGAGGCCATTATTGTATCATAATGGTTTGTATATTACTTAATGGGAGCTTGGGATATACACGGATATAGTAACAATCTTGCTCAAAATGGTAGTATGCTACCTGGTTTGTTTCTACCTCAATATGTGCGTATGTTTCTTTTAACATATCGCTTATACATATTGGTAGAGCCCATAGATCTTAGCTCAGCGTTGTGATGGCAGTCACACTAGTGGGGGCTAGATAGTCTGTAAGCACATCCTATACAGGTCTCTAGTCATAGAATTATCGAGACGGGGCATCGATACTCCAGAGTAGACTAGTGTATACGCTTCTCATCTTAGCAGGGGAGATGGTCTGTCCCACAACCATTAGTACGTCGTACAGGAGATAGTATGCAGGTGATTATTGGGTTATGAGTACACCGGACAGGACTCGTCGGAAACTGTTGGTGGGTACTATACCTATCGTCGGGTAGCAGTTTCCAGATGACATGAGTACAGCATAACTGTCGACTTGACACTGCTGCTTCGCCTCGAGTGTGTTCCCACTATACTTTGATTATTACCCTACCACGGCTCAAAGGAGTCGTGCAAACAGGTAATAGTTGGGTGCAGTCCCGAAGCACTTGGAGGCAGTGGCGGCTAGATAGGATTCGTCTCTCCCGGTATTGGGGGTTGATATCGCGCTGTGTTCGGAAGGCCATTACACAAAGTCCTTGGCCAAGGCAAGAGAGATTTACCGGTAGGTACACCAGTAATTTCTCAGGGTGTTTTGGGCTACTCTCTGACACGACTTATTGCGCTGATAGGGGTCTGACGATTACCTCCCCCTAGGCCCGATATACGATAGTCTTAGACGAACAGACATGACTGTACGGAGATTGTCACAGATAGACTCGGTAGGAGTTCGGATGAGTTATTGTCATCGGCCTTCTCGTCGACATATACCTGGGGGCCGTTACGTACAGCTAGTTCCACTTTCGGCCTGTGGTTAAACCCACTGCCAGCGTAGTGTCGAGTCTTTAGAGTCCGACACAGAGGGTTTTCCTGCATCGGGCAAAAGATGTAGAGGTCGTATGGTTTTACGACAGGGTTCGGTCATGTGCGTGTACTTGTGCGCGCATGATAATTTGGACGGACAATACTAGCGGTTTTTGGTTGAAGCCGGATCCTAGTATTGTATTGATGGATTGTTTTCGTCTTTTGTATTCGTATTTTTCGGAACACGAATACGGGTATGTATGTACGGACGAGGGGCGTTTTTGTAATTTATTCAAAAATGTTTTTGAAGATGGCATTTTATAATTTGTATTTATCATTTTGGTTTAAATGATTATTCATTTTATGTATTTAGGAAATGATGTGGAAATTGCATGAGAGTGAGCATAGCTTCATGAGACACATGGTGCCTTTTCAAGCCATGACTCATTTGTTTGTAACTTGAACCTTATTTTATGTTTTCTTATGATTTATTCATAGGAAAATAGAATATGGTTCAGTTGAGAAAAAAAACATATGAGAGCTCATCTTCATTCTCAAGCTTCCTTCACTAGCATTTCCTAAAAGCCATCTTCATCACCCTCAAACCCTAGTACACTCATGTGTTGAGTAACCTGAGGTAATAAATGACATCCCAATCCATCTTCATACTCTACATCATCTACGCCATCTTGAGTAGCGATCTTGATGCCCTAGTTGCTTCGGTTGAGGTAGGAGCTCGATGCACATTCTCTCGGGTGGATCATCTTCGATTTGAGGAGACCGACGAGGAAGCGGCGATCACGATGAGGTGGAGTACAGTGAGGAATGAAGACCCGAAGGACATGAACGTTAGGTATAAACTTCTGCACGTGTATTTTTCATCTCATAAGTTAGCTAGTTAGGGTTTAGCACCGATCCTGGAGTCCGAGTCCGTGTCACGATCTTTTGAAAAATCGTTTTTCACCTATTCCGCCTCCCCGCGGACTCACGGGGTGTGCGACATAGACTTACATATATCAGCCAAAGCAAAAATGAAGTGACGGCATATTCCTAGTTTCGGGTCTTGACGGCAACTCATATAAAGCCTAAAAGACTATAGGAGGTCATCCCACTTTAGTGTGGAGCGGTTATGACTCATCGGGGCTCCAAATTGAGGCTACCCATAAGTAAAAAGCGTCATGGCAAATTCTTAATGCTTGCCCTCCCGACGGTAATATGACCTAAGGAGATTACTTGAAGACATCTTGTCCAGCCCTCGAAGGGATCAGAGACACGATAGTTGCGGGGCTACTCGAATAATAGCTTGAAGACTGTATGTCGAGGAATACATCAGCCAATGCAACAGTACCACGGAACAAAACCCTAGTACCATAAAAACCTAACGGAACTCTGTCGTAAATAACGGGGGTTATCTATATACAACGTTAGGACAAGTTTGCATGTAAACCCAATAGAGGCAAACCAAATAACTCCGAAATGAGTGAATAAACTAGAGACTCTGAAACGAGTACATAAACTAGAAACTCCGAAACGGGTGAATAAACTACGAACTCCGAAATGAGTGGATAAACTACAAACATTGAAATGGGTACGTAAACTATTTCGTGCCAGATCAAGACATAAAAAAAACAAAAAGGTGCAACCCATGGCCCTCAGGACTTAGAACTACAGAATTGAGATCTGAGTTAACGATAGATGACGAAGTTTGTGTCCGTTCACTAGCTTCTCAGATCGAAATTCTAAAAAAGCTGCAACACTTCGAAACCAACCGTATGCTATGCAAGACAGTAGGGAGAACATTTGATTCACACATGTTTAAGCGCTCATTTACAACTACATATGTACTTGGATGGAAATAGCGTTCAGAGCAGGCTTATTTATATATACGTGAGAAGGATTAGTGCATGACACGAGCACAACAATGGCGTTTGCACTTAGCAAAAATCCCTAAGGGTAATGTATAAAGCTCAGGCAAAGATGCAAGATGCACACACAAATATGTGATGAAGATGAAACATTCAACAGCCAACGATAAAAGAAATACATTTAAATAAACATCCTACTTTAGGGGGAAGAGATCACCAAATATGGGATCAGAGATATAGGGGTTAACAAAACAATAAGCAAAATTCTCCAACTCCCTCTATTCCTTCTCCACCATGTCGAAGCGGCGATCTTCGCGAGGAGTCGCTCTCCATCGGTCAGCGTCGTGCTCATCAGCGAAGGCAGACATAATGGCCCGCTGAGCCCGTATCTGGCTTAGCAACTGAATTGAACGATCCCTCAGAGGCTGGGTAATCAAATGCGCCTCATGGAAGCACTCGATCTTGTCCTCTGCCGTGTCGAGAATCTCCGGAGTCATCTCCGCCGGATGAAGGAGGATGTCGGCGAGCACGGATAGGAAAATCATCCGGAGCCAAATGGAGCCTATAGGAAGAGGAGAAACCCTATGAACCAGGAGCTCGTACATTACCGTGTCGCATTGGTCATCGGTGAGAAGGGGATCTGCTAACCGTGCAACAAAACGAGGAATGATCTCCTCGATAGGTACTTCCCATGGTTGCCGACGAGCGTGAGAATGATTGCAAACCATAACTCTTGGTTTGTTTCTTAAAAAAAAGAAGGGGTTACTTATTGATCTTTATTTAAAGAAGTGTGTGTAGTTAGCCGCAATCAGAACGGTGCCGCGCGTAGCTAGACCGAGATGAGTATGGGTCGTCCTCAGGGAAACGTGGAACTTTTTATTCTTACTTTAGGCGTGTTGATTAGGAAGGGAGAATAAGAATGGTGAAGAATGATTGTAGGATCTAGATCTACGTTAAATAATGATGCAAAATATAGATCTAGATTAACTACGGAGGTAAGTTTAATATTAAAAGGGGACTTGTAGGGTTCATTAGGATTTAGTAGTTATGATGATTAATTAAAGATTACTCTTTTATCCTTTAATAGATTTAAAACTAGAACGACAGTGATGCATGTAGATTAGGGTTTCTGGAGGGAAAAGGGTTCCCACTCTTAACCCCTATCTCGACATGGAACTACGTTCATATCTAGCCTTTACCAAAACAATAGTTAATCTAATCTCTAATCGTGGTCGCAATTATCAATGAATTGTTAGCTCGCCCAATTAGGATGTTAACTATTCTTTTGATAGAGTTTATAAACTTTATAGGACTTAAAAAGAGTTTAAGGATCTTCAACATCCATTAACCTACCCTAATCCCATGAACTCTAACAAGCGAAGAATTACTCGCGCATGTTGGGAGAAGAAGAGATGGAGAGAGAAATCATATTAAAAACTACAAAGAGATAGAATAAGAAAACTACTACCTTTATTAATCAACAAAAATCATTTACACTTTGCTCCCTTAGAAAATGATTACAAAATGCTAGTTTTCTTCTCGGTCTCTTCTTAGGAGGTAGATGAACCGTTGATGATCAGCATGGATGCATGAGCCTGTCGTGGACTTCGTGATCTCTTCAGCTTGATGATTTTTCCAAGAGGCTCTCGGTCCTTATTTATAGTCCCAGAGCCAGAACCCTAACTTCCTAATTTGGAAACCAGAAGTTCGATCTCAACAACAAAATCCCAACTCCCAATACATCTAGACCACGGCGGATCCGCGGCCAATAGGTGGGTTTGGCCGCGGATCCGTGGCCTTATAGGGAGATCGCTTGATTTGGTCTTCTGGAGCTTTATCCTTATAACACGTAGTGATCTTTTTAATCTCTGGAAACTGAAAATCTTTTCTACGTCACTGCCAGACTTGATTTCTTTAGTTTACTTTCTTAATTAGGCAGGTTTGTTCTAACAACTTTGATTTCCTTGATTTCAGCCCTGAAAATTCTGCACAACAAACTTAACAAATAATATTAGTAGAGTTTGTTTTATTGAGATATTAACTTAACCATTTAATAAGGTAAGCATATTTTAAATAGGCCAAATGTTACATGGATATTATATGCTTACTTTTTCCTACCAAATGTTAATTATAATATACAAACATATGAAAATAGTATTTTTACAGATAAACCCTCACATATATCATATATCATAATAAACACCTTTTATTATATAGAAATAGTAAGAAAAATGTCATATTAAATGTGCAGTTTTATCAACTGAACAAATACCCCCAAACTTATCTTTGATCGTCCCGAGCAAACTAGTTTATTCAAGAGAAGGAGAAAAAGAAAGGAGAAAGCTTAAGCGCACTTTCGTAGGCAACACGATTGCACTGAGCGCGTGCAACAAGCCGTTAAACCTCTAGTTGTCCCCAGTAGAAGGAGTGTTGTCTCCTGAGGGTTTTCAGCGGATTACACCCATAAAATACTATAATAAAAAAGAGATGGTGAAAGTTACATATAAAGATAAGAACTATAAAAGAAATAACTTGAAAATAAGAGTTTTCAACTACACCAGTTTTTCAGTTGCTATGAGCCCTATCTTAATAGCCGTGAAAAAATGTTAGAAATCACATTATCCCTCAATAAAACATCGCCTTTAGTTTTCATTCCTACCTTTCTTCCAAACACTGATCATATACCCCTATGTGTGTGAACTGGACATCCCTACACTCGGAGAATTCAATTCAAGCAATCATACTCTTGTCCATCTACCTTAGTACTTTTTAATGGAATTTGCTCACACATTTTTCATGCGACCGTTAATACTTCTTGAGGTACTAACCGACCGATTACTCATGTGCTTGCTAATGTAGGTGCTTTTCCTCGTCATGCAACGCCTAAGGCTTAGCAGTGGCTCCCAAACCAGTTGGTCTAAGGCACTAGGTGATAAAGCACCCTCGCTATATATTTTTTTTATTGCTGCCTTGGTGATAACAAAACCAGTGTTCATTTTTCTTTTCGCCATTTTATCTTTTATTCTCCACTTTTATTTTCTTCATACTTTGGTTTTTAGACAAGAGCATTTCAAGCTATCCTCTACTATCCCGAGTTTCAAGATGTGTGTAAGTGTGTATAGTAGGGTATCAACATTCAAATGTTTGGCTACCCGAATAGGAACTATTTTTCAGGTTTATTTTTATCCTCAGATTAGTAGTTCCCTTCATCTTATTAACCCTTGGGACAACAGCTCATAACTACTTATTACTAGTTTCATTTAAGAAAACATCTAACTTTCTTGTTTTTCTTAAACTATTCCTATCTTTTAAATATAATTTTTTTACTTTCTACTCTTTTATTATATAAAAAACAAAAAAAATTGAATGCCCGGTGTCAAAGATAATTCAGTGAATACAACCCCCCCCCCCCAAACTTGTTTTCAGCAGTGTCCTCACTGATGTTGTCTTTTGAGAGCATGGACTTGTATACTTGGGGAGAGACAAAAAGGGGTAAAATAATAGTTAAATGAAAACTACCCCCAAACTTGTTCTTTGACACGCACAGATATTCAGTTAAGTTCATTTTCACTCACCTCCATTCTTAAAACGAGAAAATGTTACCAAAACATGGAGGTGAGGCGGAGGAAATTTAGTTCTGATAAAGCGGCTCCTGTAAAAACAGGAGCTCCTCCGCTGGGTCAGCAGAGAAATACGGTTTTAATCTATGCCCATTTACTTTAAAAATTAAACCGTTTTTCAAATTTTCAACTTCTACTGCCCCGTGTAGGTGTACATACCGCACCACAAAAGGTCCTTTCCAACGAGATTTAAGCTTACCCGGATGAAGATGGAGACGGGAATCATAAAGAAGGACTTGTTGCCCCGATGTGAAAGTTTATCTAAAAAGGTTTTTATCGTGGAACACTTTAGTTCGGTTCTTTACTATCACCGCATTATCGTAAGCTTCATCGCGGAGTTCGCTTAACTCATTCAATTGCAGCTTTCGATAGCTGCTCACTTGATCAAAATCGAAGTTTAGCTCTTTAATAGCCCACATTGCTTTATGTTCGATCTTGACAGGAAGGTGGCATGCCTTCCCAAACACAAGGGGGTAAGGAGACATACCAAGATCGGTCTTATAAGCGGTGCGAAATGCCCAAAGAGCATCCGTCAATTTGGTTGACCAATCTTTACGGTTTTTAGAAACCGTTTTCTCCAAAATTTGTTTGATTTGCCTATTCGAGATTTCAGCTTGCCCGCTTGTTTGGGGATGATAGGGCGTAGAAAGTTTGTGAGTGATTGAATATTTCCGCATCAAAACCTCGAAAGACCGATTACAGAAATGTGTTCCGTTATCGCTAATTATAGCGCGAGGGTGTCCGAATCGCAAAAAGATATTTTCTTTAAGGAACTTAATGACAACTTTGTTGTCATTAGTGCGACACAGTATTGCTTCCACCCATTTCGATACGTAATCAACCGCTAACAAGATATATAAATTCCCAAAAGAGTTAGGAAAAGGGCCCATAAAATCAATACCCCAAACATCGAATATTTCCACAACCAATATAGGTTGGAGTGGCATCTCGTTTCTTCGTGAAATCCGACCTAAGTGCTGACACCGCGGACAAGTTTTGCAATGATCATATGCATTTTTAAATAATGTTGGCCAATAAAAGCCACATTGCAAAACTTTCTCCGCCGTTTTTCGAGGACCAAAATGACCGCCGCATGCCTGATCATGACAAAATGATACCACACTCTTGAATTCATCGTTAGGGACACACCTGCGAATGATTTGATCGGAACAATACTTAAACAGATAAGGTTCATCCCGGTAAAAGTATTTTACTTGGGATAGAAATCGAAATTTGTCTTGTTTCAACCAATCGCTAGGAATAAGTCCCGTCGCAAAATAGTTCACAATATCCACGAACCAAGGTTCGTAGGATACAGTCAAGAGTTGTTCGTCAGGGAATGAGTCATTTATCTGCACGGTCAATGTTGGTGAAGAAGTGATACGTGAAAGATGGTCGGCTACAACGTTTTCACATCCACTCTTGTCTCGGATGGCAAGATCAAATTCTTGTAACAACAGGATCCAACGTATTAGCCTAGATTTAGCATCCTTCTTCGATAAAAGGTGTCGTAGGGCGGAGTGATCAGTGTAAACCACAATTGGTGAGCCAATCAAGTAGGGCCTGAATTTTTCTAATGCAAATACAACTGCCAAGAGTTCTTTTTCGGTAGTTATGTAATTTATTTGTGCATCGTTCAAGGTCCTACTTGCATAGTAAATTACATGTGGCATCTTATCAATGTGTTGTCCTAAGACCGCACCAATAGCAAAATCTGATGCATCACACATAAGCTCGAACGGGTAGTTCCAATCCGGAGATGATAGAACGTGGGCTGTAGTGAGCGATCCTTTAAGAGATTCAAAAGCAGCCTCACAATCCGAATCGAAGTGAAATGTAGTATCCTTGGCCAATAAAAGAGTTAAGGGTCTAGCAATTTTGCTAAAGTCCTTAATGAATCTCCTATAAAATCCTGCATGACCAAGGAAGAATCATATATCTTTGACGCATTTGGGATGAGGGAGGCTATGAATGACATCTATTTTAGCTCTGTCAACCTCAATGCCTTTTCGTGAAATTATATGTCCAAGGACAATACCTTCTTGGACCGTAAAATGGTATTTTTCCCAATTCAAAGTTAAGTTCTTATCCTTACAGCGGGTAAGAACCGCGTAAAGATTATGAAGGCAGTCATCAAAGGAGTCCCCAAAAATGGAGAAATCATCCATAAAAATTTCCAGAATATTCTCAACCATGTCTGAGAATATCCCCATCATTCACCGCTGAAATGTAGCGGGAGCGTTGCATAACCCAAAGGGAATGCGTCTATAAGCAAACATACCGAAAGGACAAGTAAACGTGGTTTTATCTTGATCCTTTTCAGCGATGGGGACCTGGTTATAGCCAGAGTATCCGTCCAAGAAACAATAGTATTCGTGCCCGGCTAATCGTTCTAACATCTGGTCAATGAAAGGTAGAGGGAAGTGATCTTTCCTCGTCGTGGCATTGAGTTTTCTGTAATCAATACATACGCGTCACCCAGTTTGGGTGCGTGTTTGGATTAACTCATTAGCCTCATTAGTTATGACCGTGATGCCAGACTTTTTAGGGACTACGTGAATCGGACTTACCCATTGGCTTTCAGATATATGGTAAATTATACCACTATCAAGGCACTTGACGATTTCTTTCTTTACTGCCTCCTTCATAACGGGATTTAACCTTCTTTATGGGTCTTGGGTTGGTTTGGCTTCATCCATCAGATGTATATAATGTTCAACAATTAAGGGACTAATCCCTTTGATGTCAGCCATTGTCCAACCAAATGCTTGCCGATTTGATCTCAACACTGCCAAAAGTGCATTCTCTTGCTCTAAGGCTAGAGAAGTGGATATAATTATGGGCAGAGTCTCATTCTCACCTAAATATGCATATTTAAGATGAGAAGGTAGCGGTTTGAGATCAAGTATTGGCGGAGAGACAATAGATGGTGGGGTAAGGGAATGATATTCGGACTCCCTAAGAGGTACAAAACTTGCATAGGATATTGACTCGGAAAGTGCTACTGACTTTTGCGACGAGTCAATGGATTCAAACTCAGGGATGGACTCATCGAACATATCCTCACTATGAAGTTGTGCAAGATCAAACGATGTCTCACTAGTGTTGTCGAGATCATCAAAGCAAAGTTCATCATCCATGCAGCTTTCGGGAGCTATCTCGTCGATGGAACAAACATCAAGAAAATTAGCAGAAGGTTCAAATGGTTGACTTCCTAGCTTGTAAATATTAAGCTCAATTGTCATCTTCCCGAAGGATAAGTTCATAGAACCGTTACGATAATTAATTACAGCGTTAGAAGTTGCTAGGAAGGGCCGACCGAGTATCACCGGGATTTGATTGCGTGGGTTTGCCACAGGCTGTGTATCTAAAACAATAAAGTCCACAGGGAATATGAATTCCCCGACTTTAATTAACACATCCTCTAGTTCACCCCGAGATTTGGTGATTGATCGTTCTGCCATCTGGAGAGTACAATGGGCGGGTTTCAACTCTCCAATCCCTAACTGCTCATATACTGAATAAGGAAGCAAGTTAACGCTAGCGCCAAGGTCGAGTAAAGCACGATTAATATTTTTACCCCCAATAGAAATAGAGATGGTAGGACAGCCGGGGTCCTTACGTTTCTTTGGTATTTGCTGGGTAAAAGCTATGCTAACATTACTCGTCATGAAAACTTTTTTAGGCACTTGAGTTTTTCTCTTCCTAGTGCACAAGTCTTTAAGGATTTTTACATAAGATGGGACTTGTTGAATAGCATCTAGGAGAGGAATATTTATGTTAACTTGCTTAAACATTTCCACAATCTTCTCCATTTGTGGGTTAGGTCTATTGGCCCTTAATCTGTTTGGAAATGGAGCTTGATCAATAAGTTTTGGGTCCAACACTTATGGAGAAGATTGTGGGGACGGATTCGATCCCAAAATTGGAGTAGGAATCGTCTTAGATAGATTGGGCGAAGTGTTCGAGCCTTGGGGAAAACGGAGAATAGGCTCGGAAGTAGGTGGGAGACTAGACGAATTAAGGGAAGAAGTAGAAGCCGGGGTATCATTGGTATCACTAACATCATCAAATTGCTCACCCACTCGGATATTCAGCACTTTTCCCGATCTCAACGTAGTAACAGCACTCACGTTATGATTTTGTGAGTGGCCAGGATTCGGTAGGGGTTGAGATGGGAGTTTCCCTTTCTCTCTCGCACTCATTGCGGCGTTTAACTGTGCAATTTGGTTTTCTATTGATTTAATACTCTCACCGTGGGAGGCGGAGTCTTTCTTAATGGTATCAATAGAAGACCTCATATCAGCCGACATTTGAATGGAATGTTTCATAAACAAATCCAAAGTTTGTGCGAGTGAAGAGTTATCAGTACCGGCCAATTGTGGTACAGAAGTGTTGGCCGGATTTTGAAAATTTTATGACTGAAAGGGGTGCTGACTTTGTGGTTGTGGTTGCTGTGAAGGAGGTCTTTGATAATTGCTTTGGAACTGGTTTTGATTTTGGGGTTGGTTTTGGTTCCAAGCAAAGTTAGGATGATTCTTCCATCCTTAATCGTACGTGGAAGAATAAGGATCGTTTCTAGGTCGCTGCTGAAAAGCAGCATTAGTTTGCTCGTGACCTTGAAACGATGCATTCATAGGACATTCTTCCGTCAAGTGTGAAGGATCTGAACAGCAACCACACACAGTCTTGGGTAGCGTGACCTGATTTAGGGAGACTGATGAGAATTTGTTCTCAATAGCGTCGAGTTTCTTCTGCATCACTGCCATTTCGGCTTTTACTGCGATGGAAACATCGAGCTGATGAATACCTCCCCTAGATGAAGGTGGTCTTACGCTTTCCCACTGCAAAGTGTTTTCAGCGAGGTCTTCCACATATTTCCAAACTTCACCATCATCTTTAGACATGAAATTGCATTGACAATTGGTTTCAAGCATCTGCTTTGTCGCTGGATTAATGCCCTCATATATAATTCGACATAAATCCCATCTATTGATTCCATGATGAAGACATTAGACAAGCAGATCCTTGAAACGTTCAAAGCACTTCCAAAATGGTTCATTGGGAAGCTGGGTAAACTGATTGATCTCACTCCTAACACGGGCGGTCTTATGGTTTGGGTAAAACTTCTTAAGAAATGCTATTATGAATTCATCCCAATTAGTGATAGAGTGTGCGGCAGTATTATAAAGCCATTTTTCTGCCAAGTCGTACAAAGTGAATGGGAGAAGACGCAAGCGCATAGCATCCACAGTCAGTTGTGAAGTACCTATCATTGCGCATACGTTTTCGAATTTAGTGATGAAAACGTACGCATCTTCAGACTCAAGCCCGTGAAATTTGGGCAACAGATTGATGTAGTAGGGTTTAATTTCAAAATTATCCTCGTTGGCTGGTGGAATGGATAGACAGGTAGGAAGTGGACCACGAATAGGATAGCATCTCTCTTGGAGAGAGATACACGGTGGATTCTGCTCACCTATGGGCGGTGGCAGCGTGGTGTTATAATTTGATGGAGTATCGTCCATCTCGGTCGATGTGGTGGATGATGGGGGAAAAGAAGATGAAGAAGTACCGACTTCGGAGTCGATAGTAGGAACGCGGACAAGACGGGCACTAGAATCCCGTGTCCAGCCAAGCATGCACTAAGAGGGTTTAGCGCAAGTGGCAGAGTGTGTACTTTTAAAAATGGTCTGTTTTGAAAAGTGTGTCGGACTTAGACAAATCACACAAAAATGCACAAACAACCCTAGAACTAAGGTTACCTAGGTCAAGTCTCTAGACCGCCCCTAGACTTCCAAAGGACAAGCCGTAGGATCAATCCTCTGCCACCTCTTTACTACTCTTGTGGCCAGGTAAGTGTCAGGTAAGTGGGAGGTATCCGCTATACGAATCACCAAAAATAGAGGGCCTTAATTAAATAACCACTTGCCTTCGACACACCTGCCTAGGCACCACAAAAGTAATGCGGATAAGTGATAGATTACCCACGACCTTCCTTTGTCCTTAATGAGCGCGACAGTCCTTAGAGTCTTGTCTAGATATTTTTTAAATTAATGTAGGGTTGATGCGGATGCTCGGTTTGTGATTTGTGGGGCTTAGGAAGGGTGATAAAATCCCTACCTAATTTGAATTTTGGTCTTACCCCTTAAAAATCCGTATTAAAATATGAATTAACAAACTAATTACAAAACTTTGCAAAAAGATTTTTGAGCGGCAAAATTTTGCAAAGAATCCTGCAGAAAAGATATTTTATTGGATTTCAGAGGAGAGAGAAAGATTTGAGAAAGATACCAGAGAAGTTTGGAACCCTAATCCTCCAATTCCGCCACGCTTCCGCCGCCGAATAGGCTTCTTTGCCGCGGTTTCGCCGCAAGAAAGATGGATCAGGTGATGAAATTTGCTACGTGGCCTCCTGCACTCCTCTGGATCTTTATGAATGTCTCTGTCTTTCTGTTTCCTCAAGTCTGTGAGTCCAGATCTCCTTGCAAAATTCACACACAAATCATTAAATATTCAATTTGCAGTTTTGTTTTAATTATGATATAAATCGAATAAGAATTCAACACAAATAGTAACAATAAAAATTACACACGTATCCCCGACAACGACGCCATTTGATTGATCTTTATTTAAAAAAGTGTGTGTAGTTAACCGCAATCAGAACGGTGTCGCGCGTAGCTAGATCGAGATGAGTACGAGTCATCCTCAGGAAAACGTAGAACCTTTTATTCTTACTTTAGGCGTGTTGATTAGGAAGGGAGAATAAGAATGGTGAAGAATGATTGTAGGATCTAGATCTACGTTAAATAATGATGCAAAATATAGATCTAGATTAACTACGGAGGTAAGTTTAATATTAAAAGGGGACTTGTAGGGTTCATTAGGATTTAGTAGTTATGATGATTAATTAAAGATTACTCATTTTATCCTTTAATAGATTTAAAACTAGAACGACAGTGATGCATGTAGATTAGAGTTTCTTGAGGGAAAAGGGTTCCCACTCTTAACCCCTATCTCGACATGAAACTCCGTTCATATCTAGCATTTACCAAAACAATAGTTAATCTAATCTCTAATCGTGGTCGCAATTATCAATGAATTGATGGCGCGCCCAATTAGGATGTCAACTATTCTTTTGATAGAATTTATAAACTTTATAGGACTTAAAAAGAGTTTAAGGATCTTCATCATCCATTAACCTACCCTAATCCCGTAAAGCCTAACAAGCGAAGAATTACTCGCGCATGTTGGGAGAAGAAGAGATGGAGAGAGAAATCCTATTAAAAACTACAAAGAGATAGAATAAGAAAACTACTAACTTTATTAATCAACAAAAATCATTTACACTTTGTTCCCTTAGAAAATGATTGCAAAATGCTAGTTTGCTTCTCGGTCTCTTCTAAGGAGGTAGATGAACCGTTGATGATCAGCCTGGATGCGTGAGCCTGTCGTGGACTTCGTGATCTCTTCAACTTGATGATTTTTCCAAAAGGCTCTCGATCCTTATTTATAGTTCCAGAGCCAGAACCCTAACTTCCTAATTTGGAAACCAGAAGTTACGATCTCAATAACAAAATCCCAACTCCCAATACATCTAGACCGCGGCGGATCCGCGGCCAATAGGTGGGTTTGGCCGCGGATCCGCGGCCTTATAGGGAGATCGCTTGATTTGGTCTTCTGGAGCTTTATCCTTATGACACGTGGTGATCTTTTTAATCTCTGGAAACTGAAAATCTTTTCTACGTTACTGCCAGACTTGATTTCTTTAGTTTACTTTCTTAATTAGGCAGGTTTGTTCTAACAACTTTGATTTCCTTGATTTCAGCCCTGAAAATTCTGCACAACAAACTTAACAAATAATATTAGTAGAGTTTGTTTTATTGAGATATTAACTTAACCATTTAATAAGGTAAGCATATTTTAAATGGGCCAAATGTTACATGGATATTATATGCTTACTTTTTCCTACCAAATGTTAATTATAATATATAAATACATGAAAATAGTATTTTTACAGATAAACCCTCACATGAATCATATATCATAATAAACACCTTTTATTATATAGAAATAGTAGGAAAATGTCATATTCAATGTGCAGTTTTATCAACTGAACATTACCCTAAGGTCTAAATGGTTCTCTCTTTATGAAGAAGGAGGAAGACACAGCTTCAGAGGATAAAAAGAAGCATTCAAGTCTAGGCACAGAAAATTATGTGCATGGTGGAACTATTTCCAAGGCCCGAAAAAATGGGGCATGGGAAAAGAAAAGAGTTGACTCATAGGAATCAGAGTAAGAAGGTGAAAGGATTCCAGCGCTTCACGTGCGTGTCACGTGAGCGCTGACGCTTTAGAATCTGTTGGCAGCGCCTCACGCTCATAACATGTGGGCGCCGACATTAATATTTATATATATATATATATATATATATATATATATATATATATATATATATAACTACTACTCCACGTGAGGCACATATGAGCAGTGGTATAAAAGAAGGGGAAGTTTTGTCATTCATACTTCAGAAAATTTATACATGGGTGATAAAAAAACATCATCAAAATATTTACAATGATAAAACACTAAATTCCGGACATGGATTTAGAAATTTAGAAGCAAGTCCGAGTAAAGTACTACCGGCTTCTCTGACCATTTTCTTATGCATTTTCTCACGATTACAAGCGTCGGGATCCCTGCTAATATCGTACGTCCTCTGGTAGGCATATATTATCGCTGTCTGTTGGAAGACGCGATGCAGAACATCGACAAGATCATCTCTTTGCTTCTTTGAGATCAAGCCCATCAGATATAATGAATGCACCTTGTCTTCAGCATTATCAAGTGCCTCGAGGGGCATAGTCTCGTCAAGTTCAGGAAGTGCTTCCTAGATTGACCCCACGATGATTTTCAAAAGAGTAGAACGGTGGGGAAGTAATCGACTGTTGTAATCGTCAAAGCGACGCATCACCTCAGCGCATTGGGCGTCGGTAAACTTCTGGTCTTGACAGCGGCCTTGGACGCGAATGTCCTCATAAGAGATAATCTCGTCAAGATCATACAGATGAGAAGCCATAGTATCTGAAAAGAAAAATCAATAAAAGGTTAGCGATCAAAATATCAAGATTCTTACAATCTAAAAGAAAAAACAGTGGTTCTAATGACCCGTCAATAAGGATTCTCATTTAATGAGAAAATCTCATTAAACTGTGAAGTTAAACTCTCTCGAGAAATGTGTTCTACAAACAGATTTCAAATCTGCCAAAAGAAGGATCCTAAAAGGAAAATAAGAAAGGGAATAAAATTCCAAAAGAATTTCTTTAAAAAGAGATTTTTCTCAGAGCCAAGCTCTGTAGAACAATGGGATAAAATCCCAGAAATCCGCTCGGGAAATGGAATTAAATTCCAAATAACATTCAAAAATCAAAGTTAGTAACAGGGTGAAACCCTAAAGATCTTTAAGTAAAAGTTTTAGATCTCTAAGAGATCATTACAAGAGAAAAGCAAAGCTCTGTTAATAGGTTAAAAACCTTAGAACATGAAGGGATTTTTTCAAGAGTTTCTTCAGGAGTTAAAACATAGTCATGATTCTTACCAATTTTGACAGAGTTTTAACTCTGAGGGAGTTTCTTTGAACAGAGATCTGAGCTCTGAAAAGAGAATTAAATTCTCAAGGAAGGAAGAAGCTAAAGAAGATGAACAACAGTCATCTCAAGAGCCAAAAGCCCTATTTATAAAACATAAGGAGACGGTTCAACTCCCTGGGAGATCGAACGGTAGAAAAGGTGCCACCACTGCACTCACGTGTGAGCCACGTGAGCGCAACGGTGGGGGCATTTGTTTTCCCCAATAAAAGAGCGAAGCTCTGTTTAAAATTAATGAGGCAGCGCCTCACGTGCCCTCCACGAGGGTGCCAGAGCCAACCTTATAGGATTAAATCCTATGGTGGCGACACACGTGCTCCTCACGCGGGCGCCGGTGTGCAAAGCACAAAAGAATCAATCAAATTAAATGAGAGTTAAAACTCTCATATGGCGCCGCACGTACTCCTCACGCGGGCGCCAGTGTGCAAAGCATAAAAGAATCCATCAAATTAAATGAGAGTTAAAACTCTCATATGGCGTCGAACGTGCTCCTCACGCGGGCGCCAGTGTGCAAAGCATGAAAGAATCTATTAAATTAAATGAGAGTTAAAACTCTCAGATGGCGCCACACGTGCTCCTCACACGGACGCCCGTGTGCAAAGCACAGAATGCCCACCTTAAGAATCAAAATTCTCGAGTGGCGTCCAGATAGAATTAAAT
The DNA here is from genome assembly GCA_030015575.1 of Agapanthus africanus. Classification (NCBI taxonomy): domain Eukaryota; kingdom Viridiplantae; phylum Streptophyta; class Magnoliopsida; order Asparagales; family Amaryllidaceae; genus Agapanthus; species Agapanthus africanus. The sequence goes on along the minus strand of JASDDO010000019.1, from coordinate 821,331,671 downwards.
TCTACTCTCTGTTAAACAGAGCCGTTGGATCAGAGATCCAATGGAGATGATAAATCATCAAGAAACAGAATTAAATTCTGTTTGGGAGAAAAACATCTCCCAAATCTTTCTAAAATAAGAAAGATATTTTCGGTTGGATCAAAGATCCGAATATAAAATTCTATTTTGGGATATATTCCCTTAATCTTTCTAAATGAGAATCCTTGGAAACTCTGCATATGGGAAAATATTTCCCCAATCTTGTTAAAAACAAGAAAATATGTTCTGTAAAACAGAAACTCTTGGATCAAAAATCCAATGATGGGTAAAATGCCCCAAATTAATTGGAATCTCTCAATGAGAGATTTCCTCAAAACTAATTAACAATCTGCCTCCACTATATAAAGGACCCAAGACTTCAAGTCTGAGACGGAGAAACCCCCCATAAGCTTCAAAAGGAATAGAGAATTAAATTCTCAAGGAAGAAGATCTCCCTCCTCAAACCCTAGGTAAATAAAAAATAAAGATCAAAACATCTCATTTTTACCTATTGAAGGGTTTAACCCTTTTTAAAAGAACTTGGTTCTTTCTCTGGATCTGAGATCCACGAGGCAAGTCTCCCACAAGTTGAGAATTTAATTCTCATTGGGAAGAACTTGTCCTTGAGAATCAAGGATTCAGAAAAGAACCAGAAATTGAGTTCCTCAAAACAAAAGTATATAAGAGAAACCTAGTTCCTATAAAAGAACTTGGTTCTTAAAAATGAAGCTTGATCCTGGATCTGCAAAACAAAGATCCCAGTGATCATTAATAGGCAAAAATGCTATCAACAGAGGAGAAAAGAATTCAGCGCCCTGCGTGCTTCCCACATGGACGCCTCTAAAAGCGCCTAGCGCCTCACGTGGGCGCCACAGAAGGGAAGAGCGCTTAACACTCACTGGGCAGCGTCCTGCGCCTCACGTGCTCCCCACGTGGGCGCCGCAAAAGAGAAAAAAAAGAGTGCTTAGCACTCCACAAGCAGCCCAAAACGGCTAAGTGTTCAACACTCATTGGGCAGCACCCAATGCCTTACGCGCTCCCCACGTGGGCGCAGCAAAAGAGAAGAAAAGAGTGCTTAGCACTCCACAAGCAGCCCAAAACGGCTAAGTGTTCAACACTCAACGGGCAGCGCCTCACGCGCTCCCCACGTGGACGCCATAAAGAGTGCCTAGCACTCCATATAAAGACAAAATGATTAAAGTGTTCAACACTTATTGGGCAATCCCCATGACTTAAAGCTCCATATGATTATATATGAGCGTCAGAACTCATATAAGTGCTCAGCACTTTTTACATAAAAAAAAGGACTGAATAAACAGAGCCCAAATAAGTACTTAGCACTTTTTCAAAAAAAAAAGGAAGACTAAGCAGACTAAAGCCCAAATCGGCTAAGTTGCTAAAGTCTTGCAACTGAGTCCAAATGCTCTGCTGCCGAGTCTTAAATAAAAAAAAGATCCTAAAATGTTGTTAAGTGGATCTTAGTCTCAAATTGGACTAACATATCCTTAGCAAAAAATAAATCGAGCGCTAAATGCTCACACACATTTAAGTCAATCTTAATCTCAAACTAGATTAACGGTCCTTAAATAAAACAAACCCAAATCTAAAATATACGGGTTTGGGATTAATCCACGCCCTACGGGCGACAATATAAACTAGTCGCCGTATACAATCCACGGGCAACCAAAACAAACAAAAACACACACGACACGAAGTGAACTTCCGGAGCAGGAGAAAGTGGTTATCGCGATGCCGTAACGTAATTGACTGCAGGGGCTTGCGCCTGCAGGGAAGAGCGTCCCCACAATAAAAAAAACCACGCAAAACGAGGGGGAATCTGACAAAGTCACGCTACAACGGACGCATCCGTCCAAACCTCCGATATACGGTGTCATAAATCAACTTGGTATCTTCGGAGAAATGGACGAATAAATCCAAATAGCATCTGCCCCTCAGAATTTAGACCAGACGTCCCGGTCCGTCTTCCGGCGGTAAACAGTGAATCAGAAAATTCCGTCGATCGAAACTCTAAATTTTTGCAAACAAGTCTAGCCTTTAGCCTGTCTCTGATAGCATTGCTGGGAACTTAGGCACACTAGCAAACTAATTTTTGAAGATGGCAATATGGATTTCAAAAATTTCTAGTTTGCTAAAGTTTCAAAACCATGAATCGACCTAAAGAGCTAGAACTTGCTAACAAAAATCTAGTGAGCTAAACTAATCTACTATGTGTAGAATATTCACATACTCAAGCTTTTTTCAAGTGCTCCGGATCGCGCTTGCAAGCCGGTCCTCCTTCGCCGAAAATGATCCACCTGAGGGAAACGATCTAAGATCCAGCTTCGCCTTGCGAAGCAACCGACGCTCCAAGGTCGTTAGGAATGGAGAGTGGGGATGTAGGAATTTTCCACTATCTTTTTCTCTCATTTCTAAAGCTCAAGTAAGCAACTAAAGAAGAAGGAGGATGAGGTGAAGAAGTGGCCATGAGCAAATCAAGAAAGAATGAGAGAATCAATGTATGAAAAGAATAGCATGCAGAAAAGAATGGCTTTTCCAATTATTTTGCAACCATACAAAAATCAAGCATAACATTTTCCAATAAACAAATAAAGCTCATTCCTCTCTACATACCTTCGACCATGCTCAATACCACCTCACCCTCCACCTCATTTGCAAATAATTTTCTAAAAAGAAAATCATATAATGAGGTGTCCATCTTCTAGAAGATATTCCGTATAAATACGGAATACAACCCGGTATACGTATCGAAATACATATACGCGTATTCGTATAAAAATACGAATAACCAAGAGAGAAAATGAATAGTGAACAATAATACTAAATTACATAAATTAAATCAAAACTTGATTTAATAGTCCGGCTTAATCCTAAGCCGCTAGTATTATCAACCATCCGATTAAAGTCCATGTAGCCTGTACACATATTTAATCGGACACGTGTATGTACCAATATACATCATCTACATCATATCGCCTGAACCCGAAAAACTCTCTGTGTGGGACTCTAAACACTCTTCAATACGCTGGCAGTGGGTTTAACCACAAGCACGTCAGCGACACTAGCTGTACGTAACGGCTACCCAGGTATTGAGCAAAAGAAAGACCGACGAGCAAACTCATCCATACCCCTACTAAGCCTGTCTGTGACAATCTCCATACAGTCCGGGCAGTTCGTCTAAGAGTATCGCATATCGGGTTTAGGGGTGGGTAAAGTCAGACCTATAATAACGTGATATTTCGTATCGGTGTGAAGCCCATAACCCACTGAGAAACTATTGATCCAAATCAGTAATTCTCATCCATCTTGGCCAAGAATTTCTGGTGATGGACACCCTTGCACAGCGCAACATCTACCCCCAATACCGGGAGAGACGAATCCCCGACGATCCACTTACTGCCTCCATATGACTCGGGACTGTACGCAACTAAAACATGTTTGCACGACTTCTTTGAGCTATGGTAGGGTAGTAATCAAAGCACGGTGGGAACTCACACGAGACAAATGACGAGCTCAGGTCGACAGACTAACCTGTACTCATATTACCTGAGAACTGCTATCAGACAATAGGTATAATACTATCTAGCATGTTCCCGGCGAGTCCGTCCAGTGTAACTCATAACCCAATGAGCACATGTATACTATCTTAGGTGACTGGCTGACACCAATGGTTTGTGAGACCGGCCACCGCCCCTCGTCGGGGTCTCAAAAAGTATACATTAATCCACTCTGGAGTATCGATATCCAGTCTCGATACTCTTTCGACTAGGGACGTTTAAGAATGTGCTTATAGACCACCTAACTCCCACATATATGATCGTCATCATAATACTGGTAGTCAAAGAAGAATCTTATGGGCTCTATAAACATGTAATAGTGATCTGTAATAGCACATAATGTATGTGCATGATGATAAAGTCAAACCAGATGGCATACTATCATCTCGAATAAGACTGTTATACCCATATAGGTCTTCCCTTAATCATCATAATCGTCTACCTGCGATTACAATAATTGTCTTGAGGGCACTATAGCCAACATGGGCTTGGGAGTAATAAGGAAAGAAAAAGAAAAGAAGAAAAAATAAAATGGAAGGGAATGGGCTGGGCCTGGGGTTTTAAAAAGAAAAAGAAAGGGAAGAGAGAGAGAGAAGCGACTGGGCCGAGCTTGGTTGGGGATTTAGGGAAAAAGAAGGTGAAAAAGGAGAGGAGAAAATAAAAGGAAAATTTGAAAATAAAATAAAATGAAATTTTTATTTGAATACAAAATTTATGTACAAAAGGAACCGGTTATTACACGATCACTCTCAGATCTACTAAATGACCATAATCATGTGATCGCATTCGAACTTGCACTACTCCATGCCCTATCAGCCCACAAACATAATAATTTCAACAATCTGACATCACCAAAACATAATATATAATGCCTGGATCACTGAAATCGGACACCGAATGCTCAATCCACCTAGAGATCAATCCCAACCACTGATTTTAGCATAGAAGCCATTTGTTTTCATCATAACTAAGCCCACTTGCTGATTGGCCTAACAACAAATCCGAAAACATTAGATTTCTCCCTTTCTCTACCTATCCATGTGATGAGCCAGCACAACACTATTTTTCCTTCTTTTTTTTAACATGCAAAACACGTGACAACGTACCTTTGATCTCCTCACGCAGTTAGAATCAAGCAACCCTTTCTCTGCCACGTGTATCGCACGTGACTAGCAGGAAACCCTAACAATCATCTTCCTCACGCATTAGCGCCGCCATGGCGTTTCTTCGCACCATGCTATGTTGCCACACGCGCCACAACATGCTCAGCCTCATGTCGCAAGTTACCCGACCACTGTCGAGATCTCCTCTGGACTCCATTAAAAACCTTATCAATAACCATCAATTCCCTCCAATTTTATATAAATCCGATTAGATCAAAACGACACCCGGCTATTCAAACAAAATCCGGTCAGTTGAACCCATTTATTGGCTGCCACATGCTCCAACCATCGGCACTGACTCCACCCAGTGTAGATACCAGCAGACATTAAATCCGAAACAAGAAAATCAAATCCATCTTCTTCTTCATCGCCATTTGATCTAATCTTATGAACTCGGAACCCATGACCGACCACCATCGGCTCCGATACCATATGTTGGGGATTCCAACCTCTTTACCATATCGAGAACATAAGATAGATAAATCACAATCACACCAAGAAGAAGCATAACACCGAATATAATGTGGTTCGACCGTCTCGGCCTTTATCCACGAGGCTAAATATAATGATTTCCATTAACATACAAAAGAGATTATAAAGATATCACACCACTCTATTACCTCCCTCTCTCTTGCCCTCACCCCACAAGAAAGGAGAGGCACAAAATATCCTCACACAATTACATCTTTTAACCCAACCTATCTTTTCCTCCAAAAAGAGATATATATACAACTAAAACCCCAGTATCTATTGGTAGCCCACACCAATAAATGACCCGGTCCAAATGGCTTATAAACGCATACGGTACGAGACAAATCTCAACAATTTGATGGGTTTTGTGTAAAAAAGAATATGAAGGAGATCAATGAGAGATGTGGGAGATGACATGTTCGAGCTCATTTGACCCCATGAGTAGGATTTGGAGACACACATAAGAGAAATATTGGGTGAAGGCTGAAAATGCTATAGGTGTAAAGGAGAAAAATTGTTATAGGCTAAAAAATTACCTGTTGTCGGCTTTTGGGTTATTTGTAGAGTTTTGATCAAGAAAAATTTATGGGTTTATATGAAAATGAAGATGATGATCGTGATTAATAAAAGACGAGAGAGGTGATGGGTTCGACCTCATTTCTCTTTATAGGTTGGATTTGAAAACGTTAAGGAATTGTTAGATGAAGGTGAAGGTGAAAGAGTTGAGGATGCGGAGATTCAGGAATCATGATTGGATTAAGAAATGAGTTTTGTCATATTTTTGTAAACTTTGTAGAGCTTCATTTGGAAAAAAAAATTGAATGAAGATGGTGATTAACGATAGAACAACCAGAGAAGAAGACAAGAAAGAAAATGAAGAAGAAGAAGAAGAAATGAGAAGATGAATATCAATGACAATTATTTGAAGAATGCTTGGCTAATTAATAGGGATTTTGGATGAGATCCAACTAAGGTAATGAACTTCGTGTTGCGGCTGCTCCACTCCGCAGCGGTCTCTGAACTGAACTTCAATCACCGCGTTTGGCTAAGCTTCTTTCTTGATCAAGAAGATGCAGGGTCATTCATCTGCTTGGCCACACTGCGTTGGGTAAATAACATCCTCCTTTGCTCCTACTTGGCTAGGAAGTAGCTATATGAGAAAGTCAAGAAGTGCGCATACATGTTATTATAACCTTTCTAATGGAGTTGTTAAGTATAGATGGAAAACAGACAGTAGGGTTTATTTTGTGAAACTTAAATGTTTGACGGGGGTCTTTAGTAAATTACAAAAATATGGAGCTTTATTTTTTTAAATAGCGAACTTTGGAGTGAAGTTTTTGTATAAAAAAAAATTGTTTCCTTTTGGTGTAAAAAAGGCTTCTTAAAGCTAACAAAGAAGCAATCCCCACATACCAATTACATTAAGATTTCCGGAAGTGCCATCTCATCAAACCAAACATGATAAAACCATCCAGCATCTCAACATTTGCTATAAATGCAGCACCAGAATTTCCTTCACGGAAGATATGAGAAGCTCAAAAACTCTCAAGCAATCCAATCACTTTCAAATATCATCAAGCATCAATTTTGCAATACCGGAAGGAGAGCCTTCATGGGTTTTTTTATATCCTATCCCGAAAAAATATTGTTTATCTAAATATCACCCCAAAAACACATAATTCTATATATTACTCCTGAATGTTCTCTCCGTTACTTAAAAAACACTCCCCGTTAGCCTTTTCCACCTAATCTTAACCTAAGGTTGTTTGTGTTTAACTAGGGTTAAAATCAGTGGAAAGAAACCCTTCGTCCTCTCCACCTCTCTCGAGATTTTATCTCTTGTTCTCTAAAATTCCTGTAAGCAGTGTTGATCTCCAAAGGAACCCTAAAACTCCTCTTTTTTTCTCATTTTGATCTTCGAAGAAAGTCTCAATCATTTGGAGCAAGCATCTTTCATACCAGGGCAGCTAAAAAACTTTTAAAATTGCCGACTAAATCGAGAAATCTTCCCTGTGAAAAAGCTCTAATTTTTCGTGTATTTGAAAGCCTTAATTTTCAAGAGGAGGAAGAAAAGACTGTTTAAGATCATTTTCGTCTTTTACAAAGACCCAAACGGCTCTAAACCAGCCTAAAGAGAATATTCCTAAGAGATGCCAGATAAAACTAACCATGAAGAGTATTCTGGACCACTTATTGTAGGGTTCCTAGGCACTCTCAAGAGGTCTCACAAGGCATCAACTATGCCAATTTCAAATTTTACAAGTGCCGAGAAACCCTAATACGGATCTTTGACTAGAATTTTAGGCGAAACAAGAAGCTAGTTAACAATTTAACTAAGTGAACGGAAATACAACCTTTGTAGATCCGGTTCTCCACCTCCATTGCTCCATGATGAAGTCCCCTTGCTGTCCAAATCCAATCCCGGGCTCTAGCGTCGGCTTCATCGGAGAAATGGGCGGGCTAGGTCATCGACAACGATGCCGAAGATGATCTACGTCGAGGCATCACAAGATCAAGCTCCCACTTCACTAAGTCATGAAACTTATGAAGAAAACACCCTATACTACTTGGAAAGAGGTAGAGAATGAAGAAATAGGAAGTGGGTTCACTTTAGAATTGGATTTCTCACTCTTTTTCTCAAGTTGCCATTGATGGAGCAAGCTTTCTTCATCTTTGAAGAAGAAGAAGATGATGAAAAGAATATGGTAAGTTATTCTAAAATAGAAAATAAAAACAATACTTATCATATGGCAACCATGGTCAAGTGTAGAGAATAAATCATGGTTAGATGGAATGGTTAGGGTTAAGCATGAAGACAAAATGGTCACTTAGTCAAAGCTTCATGAAGCTTCAACTTGAAAACAAATCAAGCCACCATTTTACCTTTTGCCAAAATAGAATAAATAAATAAATAAATGAATAAGTAAATAAAATCAAAACCCTAACCATCACATAACCATGGTTTAATCTAAACATACACACTAACATTCATGTATCATCAAACATGATACAATCTTGTGCACAAAAGTATATCACATATACAACTTGTGTACATCAAGTGAGAAAATCCATTTAAAGTGAACAAATATTAGTTAATACAAAGTAATATATCAAATATATAATTATACATTAAATCATTAAATCAACACTTGATTTAACGATCCGGTCATATCGCATATGACCGACTAATATCCAATGTATCGGCTTATCGAATCAATCCTTGATTCGATAACTAGGTTATATCGCATACAACCAATCGATACATTCATCGCGAGAATAGAATACGGTATCACATACACGCATTATTCTCGGTCCCGCATATATCTCATATGCGCTCCTATTTCGTTTCGCTTGAGCCAGAAAACCTCTGTGTAGGACTCTAAAGACTCGTCAATACGCCGGCAGCAGGTGATGATCATATCAAACACCCACAAGCCGCAAGCGGTCTGCTAAACGTAACGGCCACCCGGGTATTGAGCGATCAGAAGATCGACGAGCAAGCCCGCTCACACTCCTGTGAATCCAACCAGTAACACTTACCGTACAGTCCGGTCTCGTCGTCTGATATGTCGCATATCTTGCCTAGGGGTGGTAAACGTCAGACCCCAATAGCTCGATAAGTCGTGTCGATATGAGGTCTATAACAGTTCGAGAAACTACAGGTAACACTTACCAGTAAATCTCAGCAACCCTGGCCAGGGATTTCCGGTTATAGCCAATCGAACACAGTGCAACATCAACTCCCTATACCGGGAGAGACGAATCCCCTCCTATCGCTCATTGCCTCCATGTGATTCGGGACTGTACCCAAAAGCCACCGTTTTGCACGCCCTCTTGGACGTGGTAAGATGGAAATCAAAGCACAGTGGGAACCACACAAGACTCTATGACGATCTCGGGTCAACAGACTACTCTGTACCAGTGTCACCAGAGAACTGCCATCTGACGTAAGGTATAATACCATCTGGGAGTTCTCGGCGAGTCCGTCCAGTGTACCCAGTCTCCACTGAGCACCCGTATATCATCTCCGATGTCAAACACCAATGGATATGGGATCATCCATCACCCATCTGTATGGGTCGAGAAGGTATACGCTAGTCTACTCTGGTATATCGATGCCCCATCTTGATACACCCACGACTAGGGACCTTGAAGGATGTACTTATGGACTACCATGTCCCCACTAGTATGATCCGCATCATAGTTCAGGTAGTCAAGTACACATCCTAAGGGCTTTACCAACATGTAACAGAGAGACAATCAGTGTACACGTTAAGGTAAAGAGTAACCAGATAGCATAATATCATGTCGAGCAAGAAAGTCCTCCCTATATATGTCCAAGCATCCACTACAATATACATCCTATGTACAGTAATGGCCTCTAGGGCATACATATAACTAACAATCTCCCACTTGCACTAGGGCCATCTGTAGCAGTGGTTGTAGTATCTCATACTCAACCATCCCATAAAGTCTCTCTCTGGGAATAGGCCTTCGTGAGTGGATCCGCCGTGTTGTCCTCTGAGTCTACTCTCCTAACTTGGATCACCCTGGAGATCATCCATCTCCATGATCAGGTGATACTGCCTTAGAATATGTCTGGATCACTGATGGGACGGACGTTCCTTGGCATAAGCCACAATTCCATTGTCACACAATGGGAGGAACTAAGTTCATCTCACGAACCAATATACACCCAGACTTCCTCTTTGGTAGCATCTTTAGTAGCGATGTATTCAGCCTTTATCGTCTAGTATGTCACGGTATCTAGCTTGGAACTCTTCCAACATACCGTCCCTTTACTGAGGGTAAAGACAATGCCTGCGACTGACATTCAGTCGTCTTTATCACCCTGGAACCCTTCCAGTGATTCTCCCCAGAATTGTTTGATACCATCTCACTACAACTAGTGAGAATCCTAACATCCAATTAAATCTATCTTATAGATCCAAAACTCAGGATTTAGGAGGTATCATTTTGATCCTATATGGAGAATCTTTGTGATAAGCGGAAATCGACCGAGCGTAGCATAGGAAACTCCTTCTCTATCAAGAGTATGTCATCCATGTACTCTACGAGGATCACAACCAAACTCCCTACTACCTTTTTGTATATACAAGGTTCATCTACCATTTTGATGATGTCAAACTGTTTGACTACTACATCAAAACAGACGTTCCAACTCCGCGATGCCTGCTTTATCCTATAAAGCATCTTGTACACGGTTCCGCTTCTCCCACTGTCTACGAAGCCCTCTGACTGTGTACTTATAGACGCACTCTTCTAAAACATCATTTAGAAAAGCAGTCATGGCACCCAACCGCCAGATATCGTAGTCATGGTAAGTAGCCGTGGCAAGTAGGATCTGAATGGACTTAAGCATAGATCCTTAGAAAAGGTTTCAACATAATCCATACCTGGTCAATGATGCAAACCTTTAACAAGTCTAGCTTTGAAAGTCTCAACCTTTCCATGTACACCAAGTAATCTTCTCAAGATATACTTGCTCCTGATGGGGATTTAACCCTTCAGATATAGCAACCAAAGTCCATACTTTGTTGGTGTATAAGGATTCCATCTCAGATCTCTAAGCATCCAGCCATTCTTACAGAGTCTCACTCCTGATGGCCAGCTCGAAACTAGTTGGGTCATCATCTCATGATGCAATCCCCGCTCCCACTGTCATAAAGAAACTGAAGTATCTCTCGGGTGGGTGAGGAACCCTACTAGATCGGCGGAGAGGCTGAGGTTCGTTGGATTCTACTGAATCCTTTGGTTCTATCAAATCATCAGCTGCAGTTTGTATAGCTGGAACATTTCCAATTCTACATAACAGATCTTGCCTCGAGCTTGTCCGGATTTTGCTTTTCAGACATAGGCCGGACAACCCCAAATCTTAACTAACTTAAGATATGAGCTCTTCCCTTTCCATATCACATATGAAGCGGTAGGCAGCTGATTTGATTGGAACCCTATTCAATAGGTATGCAACTTCATAAGTGCGTAACTCCCTAAAGGAAATAGGTAACTCAGTAATACTCATCATAGAGCACACCATATCATATAGGGTGTTATTGCTCCGCCATGATACACCGTTGTGCTGTGGTGTATTCAGAGGAGTAATACTGAGAGAGAATCTCATTCTTCTTAAAATAGTCCAGGATTTCCGTGCTTAAGTATTCTCCTCCCTGATCACATCAAAGGACATAATACTTATACCCTTATTTTGGTTCTCTACTTCTAAATCATATTCTGTGAATATCTCAAAAGGTTCGGACTTGTGTTTCAACAGGAACATATGTCTGAATCTTGAGAGATTATCAGAGAATTTAATGAAGTAAAAAGAACCGGTCTTGGCATATGTAGACAGGGGACCTAACATACATCAACATGTATCATCCCAAGGGTTCACTAACTCTTTCTCTGTTTCCATTAAACAGAGCTGTGGTCATCTTATCTTTGTGACATGACTGGCAAGTTTCACAAGATGTAAATTCAAACTAATTTAAATATGCATCTAAATGTAACTTAGCTAGTCGGGTCGCATTGATATGACCTAGTCTACAATACCTCAAGATGGATCCGTTCATTTCTGAACTCTTCCTCTTGTGTGTGTTCCGAATACTTAAAAACTGTAGTTTGATTTAGAACATCAATGCTTTTAGATAACGTGCCTGAACCGATCAACTTTTGATATAGGAAATGTTCAAAACATTATCCAACAATACAAAATTTTATCATTTCTTTACTAATAAAGAGACTGATATGATTTTGTATATCAGGTTCGGTATCTAATAACATTCGTTCAGAATCAATATATTTTTAATACTGGGTGACAGTGACCAACAGACTTGGCTGCAACTCTTGCCCCGTTTTCTGCCTCATGAAACTTATCACCCGTTCTCAGTTCTTTACCTGTCTGAAGCCCTATGTAACAGATTACATATCTGGGATCCTGTTCTGGTATCACATACCTAGGACGTAAAGAATATTGAGAAACAGTTCTGTGTAACGAACACACCCGAAGAAGATGCATCATATGCACTTTCTTCGTTTGGGCGGCATGGGAATTCTGGTATTCCCCAATTTCCTGCTCTGTCTTATAACAATTATAAGTTGGAGCGGGACCAACGTTCCCCAGCTCAGTATAACAAGCGGGTTCGGTCAATATATCCGTTTTATTATCTTGATTAAGGCGTGATATGGTCGCTACCTAGAGAGAGAGAGAAGAAAACACTCAGCGTGCGCTCTTGCAAGAATAGATTGGTTATTATTTTATCTAATCAGGATGGCTCCCACTGTTTTTATCAAATCTTCCTTCAAATCCTAAAAGGAAAGACTAGCCGGGATTAATTACACACTACAAGTTCGCCAATCTTTCAGCCAGGCCAGTGTCGGTACTTTGAGGGAGGTCCCCCGTGCTTTCGCACGAACTTAATTAATGTAAACCTCGTTTTCCCAGAGGCGTAACCTCGTTAACACCTTTCTAGACACCTACTTGATCGGCTAATTGTAATGTGTAAAACTCTCCCAGGAGTAACAATTACTCGTAGTGAGTATCGGGATCCAACTATCTCATAGAAGGTATGCAATCTCATTGCAAATTTCAACACTTGAAATTCCCGATAATATTTTGCCCCTAACGTGCTATGACCTTGACGAAAGCCAACAAACCATAGCCAGCTAGTCAAGTTCAACCCGTCATTTCCTGATTGAATTAAACCCACCCGCACAACCCTTGACGAAAGCCAACAAAGCCGCACGACTACCCTAATCCAATCGCATCGTATGCAGCAGATAAGCAGCATATAGCTACCGCACACTGCACCTTGATGAAAGCCAACAAATGCAGCACGAATACTATATACAATTTATCTGAAATGACGGAGGGCTACGACAGGTTTTTCTGAAAACCTATTGCGTAATGAACTTGATATCGTTGTAGAATCAAATGATTTTAAAATGGAGTGTTTTTTAGGCTTTTCTAGTTTTGCTAAAGGGGTCACTCCCGGTGAAGGGATCGTCGGCCCTTTCCTCATCGAATGAGGTGCAGGATATATCATATATATCACTGTGCAAAGCAGAACTCTTAAAAGCAATCAAAAGACAAACCGAGTGTGTAGCATCTGCCAGTTATTGCTAAAGGAGTCACTCCCGGTGAAGGGATCTCGGTCCTTTCCTTATCGAATAAGGTGCGGGATGTTCTACAAGGAACACCGCGATGCAAAGCAAGAACTGTAGCTACCTGTTTTATTTAGAAATTCGATTCCACAACATCTTAGGTTTCTTTTCTTTCATTAATCATATTAATGAAGTCCCATCATTTAAGTACCTAAACATCACAGATAAATACGACGTACACTTATGCCATCCGCATTCGCCACGATGTCCCCTCGTGCACCGTTAGGTTAGGTAACTAACGGCAGAGCGGGGCAGGGCTAGCGCGGGTGTAAAACATAAGTAACGACTATATAATATATCATATATACTATATGTAGTATTTATCACAGAACATCACATGATCGCATCACAGATATCGCAGCAGAAGAAACATATGAAATATTGGATATACTAGGACGTCCGTGTTTTCAATACGAGCCAGTATAAAACACGGATTCCACGGTCGTGACGAATAGCCAAACCCACACCCCTAGACCCCTACGAGAGCGGCAAGCAACCCTACCAATTCTAGAGTTAGGAGACCCGGACTCGACTCCTCGAGTTGGTCTCCCACTAGACTCCAGAACCCAGTTACTTGTGCCCTCCTCCTTGGGTCTATCCTAGTGCAGAAAAGTAAATAATATACAAAGGGTGACAACTTCCGCAACTTGGAAGTGCCCCAATAAAAGAATATTACATACAAGTTTTTACATGAATGAAAATGAAAAACACTCATCTCACATTAAAAAAACCCGGCTATTCAAACACGACGATCCAATATAACATATCCAGCAACACGTAACATCACATGTCATCAACGTAAGTAAACATGCGTATCCCAATTGTCGTTGACATATAGCAACGAAAACGGCGATATCACATATTACACTTACGGTCACAGAATAGAAAGTGTAAAACTACAACAGTTGGAATCCGCAATCTCTATAGATATCGCATGCCTAATCAAATGAATTCCTTAGACATCACATGCCTAACAATTATAAATCCCGCATTTTAGTCTCAAAATCGAAAACACTTTTCAATATCATGTCGGGAAATTCAACGGGATTCCCGACATTCTGATCGAATGCTCGTCGCAAACTTTAGTAGGCGGCCGCACCCTCGATGTCGTCGACGAAGTGCAATAAGGCGGAACACCGCTGCCGCGAGCACCCGAACGGATGCTTTCGGTGACGGGGTTCTCCTACAGTCACTTGGTCGGGGCTATGGGGTGTAGCAGTCTATTAAGTTTATCCGGCGAGTATCCGCGTACGCTACGTGATTGCGACGGACTTTTGATCGCATCAAAATTCCGTGGCAACCGATCAAGTGAGACTAAAGTGCTAGATTTATAACATTCATTCAGTTATCCCATAACTACTTGTGAATTCCAATTATTGTATCTCATTCCAGATAAATAGAAAATATTAAACTTTCCGATCGAACATTTGAACACCCAAGTTTTCCCGAAACAGCTCAACACATGAAACAAATTTAAAAACATCCAGTTCATGCCTCAGTACCAACGGTCCAGCCGTAGAAGGGTCAAGCCAACGCCTCACATGTGGCACGCCGTACTGTCCCAAACCCTAAGGTTCAAAGGGCAGTTCAAGACGGTCACATAATCGAGTTAAGGTTTGTTGTCTTCCAGAGGGACCATCGCATTACTTGCACTACTTAGAACGTGATTAAACTACAGAAATATCCAACAATTGGAAATTTCCCGGCAGGGGAAAAAGTGGGTATTTATGTCCGGCCGAACTTTTTAACATATTCTAAAAATACCCGGAAAAAAACACTGACAAAATTAGACGATCCGATCGAAACACCGAGTCCCTAATACAACCAAGAAAATTCAACTCTTGAATAAATATTAAAAATTCCTAGAAACACCAACAATAAAATACAAGAATTACTGTGCAGAAAAAAGTGTCTGAAGAGACCAACTTGCCGCGGAACCGCCGCATAAGGCATGAATATGCCGCGGTTCCGCCGCACTATTATCGATTCAGAGGTCTCGTTTTATACAGTAATTCTTAGAATATTCTACTGAGTTTTCTGCATATTTTTAATTCTCAAAAAACCACGATTTTCAAAAAAGTACAGAGAGCATTTTTGGGTTTGGGTTTTGGTTCGATCGGACTTCTAATTCCGTCTACGCATCGCCTAAGGCTCTAGCTAGGCTCTGATACCACTGTAGGGTTCCTAAGCACTCTCAAGAGGTCTCACAAGGCATCAACTATACTAATTTCAAATTTTACAAGTGCCGAGAAACCCTAATACGGATCGTTGACTAGAATTTTAGGCGAAACAAGAAGCTAATTAACAATTTAACTAAGTGAACGGAAATACAACCTTTGTAGATCCGGTTCTCCACCTCCATAGCTCCATGATGAAGTCCCCTTGCTGTCCAAATCCAATCCCGGTCTCTAGCGTCGGCTTCATCGGAGAAATGGACGGGCTAAGTCATCGACAACGATGCCGAAGATGATCTACGTCGAGGCATCACAAGATCAAGCTCCCACTTCACCAAGTTATGAAACTTGTGAAGAAAACACCCTATACTACTTGGCAAGAGGTAGAGGATGAAGAAATAGGAAGTGGGTTCACTTTAGAATTGGATTTCTCACTCTTTTTCTCAAGTTGCCATTGATGGAGCAAGCTTTCTTCATCTTTGAAGAAGAAGAAGGTGATGAAAAGAATATGATAAGTTATTCTAAAATAGAAAATAAAAACAATACTTATCATATGGCAACCATGGTCAAGTGTAGAGAATAAATCATGGTTAGATGGAATGGTTAGGGTTAAGCATGAAGACAAAATGGTCACTTAGTCAAAGCTTCATGAAGCTTCAACTTGAAAACAAATCAAGCCACCATTTTACCTTTTGCCAAAATAGAATAAATAAATAAATAAATGAATAAGTAAATAAAATCAAAACCCTAACCATCACATAACCATGGTTTAATCTAAACATACACACTAACATTCATGTATCATCAAACGTGATACAATCTTGTGCACAAAAGTATATCACATATACAACTTGTGTACATCAAGTGAGAAAATCCATTTAAAGTGAACAAATATTAGTTAATACAAAGTAATATATCAAATATATAATTATACATTAAATCATTAAATCAACACTTGATTTAACGATCCGGTCATATCGCATATGACCGACTAATATCCAATGTATCGGCTTATCGAATCAATCCTTGATTCGATAACTAGGTTATATCGCATACAACCAATCGATACATTCATCGCGAGAATAGAATACGGTATCACATACATGCATTATTCTCGGTCCCGCACATATCTCATATGCGCTCCTATTTCGTTTCGCTTGAGCCAGAAAACCTCTGTGTAGGACTCTAAAGACTCGTCAATATGCCGACAGCAGGTGATGATCATATCAAACACCCACAAGCCGCAAGCGGTCTGCTAAACGTAACGGCCACCCGGGTATTGAGTGATCAGAAGATCGACGAGCAAGCCCGCTCACACTCCTGTGAATCCAACCAGTAACACTTACTGTACAGTCCGGTCTCATCGTCTGATATGTCGCATATCTTGCCTAGGGGTGGTAAACGTCAGACCCCAATAGCTCGATAAGTCGTGTCGATATGAGGTCTATAACAGTTCGAGAAACTACAGGTAACACTTACCAGTAAATCTCAGCAACCCTGGCCAGGGATTTCCGGTTATAGCCAATCAAATACAGCGCAACATCAACTCCCTATACCGGGAGAGACGAATCCCCTCCTATCGCTCATTGCCTCCATGTGATTCGGGACTGTACCCAAAAGCCATCGTTTTGCACGCCCTCTTGGACGTGGTAAGGTGGAAATCAAAGCACAGTGGGAACCACACAAGACTCTATGACGATCTCGGGTCAACAGACTACTCTGTACCAGTGTCACCAGAGAACTGCCATCTAACGTAAGGTATAATACCATCTGGGAGTTCTCGGCGAGTCCGTCCAGTGTATCCAGTCTCCACTGAGCACCCGTATATCATCTCCGATGTCAAACACCAATGGATATGGGATCATCCATCACCCATCTGTATGGGTCGAGAAGGTATACGCTAGTCTACTCTGGTATATCGATGCCCCATCTCGATACACCCACGACTAGGGACCTTGAAGGATGTACTTATGGACTACCATGTCCCCACTAGTATGATCCGCATCATAGTCCAGGTAGTCAAGTACACATCATAAGGGCTTTACCAACATGTAACAGAGAGACAATCAGTGTACACGTTAAGGTAAAAAGTAACCAGATAGCATACTATCATGTCGAGCAAGAAAGTCCTCCCTATATATGTCCAAGTATCCACTACAATATACATCCTATG
Source organism: Agapanthus africanus (assembly GCA_030015575.1). Classification (NCBI taxonomy): domain Eukaryota; kingdom Viridiplantae; phylum Streptophyta; class Magnoliopsida; order Asparagales; family Amaryllidaceae; genus Agapanthus; species Agapanthus africanus. Next base: position 821,313,916 of record JASDDO010000019.1, on the reverse strand, counting down.
TACAGTAATGGCCTCTAGGGCATACATATAACTAACACTTATGACTTTTGAAGATGATATATAGAATTACATATTTTCTGGGGTAAAATTTGGAAATAACATACTTTTTGGATCCGATATTAAACAAACCCTTCTTTGTGATAAAGGGTTGATAGCACAGCTTTTTGGGTACAAAAAGATTCTTAAAGCCTTTTTTTATTCGTTAGCACTTTCTACATTATGTGCTGACCATTATATCTATTTTGTATCCACAAACAGTTTCTATAATTTCTTATCTATACGATACTAGAAATAAACCGATGCAGAATAAATATGGAGTAAAAACATATGGTAGCAAAATGCTTACGACGAAATATATTACTTTATTTAAATGTTGAGAAAAAAGAACTATAAGGTATTAAAATGCAAAAGAGATTATAACGAAACATTAAGAGATTATAACGCTATTTACCTTCTATTTTTTAAGTGTTGATAGCACAACCGATCATATAAGATTTTAGCAAGCTCTTCTTTTAGACTTTTCTATAATTTGTGAGAATTTTGAGGATGTCAATTGGTCATTTAGGACTTTAATAAGCCTCACTTTTGGTGTGGTATTTTAAATAAGGAATTTGATATACATTTGGCGAAAGTTGATATCAGATCAACCGTTGTTCGTACAACTTTGTCAGACTTTTATTAAAGTTTTGCTTCATAGTGGCCCCAGTCTAAATGGCAAAAGGCTTAGAAGAAAAAGATGATGATGATGATAGCACAAAACATCCTTGTACTTTTTGTCCAGTGTGACACTTGTGCCTCCTCAAGTAATTGTTTGGAGCAAACACCCCGTGCTCATCGATCGAAACTCGATACCTAAAAGATGCTCAAATTTAACTCTAGATAAATAAAAACAAAATTTAAAACAAAATTAGACAATCATTTGATTTATTTGGAATTGAATTGGAGCATTTCTTAAGATTTCGATCGATGAGTATAAGTGGTGTTTTTGTCCATAAAACTCCTTTGTTAAGTGCCACGTAAGGTAAACTATAGGGTATAAGTTTGACATCATGTAAACTATAGGGTAATTAGGACAATTTTCCAATAATTCTTATTTAAAATATATATGTGTTAACCTGGATTTGGATTAGCGCTGATAAGACTGATAAGAAAGGTAACCGTCCAAAATAAATCAGGTATGGATCAATTTTCACAAACAATAAAAAAGTGAGGCCGATCTCTCTAATTTAGTTTTAAACCACAATATCTTAAACAATATTATATATACCCCCAAATTGGGATTTTGAAAAACATTTTTTAAAGCCCAAAGATTGTTATTTATAAAAACAATTTTGTTGCCTACAGTTGCCTACAATGTACGGCATTTATACATATTGGTATATGCATTAGCGGGAATATTAGCACCAACCACTCCTAGAGTAACTTTCATTTCGAAAAGATGTAGGGGTTGTTTGGTTGGTTGGATTTGCAGTTGCATGCGTCATTCCTTGTGAAAGTAATGAAAAATTCAATTTATAATATTTGGCCAACAACAAATATGCTTGGAATTTGGAAATACAAATGTTGTGTGCGACAAATCTCGCACTTTCAAAATGTTGCAAATTAGACAGCCCCACAGTACTTGTTCCCTCTCAACTCACAAAATAGTCAAAGGGTGCAAATCAGGATGGCAAAGGGGCCGGCCCGGGCCGGCCTGTCCCGACCCTAAGACTGTCGGGCTTGGCCGGTCTTCAGGCTGGGCTGGCCTGATTGCCCTAGGACCGGCCCGGCCCGGCCCGACTGCAGTTTTATTAATTTTTTTTTAGAAAAAGTGTTTTTCTTTCATTTTCTTGATTTTTTTAATTTTTAAAAATAGGTGGCCGCAAGAATGCGTTCTTCGTCATTAATATGTTTGCTCGCATTAATTGTGGGCACATTTGGGTCTATTCAGTACTCAGAATCTCATTCATATATAGATTTACAGATAGATAATGCAAATTTTATGACATTATTGGATCATTTTAGATGTTTGGCACCAGAATATTTAATGCCAGGGATCGTCGATGAGAAACCGATGTGTTTGCATTTGGGGTTTTCCTGTTGGAGCTCATTTCAGGGAGGAAACCTGTTGATGGTTCTCACAGGAACTTGCTTAGCTGGGTAAATGTCAACTTAAACTCATCGATTTTTTATAAGCCATGCCATAGCTAATAGTAACAACTGCCACAGGCTAAGCCCCATTTGAACGATAGCACAATACATATGGTAGTAGATCCAAGATTAGGAGAAGATTATAGCAGTGCAACTGGAGAGGCTCACCTTCATTGCCTCTCTCTGCATCGGGCCCAAAAATATTACTTGGGCTTGGGCCTGCGGGCCGGCCCCAACCGGGCTCGGTCCCGGGCTTGCGCTCAGGTCGGGCCGGGCCTACGAGCTGCAAGAGGCCAGCCCGGCCCGACCCTAGGCCGGGCTGGCCCTTCAGCCGGCCCGGCCCTGTGGCGCTTGGGCCGGGCCGGGCCACGGGACACCCGGCCCATTTGCCATCCAGAGGTGCAAATCGTGAACTTCCATAATGTTGTAAATCAGACAGCCTTGCATACTTATGTAATACCTAGTAGCCGTGGTACGGTATTTTAAAATATACCTATAAATCTAAATTCTATTTTACCATATGTTTTTCTACTACTGATGTCTGAAACAAGTCATCTCTAAGTTATTGTTGTTTTCATGTAAAATTATATAAAATATTTTTACCCTATTATGCCAATATTAAAATTTTACTACTAATTGTTGTTATATATATAATACACTATCTATGTTCATTTCAAGTAAAATTAACCTACATATATAAATAACTTATTATGTTACCTTATTGCCACTCCCTGTATGTTGGTTTTCCCAAACTAATTATATTCCTAACCTTAAACCCTAACACCCAAAAGCCCACCCCTATTTTCTTCTCTCGCTATTATCTTTTCCATGAGCCCGGCCCAAAGCCCACAAACCAAACCCAAACCTTTCGATAAACCCTCCACTCTCTACATCCGACCTGTTCCCTCTGCACCTGACCCGACCCGAAACCCCCAACTCCCCAGCCCTCTTCTTCTTCCCCTTCAACTTCCCGCCTTCCTCGCACTGATCCCCATGACCCGCTCCTCTCTCAACAACTACCCCACGTGCTCTCCTCGCCAAACTCCTCCATCTCCTCAACATCACCCTCGTGCTCCTCGAGACCCGCGCACCCCCACGACCAGCTTCCCTCTCTCGCCAACTCCCCCATCTCCCTCGCGCTACCCCACGACCCTCTCCCCTCATCCCACGTCCTCGCGTCCGCACCCCTCAACGGCTCTCTCTCTCTCTAACCCTCATCCTTTATCTCCCTCGTTCTCACAACTCGAGCCCCTCCCTTCACCCTCGCCTGTCTCGAGCCCCCTCTACCTCACCTCATCTCCTCGACCTTACCTCAACTCGCTCTCGTCACCATCTCCTCCACCTCCCAACTCTGCGACCACCATCACCCCGAGCACCCTGCAACCGCGCCCGCGACGAACCCTCCACCTTCACCCCGTCGCCGTCGTCGCCTCCACCCCCGACATCGCCTCCTCTCCGACACCGCAACCACCACCTCTCCATCACCTCCTCTCCCGTTCAACCTTTCCCCTGCGACCTCAAACCCAACAGTCCTCACCACGTCGCTGCAACCCGATCCCCGACCTTTCCTCCTCGACCTCGTCTCCTCACTTCCTACTCCCCAGATCCTAAGCCTCCTCGCTGCACAGAGCCGTGCCCGAGAACCCATTGCCCGCACCCTCTCGTCGCAAGACCGTGCCGGAGATCCGACCCTCGCGACGTCACCCCCTCGTCGCCTTCTCTGACCCAGAGCCTTGAACCCCACAGCCCCCATCGCTGTCGCCATCCCCGATGACAACAACAGTCAACACTACCTTGCTCCCTCCACTTGCTCCTGCCACGCCCCAGCACTACGCGTCGACCACTCCACCATCGACGTCCTCATCTCTGCGAACTCGGAGCTTTCAGGTACCGCCACCAACGTCGATCTGTGCAAGCCGTAGCCAATCGGAAGCAAAGATTCGAGGTTTCGCCACTGCGATTCCAAGGCTCACAAACTCCGGTTTTGTCGCAACGACCGTTTTCGCATCCGTAGCGTGCATTGCAGCGTCCGAGCGACCCATCATCTCCGTGATATCGTCTAAGGCAAGTGAATATCCGTCACTTGCTTATTCATGCTAATATAGTGGGTAAACAAATTAATAATGTTAAATGATTTCATGCGCGCGCGCATACGCACACCGATAAATTATACAGAGTAGATCAATAGGTTTAATGCATATGATGTTATGATGTACCTTGATTTATCCTTCTATCTATGAAAACGAATTGTTGTTATTGACTATAATGGATGTATCACACATAGGATTTAATTACTTGTTTTAATTATTTATACGAAACCGACGTTAGATTGGTACTCGTGTTTATAATCAAAGTATTGGAGGCATTACTTGTATGAAAACCTTATTCAAAGCCCCCAACTTTATGATCACTAGTTTAATCTACCTGTTAACTAATATTTTATAGAATTTAGACACGAAAAAAACGACGTTTAGATCGCGTAATGTCGCCCTTAAAAGGCGACGTTAAACCTGGATATCACCGTACCTGTCACGTTGCAAAATTGATAGTAAATTGAATATGAATCGAAATGTGATGTTCTATGGCTCATATCGAAGCCGACTTGATAATCTAAAACCATCCATAGTTCATTTTTCGATATCGATAAGATTACTATAACCATTTTTGGCTGCGAATGCGGCACCGGACTGCAGTCCGGAGCAGCATTTCGCTTGGGTACCTAACTTCGAATACCTGTACATCCCTACTTTAAACTGAAAATGCGAGGATCACCATATTATCACGTAGATAATTTAATTATCTAACACATAAATCTAATTCCATGCAGTTTCCCCGTCGTTTGATATTTAATTTATATTTTAGAGTGTCGTTGTGTTCTGCAGTTTCTGCAGTAACGTTTCTTACACCGTCACATTAAACAGGACATAACTTCTAATACAGAAATACTATTGATAATCCGTTTGATGAGTTGGAAATCTAACAGATAGAACTAGATTTTATTCAACGGGGGCAATACCTGAATCTGAACATAATCACTGGTAAACCATGCGCGAAGTTGGACTTCCAGTTCTGAAACTGGAATTTCAGCAACCGACCGCTAATTTAAAATGATGATAATTCCCTAACCTGAATTCCGATTTACATGAAACTAATTTTACTGCTTATATAATCAAGTGTACTTCACGCGTCTTTTATATTGTTTTGGTCGATTCAATACGTATGAATTATCGTAAATTTTGCAAGTTAAATAGTATTGGTCGTCATAAAATGGTGAATATCTGTTTAGTGCAATTCAGCCTATTTCCGTGTCTGCTTTATACCTGTTGCATAGTGATAGTTCACATTAAGACCTAGCAACTGTTTTTCATTGTCGATATAAGTGTTAGTGATTGGGTTGTGGCAAATACGACAGTGATATTGATAAGTGGAAAAGTGATTGAAAGTGACAGCGGTACGTATTTGTTCACAACCTATCTAATACCTGAATGCATACTATAACCTGGGGAATGGGGAAATCAAGATGGAGTTGGACTCGTATTTAGTGAGGTACAGTGATTTAGAGGATGATCATTCGCTATATATATATATATATATATATATATATTAGGTTGTGGGCCTAGCGGCACGGCTGACAGGTTATGTCCCGGGCCACAGCGGACCATAGTCTCGGGCATGCACGAGACCCTTGTTAAACACGAGCATCATTTCCACCATCTGATTTCATTGACTTAGTGACCGATAAGTAGTGACATGCACATTGCCTAGTTTATTGACATGATACCTATATTGTACTATTCATATTCAGTTGATGTTTATTATACTCATGCTCTGCATTTTGTTGCCCTTCTCATGTTTAATAATATTGCATACCCATCATATATATCTATTGCTATATGTGTCGTCCTGACGACCTGAGTGTGCATGCTCAGAGGACGAAGTGGATCCATCCCAAGAGCAGGACCTGCCTTATATCGAGGATAGTGCGGACATCTAGATTAGCGACGCCAGCGCTATCTTTCTCTTGATCTCTATCTGGTATATATTTTATCTGTTTTGATAGAATTAGTGACTCCATTTCTCATTATCTATGATACGATTACTGATTACCACGTGATGCTGCAAGCCGAAGTGTGACTACGGCATGATATTTCCTTGTCCGTGGGAGCATGGCTGGCCTTGTCAACCCATCGTATTTCGTATTTTGGGAAGCGGGGTGCGACAACTTATTCCCTTTAGGTTGCACTTGGTATATGCAATGGAAGATTACCGGGAATTCTTGCATTTCAGGAAATGGGATAACCGGGTATCTAATTCCAAGGAACTTTGCATTAACGTGCTTAGTATATTTTAACCATTACCGGTAATATATGTATGTGTAACGGTCGACCGACGGCGAGATCGAAGAAGGGTCGGTAGATGGCGGCGGGGCAGACTACGAATGGCCAATCGGCGGCGAGCCGGCGAAGGGCGGCAGGGCCGGTCGGCTGGCGACAAACTACGACTGGCCGGCGGCGAACGACCGATCGGTGGTGGGCCGGCCGGTGGACAACCGACGATGGACTGCAGGGCTGGCCGACCAGCTGGAGGCAATGGAGGCCGGCGGTGGATGGTCATGGCTCTTTTCTTGTTAGGTGGAAATATTTCATGGTAATATAAGATAGACACATATTTTGTGGGGAATAGAACTAACATAAAATTGGGTCATTTGCTTATCATGGTAATCTTATATTCCCGGAAATACCGTTTATATCTAAACAAGTATGGTAATATTTCATGGTAATTTAGGATTGCCATCTAAATTACCTTCTACCAAGCACAACCTAGATTGACAAGATAGTGAAAGGATTCTATATACAAGTACCGGTGAATACACTTTGAAAATAAGTTCAGAATCCAAACCCGGAATTGCCTTGAAGGTGAAGATAACTTTTTAAAATCAAACTAGGATTAATAATGAAATATAAATATGCTAGTATTAGAGGTCATTTTGATAAATTAAGGTCTTTGATCCCTTGTGACAGTCAAATTTTCACTATTTTTGCATGAACGTCAACTTATATTATAACTGTCACTAGCTAAAAATTAGATAAACAAAATTTAATAGAAGAGTGATACTCTTTATCCATTTATTAAGTGGTGAAGATTGTTCTATTATTGACATATCCTTACTATTTTATATACTCAATGTAATGACAATCTTTTTTGCCGTAACCCAGGGATGTGGTTCTCCAATCACTAATTCGGAAGTATATTTGCTCATGTTGTGGATTAATTGAAGAAGAAATAATATGGGTTATAGAAGACGGTCAAAAGATTAACTTGAAAAAACACCATTTGGCAGGATATGTGTCTTTTTCAGAATATCGAACTTTTAACAATATTAAAGGTATGGCTTCTAAAACAAATGTATTCTCTCATATCCAATACAAGAACTTCGAAGTAGGACTCTGTTCAGAGTCTTTTTGGCAATGGGTTAGTTCAAAGATTAATACTCTTCATTCCCGTATCTTTTTTCCTACGGAAGACTGTCATGGATTGGGCTCGTCAGGTTCGGCTACAACAGCGGCAGCGGACATATACAATAAACTTGAGGTTGAAGAGGTGTTGAAGACCCGATATTTCCAATGGTCTCCCCTTGTGTGCCAACGCCGTTTTGGAGGTTAGAAAGAGTCATTATTATTGCATGCAAGACTATAATCTAGGGAGTACATGTGTGAACATTGAGACCATGTCCACCATATGCTAGTTAGCTTAGGAAACTCCGGAGCACATGTACTTTCGTCGAGTAATTTATTAGCGCAAACACCATTTTTTCTCGTCATACATAACACTCAGAAACACTCGAGATCTACACTAGCAACTCATTTGGTTGCTTGATTTAACTATAGGACTTATTGTGTTGTTCAGAGTATAGGTTAGAATGTGTTTTTGCGATAGTAAATCATTTGAGGCGTGCAAGTGCTCTGTGGGAAAACTACATTAATTTTTGTGCAATTATCCCTTTTTTATTTGAAAACTTGACAGTTGAAAGTTACAATGATAACTTCTTCTTATTATTCAACATAAGAGGAAAAAACACAAATAACTACATGCATCTTTTCATCTATTTACGACCTATAATCTATATTTACGACCTATCTCTATTTTAATATATAATCTATAATCTATCGGTAACACTCTAAAAGAGAATTGTATATGTAACCCAATTTTCCGTCTTCCTTAATATCACTCTTAATTTAAATTTAAATACACCTTAAGTTATTTTGCATAATTATCTTGGGTGACAATAACAAAACTTATTTTGTTCGATATACTAAATTAAAATAAATTTACAAACTTGATAGTTAAACTTAAGATATCTTGTCACGCAATCTTAACTAATTCAATTTATCAAGAAAATATTAAAAGTATCTTAGAAATTGCAAAATCTTATCAAGTCCATGAAAAAGCAGCAAGTGAAAGAAATTTAAGAACAAGAAGGAGAAAAGATTTGCAGAAGTTTGTATCCTTCAACATGCATGTTCAAGTCATTTTAATGAAAATTTTGTTCTATTAATTGCCCATAATCATCTATCCTCCTTTTAATTTTATTCCTGATAAACAAAATGGAAAACCCTTCAAAATTTTCATAATTTAAAAAAAATTTACAAAAGGATGTGTTTGATGAAAATCTGCAAGGTTCGTAACATATGTCGGAATAATAAAGACATTAGAAATGTAAAATAACCGTAACATGATGATTTTATTAATATAATGTTGCTCTATTTATAATGATATAGAGCATATATACAGAAAATAAGAAAATAGAATAACTTAGAAAAGGAAAAATAAATAAATCAGATTTGGCCCAATACATATGGGAATGGATCTTGCTTAATGAAGCAACCTAATAAACAATAATATGGAATAAAATCAATCGTGATCTTTTCCATCTTTAACATCCTCCCGTAAATTCATGGTAGAATGTCTATTGAGAATTTGAAAAGAATATTGATTGAGTTGAATATCTGTAAAGATTAGAACGATGAGAGCAACATAGGTTTTTGATGCATCGAGCAAGGCGGGCTTGAATCATCTAGTCTCTTTCGCGTGATGCTAGATGATCCGTAATCTTAAGTCACTTGAAAATTGAGGCGGACTCTTACCATGAACCACTTTCGCTAGAGGGAAGAGATGCTGGAGAAGAAAGACTATGTCGTCGATAACGGTATTATATAAATCTAAGATGCAGACTTTAAGGAGATATGCTTAGAAGAGATCATTGAAATGAAGATGTTTTATTTGAAGGAAGATAAAGGTTACACAATTTTTTTGGATCAAAATCATAGATCTGATACCATGTAAAATAATGATAATATAATGATTTTACTAATATAGTGGTGTCCTATTTATAGCAATTAGAGCATAAAGAAAATAGGAAACATGATAACATAGAAAAGGAATACATAATTCAGATTTGATGAAATACAAGGTAATAGAGCTTGCTTAATGAAGCAACCAAACTACGAATATTTTTTTCCAGGCATTAAATACACGCAATTTTTCCTAACTACGCATATTTTTTGGGAAGGGAAGCAACTACTTTTATTACAAAAGTGAAGTATCGGATCTTACAATGCCAAGTTTCTCCTTAACAGAAGTGATGATGCTCTATATTGGCGATCTCCCAGATCAGGACACGTGACAGATGACGTGTTCCAGAACTCAGAAGAAAGGGCCCACAGGGGCTGACCAGGTCACCCCTATACCCGACCTGCAAGCACAAACTGGCTCTCCTCAGGACCCCCTACGAATTGGCCTCCTCGGCCTCTCAGCACGCCCCGAGCTGCTACAGGACCAAGACTCCTCGGCCCTCCCGCTCGTTCCCGAGCTCCCATGCCGAGGCCATCTTCCTCGGTCCTTCCGACCGACCAACTCCACCACTCACAGGCATAACCGCCGCTCCGCAAATCTCGCCATGCACAGATTCTCCGCCGGCAACATCCCACGTTCTACGCCATCACGATCCCCATTAACGGGCGATCCGCTTGTTACGCGGGCGTGACGTCAGGGGCGTGACTGCCGGCGAGATTCTCGTGCCTGCTGCTGCGTGCTGCCGCCACTATATAAACCCCCATCACAAAGGGGTCAAGTAAGCTTTTTTCACCCCCACTTAGCCGTTACTCTGTTCGGATTTCGTGCTAACTTGATTGTCGGAGGGTCCTCGGTGGTACCAAACCACCCTGGGACTCCTTGCAGGTACTCGGCGCAGACTCCTCAAACCACCAATTTCCTCAAAACCCATTGAGACCCACACGCAACAGGAGATCACTTCCAAAATCCACCGGGAGATCGACGAAAGACAACATCTGACGGAGACCCGAAAAGGACCTCCATCAGTTGGCGCCGTCTGTGGGAAACTAAACTCCACAAAAAAAAATATAAAGTTGGCATTCCGATCTCTATCAACATGGCAAGCGATCACCCTGAAGATCCAGGTACCAGCCGCCGCCTCCCCCTTAACGGAGGCACGGATGAACCTCCTCCGGCAACCGTCATCAACGCCCTCGCCGGCTGAATAGACCGACTACAGTCCATCATGGAGGCGCTCATCCGCATCCAAACGGCCGGGCCAGGGCCCCAGATCGCCGCTCCTCCGCCTCCAGAAGACTCTGCCCTCGTCGGCACGGCTGACCACCGGCAGGCTAACGACCCATGGCCACAGATCTCAAGGGCCAATACTCCCTGATGCCCGCTGGGCGCCCCACAGCTCCACACCAAGATCCGCCGCCAGAGCACATCTCCTCGAGCCTCCTCGCGACCCTTACCCCCTGAGGAGATGTCGGTCACCTCGCCTATCCCCAGGCATGATCGACACCCCCTCCCTCGACGGGGTTGCACAGAAAGGGCTCGCCACGACGGCTCGAGGGCTACCTCGCCCAGGGATCTGAGGCACTTCATCGAGAGGAACCGAGGCCGCACCCAGACACAGATCTCTTACAGCAGAGGCCAGGGATCACAAGGCGCCGAATCCTCTGGTACCACGTCCGACTCGACGCCCTCGAAAAGAAGATCGAGGGCATGCGCCGGGAAGGTCACCTCTCGGGCGACGGGGCTAAGTACGACGCCGACTCGCTCACCAAGCTGTTTACTGAGGGACTGCTCGCTGTCCACGTCTCCTCGCACAACAAGCCCCGAAGGTCTCTCTGTTCGAAGGGAAAACCGACCCGAAAGACCATTTGGATGCTTTCACCGCGGGGATGAGCTTCCAGGACCATTCCGACGCCGCCTGGTGCAGGGCCTTCCCAGCCACCGTCATCCGCTCTGGTCGGGACTGGTTCCGAGGACTCGAGCCTCGCTCAATCTCAACCTTTGACTAGCTGGCTACTCAGTTCCTCTGCCACTTCGTCGGGAATTGTCGGCAGAGGCGCACGGTCGACTACCTCTTCACAATTAAGAGCGGGGATAAGAAGACGTTCAAAGCTTACGTCACCCACTTCTACAATGCCCTCCTCGAGGTCCCCAAGCACCGGGACGAGACCGTCATCACGGCGCTCAGATCTGGTCTTAGGCACAAGGAGTGGTTGCACTCCTTTGCGTTGGCGCAGTCTAAGACCATGGCCGAGGTCAAGGCGTGGACTGAGCGCGAGATCCAGCTCGAGTCCGAGGTGAACGCGAACCTCCCTCGAGCAGAACAGTCCGACCAGATGAAGAGGGCTTGGGAAGAGAAGCCAGAGCGTCAGCAGCCTTATCACCCGAAATTCCAGGAGTACACCCCGCTCAACGTCTCCCTCGCAGTTTTACTAGAGGAGGCCCAGGGCGAGGGGTTCTTCAAGTTCCCTCCAATCCCGCGTCAGGCGTAGAAGCGAACCCGGGGCCCCTACTGCGCCTTCCACCGGACGCTGGGCCACGCCACGGAGGATTGTAAGCAACTCCGGGATTACATCGAGGAGCTCATCCGATCGGGCCACCTCGCCGCCTACTTGAGGGATAAGCGGCAGGGTGACCGTGAGCAGGAGCAGCGTCCCACTCCCGCCGAGCTGACCATCGGCCAGATCATGCTCGTTTTGGCAGATGACCAGTCCGGAGCCCAGGAAGCCCCGTACCCGGTGCCGAGCACGGAGACCAACAAGCCTCTAGGGAGCTCGAGCCACGCTAATAAGGTCATCTATTAGCACGTACTTTTTTAGGGCAATGTAAACTCTTCCTAGGGTCTGTTGTAAATTTAATAAAGATCAATGGAACATTGCAAAAAAGAAGGAAAGGTATCATTTATTCAAGAAGGTATTATGGGCTCCTCAACCATACATACGAAAAGAAAAAGGAAATTACAGCAGCGGGGGAAGGGGGTGCAGAGAGCACTGCTTATGGTACTCAGTAAAGATCTCCACCAGCCGAGGCCTCGCGAGATCCAACCTCAGCCCTCAATTCCCCCCGCGCGTGTTTGACCTCGAGCCTTGGTTCGTAGCACTCGCGAACGAGCGCCACCGAGCGAGCCAGCCGACTCGCGGAGATCAAGCCGAAGCACCTCAGAGACCGCAGCTTGCCCACGGTCTCGTCGTAGAGCTGCTCGGACAAAGGGTTGTAAAGCCCCGGCGACGCCCTCCAGATGGAATACATCAGCAGCTGCAGCAAGGGGGAGAGCCGAGGGAGCAGCCGGCCGAAGTGGTCTTCAATGCTCCCATAGACCAACTGCACCGTGTCCTCGGTGCAGTTCTGGTCATAGAGGTATACGTCTTCGAAGTGGACGATATCGAGGATGGTAAAGGGGAAGTCTTCCATTCTCAACGATCTGTTTACGAAGAAAGGAAGGACCAGTGCTCCCTCTGCCTTATATAGCCCACTGCGTCCCAACAGAATCCAACAGTCGCCCGTTTTTTCCCGCAAAGTCGCTACCACGCGGTGATCATTGAGCCTTCTCTGGCAGAATCGAAACGACGCGACTCTGGCGCTTCGCTTCCCCACGCATTCAATGCGTGCATGTTCGCCGCGACCGTTCCTGTTCCCCATACCTGCCACGGGATGGTCGGGCGAAACCTCATGAAGAATCGACCAAGTATCTACCATGCTCGGCCATCCCTGGCCAGTAGCTTCCCTACACGCAACGTCGAGTATCAAAGCCCTCACCGAGAGGCAACCGCGCAGCTTCCCTGCCCGGTTATCTTTAGCAGGCCTACTACGGCCTTTCCAACGCTAAGGATCAAAGTCCTCCGTAGAGGCAGCCGAGCGGCTTCCCTGCTCGGCTATCCCCGGCCGGTAGCTTCCCTACTCGTAACGCCAGGGATCAAAGCCCTCGCCAAGAGGCAACCGCGCAGCTTCACTGCCCGGTTATCCTTAGCAGGCCTCCTACGGCCCCTCTAACACTAAGGATCAAAGTCATCCTTAGAGGCAGCTCAGCAGCTACCCTGCTCGGCTATCCCCGGCTGGTAGCTTCCTACCACAACTGATAGGGATCAAAAGCCCTCCCAGAGGCAATCGAGCCCGACCCTCGCTCGGCTATCCTTCAGGACAAAAGCCCTCGCCAAGAGGCACCGAGCAGTAACCCTGCTCAGCCAAGGGTCATTGGTAGGCTTCTTACAGCCCCTCCCACACTAAGGACCAAAGTCCTCCTTTAAGGCAGTCGAGCCCGACCCTTGCTCAGCTATCCCCGGCTGGTAGCTTCCTACAACAACCGACAGGGATCAAAGTCCTAGCCAAGAGGCACTGGGCAGTAACCCTGCTCAGTCTCCATCCTGAAGGATCAAAAGCCCTCGCAAGAGGCAATCGAGCCTGACCCTTGCTCGGTCATTTCCGACTGGTAGCTCCCTACCCATGACGCCAGGGATCAAAGCCCTCGCAAGAGGCATCCGAACGGCTACCCTGCTCGTTCTTCCCCGGCTGGTAGTTGCCTACCCACGACGCCAGAGATCAAAACCCTCGCCAAGAGGCAACCGCGCAGCTTCACTGCCTGGTCGTCCTTAGCAGGCCTCCTACGGCCTCTCCAACGTTAAGATTCAAAGTCCTCCTTAGAGCCCGCTCAGCGGCTACCCTGCTCGGCTATCCCTGGCCGGTAGCTTCCCTACTCGCAACGTCAGGGGTCAAAGCCCTCGCCAAGAGGCAACCGCGCAGCTTCACTGCCCGGTTATCCTTAGCAGGCCTCTTACGGCCTCTCCAACACTAAGGATCAAAGTCCTCCTTAGAGGAAGCTCAGCAACTACCCTGCTCGGTTATCCCCGGTTGGTAGCTTCCTATCACAACCGACAGGAATCAAAAGCCCTCCCAGAGGCAGTCGAGCCTGACCCTCGCTCAGCTATCCTTCAGGACAAAAGTCCTCGCCAAGAGGCACCGGGCAGTAGCCCTGCTCGGCCAAGGGTCCTTGGTAGGCTTCTTACAGCCCCTCCCGCGCTAAGGACCAAAGTCCTCCTTTGAGGCGGTCGAGCCCAACCCTTGCTCGGCTATCCCCGGCTGGTAGCTTCCTACCACAACCGACAGGGATCAAAGTCCTCGCCAAGAGGCGCTGGGCAGTAACCCTGCTCAGTCTCCATCCTGAAGGATCAAAAGCCCTCGCAAGAGGCAACCGAGCCCGACCCTTGCTCGGTCATCTTCGTCTAGTAGCTCCCTACCCATGACGCCAGGGGTCAAAGCCCTCGCAAGAGGCATCCGAATGGCTACCCCGCTCGATCATCCCAGGCTGGTGGTTGCCTACCCACGATGCCAGAGATCTAAGCCCTCGCTAAAAGGCAACCGCGTAGCTTCACTGCCCGGTTATCCTTAGCAGGCCTCCTACGGTCCCTCCAACGCTAAGGGTCAAAGTCCTCCTTTGAGGCAGTCGAGCACGACCCTTGCTCGGATATCCCCGGCTGGTAGCTTCCTACCACAATCAACAGAGATCAAAGTCCTCGCCAAGAGGCACTGGGCAGTAACCCTGCTCGGTCCCCAGGATGATTTTTGAAAATAAAGGAGGAATCAAGGATGGAGAGGCTGAAGGGAACCGCCTGTAGCTTCAGTCGGATCAGGAACCCAAGAAGAATCCTCCATGAGTTCGGCACTAGCTGGCCAGGGGCTAACCCGAAGAAGTTCAGCGCTCCGACGACCTCGGAAGAAAAGGGCATGCGCATTCCATCCCAAAAAGCTTCCAAATACAGGGCGATCTCCCTACCCCGTACTTGGTCTGCCCTCTCTCCCTCCTTGGCCAGACGAAGCGTATAACGTGAGGGGATGTAGAAGCGAGCCCGAGCATTGGCGAGCTCGCCCTCATGTCTCACCCAACACGACGTGCCGGGGGTAGCGTCTACCGCCTCCTCCCTGGAGGCTGCCCTCGCCGCGCGATCTCGGAAAGAGGATCTGACCCATGCTCCCCCAGAAGACTCAGGCTCAACTAGAGGGTCCCTAGAACCTACTCTTACGGCATCTACAGATTCTACGAAAGAAGATATCTAACCTGAAGAAGAGAGATCATCGGGAAACGAAAGCAGACGAAAGAAGACGAGTGCTGAGCAACCAGGACTTAGAGCGAGGAAATATGAAGGAGTAGGGGTCCTGGGATAGGCCCCACCCCTATTTATCACTGCAATCGCCCTCATCCAATGGTGCCCTTCATCTCCCGCCAAAACGCCTCCTCGTGTCCGACGCCCCGATTGCTCCACTTGTCATCCCCATACTAGGCCGCATCCCATCAGACGCCGCAGGTCTGCACACGTCGCGTTGGCCAACCGACGCTTGACACACGGACCGTCGCTTTAGTGACAGGATACACGAACCAGCGCACCTTCCTTAAATGCAGAGATCTTGCCCTGATTCGCTAGCAGAAAAGACAGCTGACAGCCCGGGGAACGCGTCCCGATGAAATCTCAAGAGGGAGCTCACCCCGGGCGGCCCGGCAGTCCACTATTGACCCGAACCGCCATCTGGTCAGGACAAGAGTGGGGGGCTAATGATGATGCTCTATATTGGCAATCTCCCAGATCAGGACACGTGGCAGATGACGTGTTCCAGAACTCAGAAGAAAGGGCCCACAGGGGCCAACCAGGCCACCCATGTACCCGACCTGCAAGCACAAGCTGGCTCTCCTCAGGACCCTCTATGAATTGGCCTCCTCGGCCTCTCAGCTCACCCCGAGCTGCCTCAGGACCAAGACTCCTCGGCCCTCCCGCTCGTTCCCAAGCTCCCCTGTCGAGGCCATCTTCCTCGGTCCCTCCGACCGACCAACTCCACCACTCACAGGCATAACCACCGCTCCGCAAATCTCGCCATGCGCAGATTCTCCGCCGGCAACATCCCACGTTCCACGCCATCACGATCCCCATTAATGGGCGATCCGCTCGTTACGCGGGCGTGACGTCGGGGGCGTAACTGCCGGTGAGATTTTCAGGCCTGCTGCTGCGTGCTGCCGCCACTATATAAACCCCCATCACAGAGGGGTCAAGTAAGATTTTTTCACCCCACTTAGCCGTTACTCTGCTCGGATCTCGTGCTAACTCGATCGTCGGAGGGTCCTCAGTGGTACCAAACCACCCCGGGACTTCCTTGCAGGTACTCGGTGCAGACTCCTCAAACCACCAATCTTCTCAAAACCCATTGAGACCCACACGCAACAGGAGATCACCTCCAAAATCCACCGGGAGATCGACAGAAGAAAACATCTGACGGAGACCCGAAAAGGACCTCCATCAAGAAGAGAGTAAATTTTGATAGCTACATATTGAGTCAAATGCTTTTTTCTTAATGAACTATTTATCTGCTTCTTAAAGCAAATTGGTGTTTTTTTGTTTTTCATCATACCAAATCCAGCCCCCTCATAAAATCAAATCTTGGATCACACTCAAAAAAAAAAACAAAGACTAATCTTAACGGTATCTATTCTATTATCATGCAAAGAGAGAATAAATATTTGTATCGCAACCCTCAGTAATATTCAATTATACTCTTAATATGGCGCAACCCTTAATAACACTCTTATGCCGCAACCTTTAATTATACTCTTCAACTTCCATCGCTCAATGTGGCTGAAAAGGAGATCGTTTTAACAGTTGGTCGCGAACCCACAATGTTTTTTTCTCTTGATGAGATCGCTGGATCTGCAATTTCTTTCAACTTTTCTTTGGTGACTAAATACTTTTATGGAAGACCATCGATTCTCGAGATGAAAGAAATAAAGCAACATTTTTTCATCGTTGAGGACTTTGTTATCAGTATTTTGGATGCAGATATCTTCTACTAATATTCCATAAGTAAGAAGATTTCAATAAGATCTGGCTGAAGAAATGGTTTTTTCTTTAGACTTTTCAAGTGGACACATTTTTTCTCTCCAGATCAAAAACTTACCATCGTTTAATTCCGCATGGTTAAATCTTCCAAATTTGCCTCCAAATTTTTTTCATGTGGATATGTTTCTCTCCATCGTTAATTAAACCTGTTGGAAGACTTATTAAAGCGGATCTTCATATACTTCACTGCATCAGAACAGATAAATCTAGAATTTGTGTCGAGTTGGATTTGCAAAAATCCATTCCTCAAAAATTATAGATTGGTATTTCTCATTCCACCAAGTTTTTACAAAAGATTATATTTGAAAAAGAATTTAATATTGCAATTTTTGTGCTAAATATGGACACATGTGGAATATATACAAGAAAAATGAACAAAATCTAGAGAAGAATTTATATATTAATGCTAAAAATCTAGGAAAGGAAAATTTTAATGTCGTATCAAATCAACCAATGTTGAATAATCGAGGAATAGGAAAGTGGAGACGTACAGGCAATACCATTGTTTTGTCGCCTGTATGTACAGAAGATAATGCATCCACCAATGCTATTAATCAAGTCAAAGCTTCTGCAACATTATTAGGTGCCAGTAATGATGAGAATGAAAATATTAATCAGGTTATTCAACAACTCTCTCCTATTGTTGTTAGTCCATTTTTGAAAGCCTCAATTTCTCCAACCAACGATCAAGTTTCGGCTGTTCATATATCTGATAGTAACTATCAAGCTTGTGATGTTCCTGATGTTACTACCAATAATCAAAATACCAACACCATTAAACCTCATATTGACTCCTCTTCAACTAAAGAGGAAAAGAGTAAATACGTAGACCACGATTTTGATTTTCAAATTTTAACAAATTTGGCAATCGTAGAGTTCAATTGCATTAATACAGGCATTAATGTTCTGCCTTCCATTTCCCCGCATATTATCACTAATGGTTTGGATGTGATGATGCTCAATATTGGCGACCCTTAAGATCGGGACACGCGGCGGATGGCACTGTAGGGTGTTTTTCGTCACCCCATTGAGATGGTAATACGCGCGCGCTTGTCAGGCGTACTACAGATTCCCCCTGCCTAGGGTAGGCCGGAGTTTAATGAT
This sequence comes from Agapanthus africanus, assembly GCA_030015575.1. Classification (NCBI taxonomy): domain Eukaryota; kingdom Viridiplantae; phylum Streptophyta; class Magnoliopsida; order Asparagales; family Amaryllidaceae; genus Agapanthus; species Agapanthus africanus. Next base: position 821,295,458 of record JASDDO010000019.1, on the reverse strand, counting down.
TGTGGGGATCCGAATCTCCGGCAGCCGCGGACTAAGCTGCCGTTAATTACCCCTCGCCTTTGGAGCGAGGGAATCTCCGATTGACGGGTTAAACTGGTCATGCGAACTCAATGTGCAGTGTGCGCGTGTGTTGTTTTGGAGGGGGTGTTTAAATATATCGGGAGCCACGCAGAGTTTTTACGGGGGTCCCGCTACCCGGATAGCGGGCTGGGGGTCAAGGGGGCTAGCAGCCCCCTTGCGGGGTGCGGGGCAGCGCCCCGTTAGAAATTTTTTCTAACAGAGACGGTGTCGTGGAGTATGTGTATGTGTACATTTGTATACATATGTATATATATACATGTATATATAAATAAAGGGGAAAAAGACATCCAAAAGATGCGTGGGGCCAGCGCTTAGGCGCTTGAGTGCAAGCGCGCCACGTGTCGGCACGTGGGCGCTTTGCGCTCGAGCGCAGAGTGCTGGAGCGCAACGCGCCACGTGTCGACACGTGGACGTTTTGCGCTCGGACGCTGAGCGCTTGGGCACAAGCACGTCATGTGTCGGCACGCGGGCGACTTGCGCTCGAGCGCTTGCGCTGGAGCGCAAGCGCGCCACGTGTCGGCACGGGGGTGACTTGCGCTGGAGCGCAAGAGCGCCACGTGTCGGCCCGGGGGCGACTTGCGCTCGAGCGCAAGCGCGCCACGTGTCGGCATGTGGACGCTCTGCGCTTGAGCGCCGGCAATAAAAAGAGGCTTTTAGCCTAAAAGATTTCTCTGAAGAGAAATCAGAGAAGAGTTAGACTCCTGAGTGTATTCTTTTCTTTGGGGGTTTAATGAAAGATGTTCTTCTTCTTCCTCCTCTGTTAAGCTGGATCTTGAAGATCAAGAGATGTGAGATCTCAAAATCTCTCCTTTTTGAGATCAGATGGCAGATCCAAGTTCCCCTTTGTGGGTTTTGTGGTGAAAAACTATTTTGTTTTGAAAACGGAAGAGTAAAACTCTTGATTTAATTCAAAAGAAAGAAGAAGGTTTTGGAACCTTGAAGAAGGAAGAAAGATCTCAGATCTGAAACTTTTTTGGAGAGAGAAAAAGTCGTTGAGATATTTCATTATCTTTGCCTTTATAGGCCATACATTTTACACATAGCCCCTTGGGCTTCACAAAATGGCATTTTGCCTATCCCATGGCTCATGTGCCATTTCTTTTTACACATAAGCCATGGGCTTTACAAAAATTTGGCTTTATGCCTATTTTTCTTACATTTATCCGAAAATAAAATAAAAGAAATACAACAAAATTATTTATTACAAAATTTTTATCTTGGAATGGGGGGAGGCCGGCCGCTTCATGTTCGGGCTCGACCGGGGCATGGGCCCACTTGACCTGGGCTTGGGCCCACCTAGCTTGGGGGTTGACCTTGACTTTGACTCGGTCAACAAGGGTGTAAATTTTTACCCCAACAAATTGGCCCCCATCAATAAATGCACACAGCATATGTGGGTCGTGTGCATGAAATTGATGGATCTTCTTTCACGTGGCGGGGACTTGCTTTTGGTTCCCACTTTTTGGGATGCACTGCCCTTTTTACGACATGGACGGTCGACGCTTAACGCGTCTCCAAGACGGAGTGTCCGTGGTAGACGTTTCCCTGGCCCGGAGCGATCTGGTTCCTGCTTTGTAGGAAGCCTACACTGCCCTTTTTGCGACATGGACGGTCGACGCTCTGATCCGGAGCGATTTGGGTTCCCAATTTGTGGGAGCCTGCACTGCCCTTTTTGCGACATAGACGGTCGACGCTCTGTTATGAAGCGATTTGGGTTCCCAATTTGCGGGAGCCTGCACTGCCCTTTTTGCGAAATAGACGGTCGACGTTCTGATCCGGAGCGATTTGGGTTCCCAATTTGCGGGAGCCTGCACTGTCTTTTTTGCGACATAGACGGTCGACGCTCTGATCCGAAGCGATTTGGTAGACGTGTCCCCGGCACGGAGTGTCGCTGGTCGACGTTTCCCCAAGGCGGAGTGTCTGTTGTCGATGTGCCCCCGGCACGGAGTGTCTGCTTGACGTTTTCCCGAGGCGGAGTATCGGCTGGTTGATGTTTCCCTGATGCGGAGTGTCTGTGTTGGACGTTTCCCCGATGCAGAGTGTCGCTGGTCGACGTGTCCCCGGCACGGAGTGTCGCCGATGGACTTTTCCCCGGCTCGGAGTGTTGGGTTGACTTTTCCCCGGCACGGAGTGTCGCTGATGGACTTTTCCCCGGCGCGGAGTATCGCTGGTTAACTTTTCCCCGGCACGGAGTGTCACTGATGGACTTTTCCCCGGCGCGGAGTATCGCTGGTTGACTTTTCCCCGGCACGGAGTGTCGCTGATGGACTTTTCCCCGGCGCGGAGTGTCGGGTTGACTTTTCCCCGGCACGGAGTGTCGAGTTGGCTTTTCCCTGGAACGGAGTGTCGCTGATGGACTTTTCCCCGGCGCGGAGTGTCGCGGGTTGACTTTTCCCCGGCACGGAGTATCGCTGATGGACTTTTCCCTGGCACGGAGCGTCGGTGGTTGACTTTTCCCCGGCGCGGAGTGTCGCTGATGGACTTTTCCCCGGCGCGGAGTGTCGAGTTGACTTTTCCCCGGCGCGGAGTGTCGCTGATGGACTTTTCCCCGGCGCGGAGTGTCGGGTTGACTTTTCCCCGGCGCGGAGTGTCGCTGGTTGACTTTTCCCCGGCACGGAGTGTCGCCGATGGACTTTCCCCCTGCGCGGAGTGTCACGGGTTGACTTTTCCCCGGCACGGAGTGTCGCTGATGGACTTTTCCCCGGCGCGGAGCGTCGGTGGTTGACTTTTCCCCGGCGCGGAGTGTCGCTGATCGACTTTTCCCCGGCGCGGAGTGTCGGGTTGACTTTTCCCCGGCGCGGAGTGTCGCTGATGGACTTTTCCCCGGCGCGGAGTGTCGGGTTGACTTTTCCCCGGCACGGAGTGTCGCTGATGGACCTTTCCCCGGCGTGGAGTGTCGGGTTGACTTTTCCCCGGCACGGAGTGTCGCTGATGGACTTTTCCCCGGCGCGGAGTGTCGGGTTGACTTTTCCCCGGCGTGGAGTGTCGCTGATGGACTTTTCCCCGGCGCGGAGTGTCGGGTTGACTTTTCCCCGGCACGGAGTGTCGCTGATGGACTTTTCCCCGGCGTGGAGTGTCGCGGTTTGACTTTTCCCTAGCACGGAGTGTCGCTGATGGACTTTTCTCCGGCGCGGAGCGTCGGCGGTTGACTTTTCCCCGACGCGGAGTGTCGCTGATGGACTTTTCCCCGGCGCGGAGTGTCGGGTTGACTTTTCCCCGGCGCGGAGTGTCGCTGATGGACTTTTCCCCGGCGCGGAGTGTCGGGTTGACTTTTCCCCGGCGCGGAGTGTTGCTGGTTGACTTTTCCCCGGCACGGAGTGTCGCTGATGGACTTTTCCCCGGTGCGGAGTGTCGGGTTGACTTTTCCCCGGCACGGAGTGTCGCTGATCGACTTTTCCCCGGCGCGGAGTGTCGGGTTGACTTTTCCCCGGCACGGAGTGTCGCTGATGGACTTTTCCCCGGCGCGGAGTGTCGTGGGTTGACTTTTCTCCGGCACGGAGTGTCGCTGATGGACTTTTCCCCGGCGCGGAGCGTCGGTGGTTGACTTTTCCCCGGCGCGGAGTGTCGCTGATCGACTTTTCCCCGGCGCGGAGTGTCGGTTTGACTTTTCCCCGGCGCGGAGTGTCGGGTTGACTTTTCCGCGGCGCGGAGTGTCGTTGATCGACTTTTCCCCGGCGCGGAGTGTCGGGTTGACTTTTCCCCGGCACGGAGTGTCGCTGATGGACTTTTCCCCGGCGCAGAGTGTCGCGGTTTGACTTTTCCCCGGCGCGGAGCGTCGGTGGTTGACTTTTCTCCGGCGCGGAGTGTCGCTGATGGACTTTTCCCCGGCACGGAGTGTCGGGTTGACTTTTCCCCGGCGCGGAGTGTCGGGTTGACTTTTCCCCGGCGCGGAGTGTCGCTGGTTGATTTTTCCCCGGCACGGAGTGTCGCTGATGGACTTTTCCCCGGCGCGGAGTGTCGGGTTGACTTTTCCCCGGCGCGGAGTGTCGCTGATGGACTTTTCCCCGGCGCGAAGTGTCGGGTTGACTTTTCCCCGGCACGGAGTGTCGCTGATGGACTTTTCTCCGGCACGGAGTGTCGTGGGTTGACTTTTCCCCGTCACGGAGTGTCGCTGATGAACCTTTCCCCGGCGCGGAGCGTCGGTGGTTGACTTTTCCCCGGCGCGGAGTGTCGCTGATCGACTTTTCCCCGGCGCGGAGTGTCGGGTTGACTTTTCTCCGGCACGGAGTGTCGCGGGTTGACTTTATTCCGAGACGAAGCATAATTTCGACAGGGAAGGCAGGTACACCGAGGCAAAGCATCATTTCAATACGGGGTGCATTCTGGGACGAAGCATAATTCCGACGCAGAGCTTGCTGGTTGATTTGATTCCGAGGCGGACCATAACTCCAGCAGGGAAGGTAGATATCCCGAGGCGAAGTATGATTTCGACACGGGGTAGATTCTAGGACAGAGCATGATTCCGCCGTAGAGGTGGTTGGTTTGATTTGATTTGGGTTGATATCAGCATCGCTACACTGGAATATGGTACCAGGAGCGAATCATCATTTGTCATGAGAGGGTTTGGGGATTTTGGTTTTGGTCGTCATCTGCATTGCTGCTCTGGAATAATGCCAGGAGCAACTCATCATTTGCCCCGGACGGGTTTGGGAATTGGTTTTTGTTTGGCATCAGTATCGCTACACTGGAATATGGTACCAGGAGCGAATCATCATTTGCGCTTGCTTATCAGGAAGCGATGGCTTAGGAGACAGGTTTTAGGTCCCTATCGCCTAAGACTTTTCAATTTTGTGAGCCGTAAGGGTCTCACAAAGCATTTTCTCCCTACGGATCGTAAGGATCCCGTAAGTGCATTTTCTCCTTGGGAGTCGTGGGGACTCCCAAGTGTGTTGCTCCTTTGTGAGTCGTAAGGATCTCACGCGGGAATTTTCTCCTCACAAAGTCGAGAGGACTTTGCGAGTGCATTTCCTCCTCTTTTTTTTACGAGTTTGCGCCCTTTCGGGTTTTCACAAACTCGCCGGCAGTCCTGCTGTTTTTACTCACGGAGCCCTTTCGGGTTTTCATCCGTGACCGTTTTGCTTGTGGACATACCGTTCTTTTCTTCTTCTTTTTTTTTGGAGAGATCGGGATTGTTTTACGCCCGTGGATTGTATACGGTTTTGCAGGATGTATGATCCAGACCGCAGGGCCAGAAACATTTCAGGACTTTGTTGGCGTCTGCATCGCTACACCGGAATATGGTACCAGGAGCGACTCATCATTCACCGTTGGGGTATGGGATTTGGAATTTTGTTGGCGTCTGCATCGCTGCACTGGAATATGGTACCAGGAGCGACTCATCATTCGCCGTTGGGGATTGGGGAGCGAATTTGGTTGGCGTCTGCATTGCTGCACTGGAATGTAGTACCAGGAGCGACTCATCATTCGCCGTTGGTATGAGATTTAGAATTTGGTTGGCGTCTGCATCGTTGCACTGGAATATGGTACCAGGAGCGGCTCATCATTCGCCGTTGGGGATTGGGATTTGGAATTTGGTTGGCGTCTGCATCGCTGCACTGGAATATGGTATCAGGAGCGACTTATCATTCGCCACTTGGGGATTGGGGAGCGAATTTGGTTGGCGTCTGCATCGCTGCACTGGAATATGGTACCAGGAGCGACTTATCATTCGCCTTTTGGGGACTGGGGAGCGATGGCTTAGGAGACAGGTTTAGATCCCTACCACCTAAGACTTTTCAATTTTATGGGCCGTGAGGGTCCCATAAAGGTATTTTCTCCCTGCGAGTCGTAAGGATCCCGCAGGTGTATGTTCTCCTTAGGAGTCGTGGGGACTCCTAAGTGTGTTTTTCCTTCGTGAGTCGTAAGGATCCCACGAAGGTTTGTTCTCCTCATGCATCGTAAGGACACATGAGTGGATCTTCTTAATGGAGCATAATTCCGAAGGCGAAGACCACCGCGTAACTGGTGGTTGCAGTGGGGAATGGGTATGCTGAGAATTATTTGAGCCCGTGGATTGTATACGGCCGTCAATTTGGAGACTAGCCGTAGGGCCAGAAGAATTTTGGGAAATTGGATTTTGGTTGGCGTCTGCATCGCTGCACTGGAATATGGTACCAGGAGCGACTCATCCTTCGCCGTTGTTTTTTTTGTTTTATTTTGTTTATTTTTGTTTTTTTTGTTTTTTTTACCGCAATTGCTCTATCATTTCAGCTTTTCTTACCGCGAAGGTCGCGATTGCCCTATCATTTCGGCTATTTGTTCGTGGTTGCCCCATCATTTCGGCTTTTCTCTCTATTTTTTTTTATTTACATATTTTTTTTGTTTATTTATATATATATGTATACATATATTTTTACATTCCCAGTTTAACGACTTAGAGGTCGATTGTTCCCAGTTTAATGACGTGGTGGTCCTTTTTGCTTATCCCAGCTCCTTGAACTTTGATCTTGGCAGAGCTGTGTTGATGACCTAGCTCTGTGGCTTGCCGATACATCCGAGGATTGTGAGGTTTTTCCAAGCTTATATTGGTCCTCTGCCCAATCTTTGAAAATATAGCAGTCTTCGATGGTATGACCCATCACTCTATGATATGGACAGTATATGGGATTGCCGGTCATGTTCATTTCCTGTGGCCTCTTTGGAATAGGCAGTTGCAGACTACTGTTCACGGCGTCCATGAATATTTTGCGGACTTCATCCCTCCTGAAGGAATATACTTTCTTCTTTCCTTCTATTGAAGTAGGTGTCTTTACTGATGCTGGTCCTCGAGGCACATGTCTGGGAGGATTAGGTTCCCGAAAGGTTTCGGTCTCTATTCGCATGAAATCGGCGATCGTAGCTTGACTGTTTGCTAACACGCCTTTAGACAGTTCTATCTCTCCCATCTTATATTGCCTTTCGACCCAATCTTTGAAGACGAAGCAGTCCTCAATGGCATGACCTATCACCCTGTGATAGGGGAAATATTCTGGGTCGTCGGTCATATTCGCTTCTTGCGGTCTCTTTGATTCCGGCAGTTGTAGACCGTTCTTCAGGGCGTCCTTGAATATCTTGTGGACTTTTCTCTTTTGAAGGAATAGACCTTTTGCAGCTTCTCTTTCAGAGGTGATTCCCCCCCGGTGTATGTATCGGAGAGACTGGAGGCTGATTGCGGCCGTTTTTCACGAAGGCGCTCCGCTTTTAGGTTGAAAGGGATATCAGTTGGCTGCCTCCGGGTATCAATCCCTGGCTCATGAGCCAAAATTTGATTCTGTTGTAATTGCAATCGGGCGACTTGGGTCGCGAGATCTGCCACGACGTTTGCCAGCTCGTCGACTTTGGAATAGACTTCGGCAATCTTCTCATCACTGTCCTGAAATTGCCTTTGAAGCCATTAAAATAATGCTTGTTCTGTAGTTCCGGCTATGACAACCGGATAATCTTTATTGCCTGAGCTCAATTCTGTAAGAACCACGGGCTCCTCTGGCTTATCGGCCTGAGCGGGCTCTTCATCATTTAGATCGAGCCGATGCTGGGTAGCGTCAACCATATCATCACTATGGCTGTGAAGAAGAGGAGGGTTCGTTTCTTCATGTCCGGCCATGTAGACAGTGTGGATAACACATTCAGCCATTCTTTCATCACTAGCAGCTGGTTTCGCGGAGCAGTCCGGGCTTTAGAAATTTATAAGTTTTAACATGGCCAGAGCCCTAGCCCTTTGTTGGTGTTGATGTTGATGGCCTTTCCTCCAGCTGTGGCCAAGAAAAGTCGTTCAGATACCGACTTGCGTTTGGGTTGGGGCGCCCTTGAGATCACCACGTTTGGCCTCCTGCCTTTCGAGACTGGTTTGTCTGCCACCGGGGCTTGAGGAGCTGGGATGGCGCCAACTGGCATGAACATAATAGAGCCGAATGGTAGCAGCGGCTCCTCCCATTGTCGCCCGAGACTGGCTGGAAGGACCGTCCTGGAGTCTATCTTCATCGTGTAGGAGACGGGAGCTGAGTTTATCATCGAAGACATCGTCAGAAGGTGATTGTTTGAAAATCTGCATGAAAGAGCATTATTTCAGTATAAATATAGGTATATATATTGACTGAGTTCGCATGAACGTTTAACCCGAAATATGGGAGGAGAGATTGGTCCCACCAGGCGTGCCAGAAATCTGTAGGGTGTTTTTCGTCACCCCATTGAGATGGTAATACGCGCGCTTGTCAGGCGTACTATAGATTCCCCCTGCCTAGGGTAGGCCGGGGTTTAATGATTGTGGGGATCCGAATCTCCGACAGCCGCGGACTAAGCTGCCATTAATTACCCCTCGCCTTTGGAGCGAGGGAACCTCCGATTGACGGGTTAAACTGGTCATGCGAACTCAATGTGCAGTGTGCGCGTGTGTTGTTTTGGAGGGGGTGTTTAAATATATCGGGAGCCACGCAGAGTTTTTACGGGGGTCCCGCTACCCGGATAGCGGGCTGGGGGTCAAGGGGGCTAGCAGCCCCCTTGCGGGGTGCGGGGCAGCGCCCCGTTAGAAATTTTTTCTAACAGAGACGGTGTCGTGGAGTATGTGTATGTGTACATTTGTATACATATGTATATATATACATGTATATATAAATAAAGGGGAAAAAGACATCCAAAGGATGCGTGGGGCCAGCGCCTAGGCGCTTGAGTGCAAGCGCGCCACGTGTCGGCACGTGGGCGCTTTGCGCTTGAGCGCAGAGTGCTAACGCGCCACGTGTCGGCATGTGAGCGCTTTGCGCTCGGACGCTGAGCGCTTGGGCACAAGCGCGCCACGTGTCGGCACGCGGGCGACTTGCGCTCGAGCGCTTGCGCTGGAGCGCAAGCGCACCACGTGTCGGCACGGGGGCGACTTGCGCTCGAGCGCATGCGCTGGAGCGCAAGCGCGCCACGTGTCGGCACCGGGGTGACTTGCGCTCGAGCGCTTGCGCTGGAGCGCAAGCGCGCCACGTGTCGGCCCGGGGGCGACTTGCGCTCGAGCGCTTGCGCTGGAGCGCAAGCGCGCCACGTGTCGGCACGTGGGCACTCTGCGTTTGAGCGCCGACAAGAAAAAGAGGCTTTTAGCCTAAAAGATTTCTATGAAGAGAAATCAGAGAAGAGTTAGACTCCTGAGTGTATTCTTTTCTTTGGGGGTTTAATGAAAGATGTTCTTCTTCTTCCTCCTCTGTTAAGCTGGATCTTGAAGATCAAGAGATGTGAGGTCTCAAAATCTCTCCTTTTTGAGATCGGATGGCAGATCCAAGTTCCCCTTTGTGGGTTTTGTGGTGAAAAACTATTTTGTTTTGAAAACGGAAGAGTAAAACTCTTGATTTAATTCAAAAGAAAGAAGAAGGTTTTGGAACCTTGAAGAAGGAAGAAAGATCTCAGATCTGAAACTTTTTTGGAGAGAGAAAAAGTCGTTGAGATATTTCATTATCTTTGCCTTTATAGGCCATACATTTTACACATAGCCCCTTGGGCTTCACAAAATGGCATTTTGCCTATCCCATGGCTCATGTGCCATTTCTTTTTGCACATAAGCCATGGGCTTTACAAAAATTTGGCTTTATGCCTATTTTTCTTACATTTATCCGAAAATAAAATAAAAGAAATACAACAAAATTATTTATTACAAAATTTTTATCTTGGCATGGGGGGAGGCCGGCCGCTTCATGTTCGGGCTCGACCGGGGCATGGGCCCACTTGACCTGGGCTCACCTAGCTTGGGGGTTGACCTTGACTTTGACTCGGTCAACAGGGGTGTAAATTTTTACCCCAACAGGCACGTCCCAGAACTCAGGGCCCACAAAGGCCGACCAGGCCACCCCTGTACCCGATCGACCAGCACAAGCTAGCCCTCCTCGGGGCTCCCTGCAGATTGGCCTCCCCGGCCCCTCAGCTCGCCCTGAGCTGCCACAGGACCAAGCCTCCCCGGCCCCTCAGCTCGCCCTAAGCTGCCACAGGACCAAGCCTCCCCGGCCTTCTCGCTCGTCCCTGAGCCCCTTGGCCGAGGCCGCCTTCCTCGGCCTTCCGACCAGTTCTGCCGCTCACAGGCATAACCACCGCTCCACGAATCTCGCCGTGCGCGGATTCTCTGCCAGCAACATTCCACGTTCCACACCTTCACGATCCCCATTCATGGGCGATCCGCTCTCTACGCGGACGTGACGTCGGGAGCGTAACTGCCGGCGAGATTCTCGCGCCTGCTGCCGCGTGCCTCCACCACCATATAAACCCCCATCACATAGGGGTCAAGTAAGCCATTTTTTACTCCACTTAGCCGTTACGCTGCTCGGATCTAGCACGAACTTGATCGTCAGAGGGTCCTCGGTGGTATCAAACCACCCCGGGACTTCTTTGCAAATACTCGGCGTCAAACTCCCCCAATCACCAAATCTCCTCAAAACCCATTGAGACCCACACACAACAGGGGATCCCCTCCAGAATCCACCGGGAGATCGACGGAAGACAACATCTGAAGGAGATCCGAAAAGGACCACCATCAGTTGGCGTCGTCTGTGGGAACGCAAACTCCACAAAAACAAAGTTGTCCTTCTGATCTCCGCCCACATGGCAAGCGACCATCCTGAAGATTCAGGTACCAATCTCCGCCTCCCCCTCACCGGAAGCGCGAATGAACCCCATCCGGCGACCATCATCCACGCCCTCGCCAGCCGAATAGATCGGCTATAGACCCTTGTGGAGGCACTCGTCCATGCCCAAACGGTCGGGCCTGGGCCCTAGATCGCCGCTCCTTCGCCCCCGGAACACTCTACCCCCGTCGGCACGGCCGACCACCGGCAGGCTGCGACTCCTGACCACGGATCTCACGGACCGATACTCCCTGAAGCCTGTTGGGTGCCTCGCGGCTCCACCCTAAGGTCCGCCGCCAGAGCACCACGCCTCGAACCTCCTCGCGACCCTTGCACCCCCGAGGAGGTGTCAGTCACCTCGCCTTCCCACAAGCATGACCGACACCCTCTCCTCCTATGGGGTCGCACAGAAGGGGCTCGCTACGACGGCTCGAGAAACACTGCCCCTGGGGATCTGAGGAACCTCATCGAGAGAAACCGGAGTCGTGCCCAGACGCAGGTCTCCCACAGCAGAGGCCAGGGATCATGAGGCGTCGAGTCCTTGGGGTACCACGGCTGACTCGACGCCCTCGAGAAGAAGATCGAGGGCATGCGTCGGGAATGTCACCTCTCGGCCGACGGGGCCGAGTACGCCGCCGACTTGCTCACCAAACCGTTTACCGAGGAACTGCTCGCTGTCCACATCTCCTCGCGCAACAAACCCCCGAAGGTCTTTTTGTTCAATGGGAAGACCGACCCCAAAGACCATTTGGATGCTTTCACCGCGGGAATGAGCTTCCAGGACCATTCCAATGCCGCCCAGTGCAAGGCCTTCCCTGCTACCCTCATCCGTTCTGGTCGGGACTGGTTTCGAGGGCTCGAGCCTCTCTCAATCTCAACCTTCGACGAGCTGGCTACTCAGTTCCTCGGCCACTTCGTTGGGAACCGTCGACAGAAGCGCACGGTCGACTACCTCTTCATAATTAAGAGCGGAGACAAGGATACGTTCAAGGCTTACATCACCCGCTTTTACAACGCCTTTCTTGAGTTTCCCGAGCACCGGGACGAGACCGTCATCACGACGCTCAGATCTGTTCTGAGGCACAAGGAGTGGTTGCGCTCCTTTGCGTTGGCACAACCTAAGACCATAGCCGAAGTCAAGGCATGGACTTAGCGCGGGGTTCAGCTAGAGTCCGAGGTGAACGCAAACCTCCTCCGGGCAGAACAATCCGACCAGAAGAAGAGGGCTCGGGAGGAAAGGCCGGAGCTTCAGCAGCCCTATCATCCGAAGTTCCAGGAGTACACCCCGCTCAACGTCTCCCTCGCAGTGTTACTAGAGGAGGCCCAAGGCGAAGGGTTCTTCAAGTTCCCTCCAATCCCGCGTCAGGCCTCAAAGCAGACCCAGGGCCCTTACTGCGCCTTCCACCGGACGATGGGCCACGCCACCGAGGATTGCAATCAACTCCGGGACTACATCAAGGAGCTCATCCGATCAGGGCACCTCGCCACCTACTTAAGGGATAAACGGCAGGTCGACCGCGAGCAGGAGCAGCGCCCTCCTCCCGCCGAGCTGACCATCGTCCAGATCATGCTTGCCTCCACGGATGACCAGTCCGGCGCCCAGAATGCCCCGCACCCGGCGCTGAGCACGGAGACCAGCAAGCCCCCAGGAAGCTCAGGCCACTCTATAGGGTCATCTATTAGCATGTTATTTTCTTTAGGGGCAATGTAAATTCTGCCTATGGCTATTGTCAATTTAATAAAGATCAACAGAACATTGCGAGGGAAGTAGAAAAGATCTTGTTTATTCAAAGAAAAAAAAAGGGGGGGTATTATGGGCTCCTCAGCCATACGTGCGAAAAAAAAGAAAAAAAATTATTATTACAAAAGCGGGGGAAAGGGGTGCAGAGAGCACTGCTCGTGATACTCGGTAAAGATCTCAGCCAGCCGAGGCCTCGTGAGATCCAACCTCTCCCCTCGGTTCCCCCCGTACACGTTGATCCCAAGCCTCAACTCGTAGCACTCGCGAACGAGCGCCTCCGAGCGAGCCAACCGGTTTGCGGAGATCAGGCCGAAGCGCCTCAGGGACCGCAGCTTGCCCACAGCCTCGTCGTAGAGCTGCTCGGACAAGAGGTTATAAAGCTCCGGCGACGCCCTCCAGATGGAGTACATCAGCAGCTGCAGCAGGGAGGAACGTCGGGGGAGCAGCCGGCCGAAGTGGTCCTCGAAGCTCCCGTACACCAACTGCACCGTGTCCTCGGTGCAGTTCTGGTCATAGAGATATACCTCCTCGAAATTGATGATATCGGGGATGGTAAAGGGGAAGTCCTGCATTCTCAACACTCTGTTTGCAAGGGAAGGAAAGACTAGTACTCCTTCAGCCTTATATAGCCCGCTGCACCCCCATAGGAACTCAACGGTCACCCGCTCTCGCCCAAGGAGTCGCTGCCACGTAGCGATCATTAAGCCTCCTCCGACGGAATCGAAGCGACGCGACCCTAGCGCTTCGCCTCCCCCCACATTCAATGCGCAGGCTAACCGTCTATGTTCACCTTATCCGCAAATATACGGTTGGGCGAAACCTCATGAAGATTCGGCCGAGCAGCCGCCCTGCCCGGTGGTCCTTAGCCGGCCTCCTCAGGCCCCCTAGCGCTAAAGGTCAGAGCCCTCACCATGAGGCAACCCAGCAGCTGCCCTGCTCAGTTATCCCTGGCGGGTAGCTTCCCTACCACAACTCCAGGGATCGAAAGTCCTCCCAGAGGCAACCTAGCAGCTGCCCTGCTCGGTTCCCCTGACGGGTAGCTTCCCTGCCGCAACGCCAAAGACCGAAACCCTCACCATAAGGCAACCCAGCAGATGCCCTGCTCGGTTATCCCTGGCGAGTAGCTTCCCTACCGCAACGCCAGGGATCGAAAGTCCTCCCAGAGGTAACCTAGCAGCTGCCCTGCTCGGTTCCCCTGGCGGGTAGCTTCCCTGCCGCAAAGCCAGAGACCGAAACCCTCACCAAGAGGCAACCTGGCAGCTGCCCTGCTCGGTTATCCCTGGTGGGTAGCTTCCCTACCACAACGCCAGGGATCAAAGCCCTCACCAAGAGGCAACCCAGCAGCTGCCCTGCTCGGTTATCCCTGGTGGGTAGCTCCCCTACCGCAACGCCCGGGATCAGAAAGTCCTCCCAGAGACAGTCGACCCAACCATCGCTCGGCTATCTTTGGCGGGTAGCTTCCCTACCTCAACGCCAAGGATCAGAAAGCCCTGCAACGCCGGGGATCAAAGCCCTCACCAAGAGGCAACCCCGCAGCTACCCCGCTTGGTTATACCGCAACGCCAGGGATCAAAGCCCTCACCAAGAGGCAACCCAGCAGCTACCCTGCTCGGTTATCCCAGGCGGGTAGCTCCCCTACCGCAACGCCTGGGATCAGAAAGTCCTCCCAGAGGCAGACGAGCCCAACCATCGCTCGGCTATCCCCGGCAGGTAGCTTCCCTACCTCAACGCCAAAGATCAGAAAGCCTTCCCAGAGGCAGTCAAGCCCAAGGATCCCTCGCTCGGCTATCCTTCAGGACAAAAGCCCTCGCCAAGAGGCACCGGGCAGTAACCCTGCCCGGCCAAGGGCCCTTGGTAGGATCCTACAGTCCCTCCCACACCAAGGGCCATAGTCATCCCAGAGGCAATCGAGCCCTTGCTCGGCTATCCCCGGCTGGTAGCATTCTACCACAACCGACAGGGATCAAAGTCCTTGCCAAGAGGCACTGGACAGTAACCCTGCTCGGTCCCCGTCCTGAAGGATCAAAGACCTCGCAAGGGGCAACCGGGCAGCTACCCTGCTCGGTAATCTTCGATCGGTAGCTCCCTACCGACGACATCAGAAATTAGAAGCTCTCGCCGAAGGGCAACGGAGCAGCTTCCATCCATCATCGGCGCAAACAAGGCGGATAGCCCTCTACCCACCGCACACAGAGGATCCAAACTGCCCACTAGGGGCATCAGGACTATCCAAGTCTCGAGCGATCTCCCCTCGACTTCGGGGCCATTGAGATGTCTTCTTCTCAGCAGCGCTTGAATCAACTCGACGGACGATCGCTAGGCAAATAACCGACCTGACATGGAAGCCCAACAACGCGAGAAGAAAAATTATTAAGAATTTTTTTTTACAAGCAAGCCAATAAAACCAAAGAAAAAGTTTTATTACTAAAGGGCGGTCTTTACAGAGGGTATTTTTGGCTCCCCAGCCTAAAATGCCCGGAGGCTTACAAAATTCCAGACGTAGCAAAATAAAAAAGAGGAGGAAGACGGGGGCTTCAGGCCTCGGGGCCAGGAGCGACCTCGGGGCCATCGACATCCACCATGCGACGAGCTGGGTCCTCGGCGACTTCCTCGACATGAATCTCCTACTTCTGCCCGCTGGTGTCCGCGAGGGGGTACTGGGCCCGGAGCTCTTCGTCGGCGAACCCCGGCACCCGGGCCTTAACAGCGTCGAGGGCCTCGTGCCAGATGAGGGTCGTGGCGATGACCAGATCATCATAGTAGTCTCTCGACTTCTTGTAGCCCTCCACCGCCTTCGCCGCCGAGAGGTCGGCCAACTTGGCCGCCCTCAGGTCGGCCGACTTCGCTCACTCGGTCACCGTCCTCAGCTCCTTCCGGAGGGTTTTCATTGTCTTCTTCAGGTTGCCGGCTAGCACCTGAGCGTCCTCAAGCTTGGCCTCAGCAACCGCGGCGGCCTCGGGGTGCCGGGCGACCTCCCGCTTCCCGGCCTCCACCTCGCCCTCCAGGGCGACGACCTTCGCCTTCATCGCCTCCAGCTCCCGCTTGGAGCTCTCTTCTAGCGAGGTGAGCTAGCCCGCAGCTTTCATCGCCGGGGTTACCACCTCGGCCTCCATTCGCAAGGCGAGGGCAACATGCTGAAGGACCTGAAAGGCAGAAGAGAGATCAAGAAGATGAGAGAGGCACCGAACTCAAAAAATAATAATAAAAGATAAGCGCTTACCTGCACGGACTCCTGGGCGATGGATGCCAGCTGAGCCCTGAAGGTCCCCCCGGAGACTCTACCCGCGGCCGATACCTCTATCTCATGCAGCAGGCTATCCGCGATGGATAGCCCCGAAGGCACGGCGAACTGGAGACCGCCTTCCTCCACCGTGATCGGCGAAGACGGTCCCTGGAATGATCTCCTCTTGAGTGGCCTCAAGGGAGAGCCGGTCTCCTCCTCCGAGGCCGGGTCCTCCAGAATCCGAGCCCGCCTCCGACCCGACGTTCTGCTGGGACCGGGGGCGAGATCCTCCTCCGAGCACTCGCGGGGCACTACCGCCGAGGGAGAAGGAGTCGGGGCAGGCTGTGAACGGGAAGATCCGACGCCTCCAATCTTCGCAACCGGCCTCGGCTGGCGCATGGAAGCCCGAAGCGAGTCCATGTCCATGGGTCCTGCACGGAACCAAGTGTAAAAGGAGTCAGCGACACAGGAAATATACGAACCAAAAAAGAAAACCTAAACTTACCGACGAACTCAACGGGGCTGAGCCCGACCCAACTCAGAACCCTCTCAGACAACAGCACGTTGAAATGAAGAATGGGCTCCCACGATACCACTCTCACCACGACGGGGTCACTGGACTGGTTCCTCGGTAAGTGCTTCTCCCTCGACCACTCTATAGGCACGGGCCAGTCCTCGCCCTATGGAGGGGAAACGAAGAAGAAATTCTTCTTCCAGTCGTGAATGGAAGAAAGCAGGGCCACAACCCCCGTCCCGACGGCGCCCTTGGTCGCTTTCTGAAAGAGAGATAAATCCACATTGGGTCACCCGCTCGACCACCGGGGTGATTTTTGAATACGATGGAAGAATCAAGGAGGGAAAGGCTGAAGGGGATCTCCTGTAACTTCAGGCGGACCAGAAACCCGAGGAGGATCCTCCACGAGTCCGGCACCAACTGACCGGGGGCTAACCCGAAGAAGTTCAACGCTTCAACGACCTCAGGAGAGAAGGGAAGACGCATTCCATCCCAAAATGCTTCCAAATACAGGGCGATCTCCCAGCCCCGTACTTGGTCCGCCCTCTCTCTCCCTCCTTGGCCAAGCGGAGCGTATAGCGTGAGGGGATGTGGAAGCGAGCCCGAGCATTGGAAAGCTAGTTCTCATGCCTTATCCAACACAAGGCGCTAGAGGCAGCATCTACCGCCTTCTCCCGGGGGGCTGCCCCCGCCACATGATCCTGGGAAGAGGGGCTAACCCTTGCTCCCTGGGAGGACTCAGGCTCACCTAAAGGGTTCCTAGAACCTACCTCTACGATATCTACTGACTCGCCAAGAGAAGACATCTAACCTTGGGAAGAATGATCCTCGGGGAACAAAAGTGGAAGGAAGAAGACGAGCGCCGAGCAACCGAGACTTAGAACGGGAAATATGAAGGAGTAGGGGCCTTGGAATGGGCCCCACCCCTACTTATCGCCACGAGCGACCTCATCCAACGGTTCCTTTCATCTCCCGCCAAGACGCCTCCCCGCATCCAACGGCTCCGATTACTCCACTTGTCGTCCCCGCACTGGAACGCACCCTTCCAGGCGTCGCAGGTCTGCACACGTCTCGTCATCCAACCGACGCTCGACACGTGGGCCGTCACTTTAAAGGCATGGTACACGAACCGGCGCACCCTCCTTAAATGCAGAGATCTCGCGATGATTCGCTGGTAGAAAAGACAGCTCGCGGCCTGGGGACGCGTCCTGACGGAACCTTAGGAGGGAGCTCGCCCCGGGCGGCCCGGCGGTCCACTCCTGACCCGACCCGCTGGCTGGTTGGGACAAGAGTGGGGGGCTAATGATGATGCTCAATATTGGCGACCTTTAAGATCAGGACACGTGGCGGATGGCATGTCCCAGAACTCAGGGCCCACAAAGGCCGACCAGGCCACCCCTGTACCCGACCGGCCAGCACAAGCTAGCCCTCCTCGGGGCTACCTGTAGATTGGCCTCCTCGGCCCCTCAGCTTGCCCTGAGCTGCCACAGGACCAAGCCTCCTCGGCCTTCTCGCTCGTCCCCGAGCCCCTTGGCCGAGACCGTCTTCCTCAGCCTTCCGACCAGTTCTGCCGCTCACAGGCGTAACCGCCGCTCCGCGAATCTCGCCGTGCGCGGATTCTCCGCCAGCAACATCCCACGTTCCACGCCTTCACGATCCCCATTCATGAGGGATCCGCTCTCTACGCGGGCGTGACATCGGGAGCGTAACTGCCGGCGAGATTCTCGCGCCTACTGCTGCGTGCCTCCACCACCATATAAACCCCCACCACAGAGGGGTCAAGTAAGCCATTTTTTACTCCACTTAGCCGTTACGCTGCTCGGATCTAGCACTAACTTGATCGTTGGAGGGTCCTCGGTGGTATCAAACCACCCCGGGACTTCTTTGCAGGTACTCGGCGTCAAACTCCCCCAATCACTAAATCTCCTCAAAACCCATTGAGACCCACACACAACGGGGATCCCCTCCAGAATTTTCACGCCCCACCCCCAATACAGAGAATCCACCGGGAGATCGACGGAAGACAACATCTCGAGATCTCCCGGTGGATTCTGGAGGGGATCTCTTGTTGTGTGTGGGTCTCAATGGGTTTTGAGGAGATTTGGTGATTGGGGGAGTTTGACGCCGAGTACCTGCAAAGAAGTCCCGGGGTGGTTTGATACCACCGAGGACCCTCCGACGATCAAGTTAGTGCTAGATCCGAGCAGCGTAACGGCTAAGTGGAGTAAAAAATGGCTTACTTGACCCCTCTATGGTGGGGGTTTATATGGTGGTGGAGGCACGCAGCAGCAGGCGCAAGAATCTCGCCGGCAGTTACGCTCCCGACGTCATGCCCGTGTAGAGAGCGGATCGCCCATGAATGGGGATCATGAAGGCATGGAACGTGGGATGTTGCCGGTGGAGAATCCGCGCATGGCGAGATTCGCGGAGCGGCGGTTACGCCTGTGAGCAGCAGAACTGGTTGGAAGGCCGAGGAAGACGGCCTCGGTCAAGGGGATCGGGGACGAGCGAAAAGGCCGAGGAGGCTTGGTCCTGTGGCAGCTCAGGGCGAGCTGAGGGGCCGAGGAGGCCAATCTGCAGGGAGCCCCGAGGAGGGCTAGCTTGTGCTGGCCGGTCGGGTACAGGGGTGGCCTGGTCGGCATTTGTGGGCCCTGAGTTCTGGGACATGTCATCCGCCACGCGTCCTGATCTTAAGGGTCGTCAATATTGAGCATCATCACCTAGCGTCAAGAAGATGACCGCTAAAAGAAAATTGATTACTACTGCTTTTAATAAACACCTTTCCCTGTCACGTGGTACTACCTCTTCATTCAAGGATTCTACGCAGAAATCAGGTTCGAAATGTTCCACTAAACATTCTTTTAAATCTCTTGACAGTTTTGATGATAATGCTATTATGGATGTTGTTATTTTTTGCGGTATTATTATTAAAGATGGAAATACCATCAGCAGTATTCCTCTTGGATAAAAACGAAGTAAGGAAGGATCTTGATTATTTTTGGAGCTTTTGGAGAGGACATATATCTTGCCTTCAAAATCGGGATTTGCAATGCATTCAATATGGCGGTAGCGAACGCGTTTGAAATAAACTATAAAAGCATTTTTTCGTCTGTATTCTTATATTATGTATCGAGAATTGTTTATCTCAATGCACAAATTTTGTATCTTATAAATATTTTAATTTTTTAATTCATTTTATTGAGTAGGGTATGTTGCTCTGTTTTTTCTCTGAGAAGAAAAAACAATCAATACTAATTTATAATTTTGATAAATTAATGATTAAGATGATTGAAATTCATTGACATTAAAATATAGTTTATACCAAAATTTGACTTTATCATAAAAGAAAAGAAAAGAGGGATTAAATTCCAAAATAATCAAAACAATTTAAGATTGTGATAAGTTAAATCACAGACATCATAACAAATTCCTTGATCCAAACAATTAAATTAGAAAGAATAGCTAGTCAAAATTAATAAGTATTGAGATGATTTAAATCACAAACATGATAACAAATTCATTGATTCCATTGTGATTGCAGGTTCTCTCGGTCATCGTCTTTATTTTGAAATCAGCTAGATCTTTTTCGATAGCTATTATGTTTTGGCGATTTTCTATTTAAATTAAGCTATTACATTGATATTCCGATTTCATTATATTAGAATTGATAAATTTATAAGTTATACAAAATAACAAAGATATAAGGGTTTATTTAGAAATTCGTAAGTCATATTTTTTTGGAGGGCTTTTTTTTCTTTTTGGATGAATCTTTTTTTGTGCTTGGAGAGAGAGAGAGAGAGAGAGAGAGAGAGAAGGGATGTTGACCTTTTATTTTCTTTTTCTTTTCTTTTTGTGGTGGATGAGCTGGACATCTCAAATTAGAATTTTGTCATTTTTTCTAATTTTTTTTATTAATGACATCATTTAAGTTTTGTATATGATTTTCTGTGATTGTAGATAACGTTATTAAGTTTGAATGAATTAAAAGTTGAATGAATTAAATTTTTTTAAAGATTTGTATATGATTTTCTGTGATTGTAGATAGCGTTATTAAGTTTGAATGAATTAAAAGTTGAATTCCTTGGTGGGGACTTTATGCAAACTCCTACTCAATAAGAAAGCATTTGCCAATCAAGGTATTTATTAAAATACAGTTTCTTTCATACCATTCATAATGCGCTTTAAATTTCATATTCATATACTGATGTAGGTTTTGATTGGATTTTGTCAAGATTTCAATTTTTGGAGAGGGAATATTGTTGCACAATGTCCTTAATGATTTATAATGTTTTTCAATCTAACCAATTCCAATTCTGAGTCCTTATATTTAAACCAATTTTGTATAGCTATGTTCTAAGTTGCAGGCCGACAGAGGATAATATATCAATTATTAACCTGCCTCGTCTAGATAGATCTATTAGTCGAATTTAAATTATGTATTTTCCTTTTCTATATTATTCTTTTCTTTGTTTTTTATACTTTATATCTCTTAAAATAGAGCATTATAATATTAATAAAATCATGAGGTTTTCGTTTTCTAATACCATGAACGAATATGGTTGTCAATAAGTCTCTGTTTTCTTCTGATTTAGTTTTCTAAAAATGTCAGGAATTCCTACCAACGAATTATTATTCATGCATGTAGAAATTTCAAATTTTGTTACGGGCATTTGCTCGTACGAACAAATCTTGGATCACGCTCAACAACAAACCCTAATCTTTAACGGTGTCTCTATTCTTGTAATGCAAAGAGCAAAAATAACAACAAAAAATGAGAAATAATTTCGCTACTCTTGTTTGAATTTAAAAATAAAATATGGTTCGTCGTATCAATCCAGCTGGCTATATTGTAAATATCCAAACTGTCACCGATTTTACAGATAAATATCTAAATTTTTATGAGTTGCATAAAAATACCTACCTCTGAGTCTTTGACTAAAGTATTTTAGGGGTGTTTTTTATAAAATCGTCCCTCAAAACCTTGCTAATTACTAAAAAAAACCAATCCTCGATAATTATTATTTACTCGATCTTCCAAAACTCTAAATGATTTCTAAAAGGTCCCCCAACTTGCAAAACCCTTCTTCTACATCTAAAATTCCCAAACTTGGCCCCAAATCAAAATTAGCGTTAGTGGTTTGCTCTATCAAAACCTAATTCGCCATGCAAACTGGATCTTCTTTCTCAACCTTCTCTTCCTATGCATTAGTGTACTGTGAATATGATCAGATTTACAAGTTAAGAATAAGTGAAAAACCTAAATCAAAGAGAGAAAAGTCGAGGGTAATTGAAGAGAAAGCTTTGAAATAAAAAAAAGATCGATTCTCAAATAAGGTCGAAGGTAATTGAGGAGGTATTAAAAAATTCCTAACGTCGACATTATCTTTGGATGAAATCTTGCAGGAGGAGTTAAAGGTAACAACTTAAAGGTTTTCGGAGAGTAAATAACAATTATCATATATTGGATTTTTAAAAAATAATTAGCCAAGTTTTGAAGGACAATTCAGTAAAAAAAACACTTTTATAAAAAACCGAAATTCCCTTATGCTATGCATTGATGATTACTGAAGACACGCCTGCTACAATAAGCCAAGCCGCTTCTCCGCTACGAGTCGCTTTCGTACCGTCATCTACGCGGATAATGGAATTTTCTAAAAATTTCATTTTTTTTTTATACAAAAAGAGGCATCACCCGTTCTAGAAACACAAGGGCAAATCTCCAGTAGCGAGAAGGAAGGCGCTGAGATAAATAGAGAAGTTCAACTGCAGAGCTAGTAGTAACCGCAATGACAAAATAACCGATATACCATCTCCATGTATCACATATAGGTTGTTAAATGCAAACGGGGTAAAAAGTTGAGTATTTATCTGTTACTCGCATAAACTTAGGTATTTATATATCAAAACGGTAAAACCTTAGGTATTTGTATGCAATTTAGCCAATCCAGTTCCCTCCTCATACAATCAAATCTTGGATCGCACCTACCAGAGAATCATTATTTTAACGTTATCTTTATATATTATTATAATGCAAAGAGGAAAAATAACAACAAAAAATAAGAAAAATCCTTATCATACCGTATTAAATTAAGAATATATATAATCCACTAATCATGTCTCAACAACATATCCTAATCTTAAGAATATCTCTGCTATTATAATACAAAAAGAAAAAATAGCAAAAAGAAAAGAGAAAAAAGATCCTCACACTATTGTTTGAATTTTACAAAAATAATTTTTATGGCTTTTAGTGTAGTCTCATTTACTACTTTAATTATTATAAAATAAGAATATGATTTGTTCTTATATTGTAACTATATTCAGATTACTCTACTTCACTCCCAAAATATTATTTGTTACGATATTATAACCATATTCCAGATTTGTTATGAGAAATACTATTGAACTGCATTAAAAAAAAACTATAAAAGGGAGTAAAATGATAATGATAGATAATTTTTTTTATATATATTTAGAGTACAAATTAATAAAAAGATAAAAAGACATGAAAATAATTGATTTAACTTAAGACCTCAAATCCCTATTATAATGATAATGATAGATACGTGTTATTTTATATTTAAATACAAATAAAAAGATATGAGAATAATTAATTTAACTTAAGGTCTCAACAACCAATCCAGCTATTATTATTATATATATTATATAGAGGCCTAATGAGGACTTGAAGCTTGATTGGATTTCCAATTCTACCCTTTCCATTTTCCTTTTTTTTTTATATTTTTGTCCTCAATCATATGGCTGGGTCAAGCCATTTTTGTCATTTTCTCCGAAAAATCATCCTTTGTCTCTTGGATTATAGGATATTTGCATTTAGGCCCTTTCTTTTAATGAACGGTGATTGAGAAAATTTAGCCCCAGCTAAGAAAATTTGGTCTTCTTTTTATTTGAAATTTTCATTTGATTCGATTTCTCATATTTTCCTTTTTCTGCTTGAATTTGATTTAGTTTAGATGCATTATCTAAACTGATATATATTTTGGACTTACATGAAATTGCGGTGAACATTAGTTAACTTGATGCGATCCGCCACGTCTTAAAAAGAAAAGACATGTAAATAGTGTGTCTTTATGGCTATTAAATTGTTGCCCATCTATAGGGTTACATCATGTGATTGCAATCATGAGGCTGCATTCGATTTTAGAACCAATCCCGCCTACATTTTGTGTGGTTTTCAAATTAAAACGAGCGATCAACGTATTTTACGATTTTGTCTGCCAAAAATAAGCCTCTCAAGCTGATAAGTTGCTATCATAAATAAATAGAGCATAATATCAATATAGATTGCGGCATATATCTTTCTTAAATTATCATAGATTATTTTGTATTTAATTGCCATAAATTTTTAATATCCTGCCACAATTTTTTATATGATTTATCTACATTTATCGTAGATCGTGAAAAATATAAAACAGGATTCTCATACCATTTTTCACGGACCCGTGCATTTGCACATGCCTTTGCTAGTTAAGGATATGATGATAGATAATAGATATAAGAAAAATTAATTTATCTTAAGATCTCAAAAATATAAAAAGATGAGAGAATAATTAATTTATAAGTAAAATATATAAGAAGAATTAATTTACCTTGAAATCTCAACATACCTTCTCATTCTCATGTTCATCTTTTATTCCGTATTATTTAATTATAATTTCTAGCTCAATTATGTTCATCATATAATGCATGTGTTTTGTGGCTGCTGTTTGTGTGTCCACACGCACACACATATATACAATCTGCTCATATTGGTCATGAACATTGTTGTTGTGCTTAAATTTGTTTGGAAAAGATTTCGTTTTTTTTTTTTACTAAATTACACTTGTAAAGCTCATGTTTATCATTTTGTTGTCAATTGAGCTTTAAAAGTAACATTCAGGTTTAGATATAGATATTGTCAGTTGTCGTGTATGTTCATTTAGATTTTACTTATAAAAAATCACAAATAAACACTATTAATTAGTTGATATCCAACCCGTGCGTAGTAGGACATGCAAAATACAAGTAGAGTGTGTGTGTAAGGGGTGATCCATTGCAAACCGGTCTGCGTTTTTTAAAAACGGGAACTTTTAGTCTAAAACATATTTGAACGATCCGATTTGCTCAAGTTGATCATCTTACCCTTAAATATACGTATATGAAAAATCAAAAGATTTGAAGATCTCTAACCAATGCATCAATGGGTGCAAAAACGAACATCTTTCGATAAAGCAACATAAACTTCATCAGATGCATATGTTTGATGTCTTCAAATCTTTTGATTTTTCATACACGTATATTTGAGGTAGGGTGATCAACTTGAACGGATGGGATCGTTCAAATATGTTTTAGACCAAGAGTTTCCGTTTTTAAAAAAACGCAGACTGGTTTGCAGTGGATCACTCCACTATATCATATGAGGGGTATTATGGTCATTTTGTAATTTTCCGTTAACACCATTATGGAGTGTGGTGTTTTGATATTATGAAAGTTCATGATATCAATCCATGAAAGTCCATAATATCATTTGGAAAAATGCCTATAGTTCATGGTAAAAAATTGAAATTTAGCTAAAGATATAATCTCAATGTAAACGTTCCTAATAATTTGGTAGAAGTTTCATGTTATTGCTGCAATATTATAAACTCTTTTTCCTGATCAAATGCCAAATATTTCAATTCTTTTCTCTTTCTGTCGTCATCTCTAATTTCGAGGTCCTTTGATGATGGCTAGGAAATCGAGATTCATGAAAACTTCATTTCTTACGTTCTGTTAGCAACAAACTTGAGTTGGAAATGAAAATATAGATGCAAGAAGCAATAAATTCTTGCAACATTTGTTACACTTATTTTGATGGTAACAAGAGTTGCAACTTTAGGAATGGCGAACATAAGAATTATTATGGTTGCAATATAAGCTTTATTTATGCTACATAGGTTAATTTGCAATAAATGTTGCATTTTCTTTAGTTTTTGGTTTAACCTAACAAAATAAATGGTTTGGATTTGGAAATACAATTACAAAACTTGAAGATAACCAAAACAATGTATTTGGGTATATTTTGGCTAAATTGCATATAAATACCCAAGGTTTCACCGCTTTTTTAGATAAATACCTAAGATTTTTTGGTAGACAGATAAATACCCAATGTTTCCTTCCGTTAACACTATACTAGCTGCCGTTATTCTGCTGTTAGAATATTACTTATTGATTCCCATGTGACAATTACATGATATTTTTAGTACAATTTTGGCCGTGCAACATAAAATACAGAATTAAAACAATTTTATTTTATAAAATAATCTCTCTTTCAGCAGAAAAAGGCATGGTGACGGTGATGGTCCTGAAGATGGTGATGATGAGGATGCCAATGGTGCAGTCGAACTTCATGCAGAGTTCTCGTTTTTTAGTTCTTCGACTGGTCAGACTATGGAGGGTATAACGGTAATTTTGACATTACCGTTAACTCCGTTATTCATCAAAGCGCACGTGCAAAACCTTAGGCATTTTCTTACGATTTAGCCTAACTTTTTTCGCAACAAATGTTGTGATTCTTTTTTATTGATAACCAAGCACGCCCTAAGTTTCAAGTAAACTGATGATGATGCTTAATGCCATGGAATTCATCATATATGCCAAGTCTTGATTCATTTCAGGTGGTAGTTGGATCAATTCATACACACACACACACAATAATGCACGATTTTTCGGATATTACAATTACGGTGCATCTCTAAATATACAATTTTATGGAAATACATTCTACGCTCACTCACGAGGAACATAAAAGAAATCTCATATGATATATATATAGTCAATGAAATACATTATCATGATGTTGCTGCTCCTTTCTGGGCTTAAATTGCAGAACTGGAACGTTTGCAGTCATATACGTCGAGGTAATCTAGGTGTGGGAATGATGACCGGGGCAAGTGAGACTCGTCTACCTCCATATCATGCAAATGCCTCAAACGCAAAATCTTAACCGTGGGCCATGGAGAACTACGATTGAGACCAGTCAACTTCACCCCTCTTATGTATAGCCTCTCCAGTTCTGTGAACGCGTCTGGTTTCAGCCAAGGCGCCTCGGTCTCTGGAAAGCATCGAATGTCTAGCTTTTGAAGATTTGGGGGTGGGGTGAAATTACGCGCTACGAACAATATCCCATGGGTTGAAGATGACGACGATGGTGATGTCTTCTCCGCTCCCCATGTCAACGTTAGTGAGCAGAGGGATGTGAACCCTCTCAGAGCATCAAGATCCCATGGCCCAACCATGGAATGACGGACAATGGTTATGCTCAGCTTTCCCAGCATATCTAACCAATGAAGTAAACCAAGCCCAGCGACATCCGCAGGAACAAGACCCTTAAACACTTCCAGGTTCCTGAGAAGGACGATTTGAAAAGGCATGCGATCTAACAAGTAACACTCCGATACATCCAAGTGAATTAGGTGCTTGAGCTTTCCGATTTCAGCAGGCAGCCTCTCCAAGTTATGACAAGCTCGTAGATCCAAGATCCTTAGCTCGTAGAGCGACCCGATCGATGGTGGCAGCTCCGTGATTCTCGAAATGCCTCGGAGGCTGAGATACCTCAGTTCTTTGAAAGGTCTCAGCCAAGTAAAAAACTCGGTGTTCTCTACTTCGATGTGATGCTTGGGGGAGTTCTGCCACCTCCCGAGGTGTACAGCCACGACTCTTTTCATCTCCATGAAACGGTTCTTTTCAAATTTCAGGTATCGCCTCTCGACGTTAAAGCATACTCTCGGTTTGCATATACGATGTCTCCTCCCTTCTCCTATTGACATGCATGGACGAGAATCTATAGGATCAAATGGCATTTGGATGACTGTTCCGCTGCGACATTCCTCCTCATAACTAAGAAGGAGCAGTTCTTTGCGAATCAAAGGAGGGACCCTCAAGCTGTAAATGATCCTAGGGTTATGACGTCTAAAGACCGGTATAATGAGGCCCATGCCGACAAGGGTGCCCAAACACTCTTCTCCATCCTTATCCGAGGCGATGTTGGTTGCTATATGCTCCGCCATCCAACAGTAGAATACCGTCCTCTTCTTTATCACCGAGTCTGTTGGGAACACAAGCAACAACTTCAGGCAGTGCTTATAATAATGGTTCAGGCCTTCATAATGCTCTCTAACCGTAGCAATTGTGACCCCAACGGGATCGCTCTCCTTAGCTTCAAATTGCTGATCAGGATCATTATCAGCTGTCGTTGGCGATGAGCCAATAAATTCAGATTCTGATAAGTGAACAGGAGGAGTCACTCGTTCTTTTAAACTAGAGGTCATGCGCTTGATTGCTTCGAACTCCGATGACGGGATTTCGTCTTTGCTGCCGCTATCTTCCAAAAGGACATTGATTCGCTTTGTTATGTTCTCGATTCCATGCTGCACACCTCTTCCCCATCCATCAACACTGATAAGGATTTTCTTAACGAAGTCGATATCGTCCTCAATCTGCCTACAAAGATCCTCTTTATTTGAGGATGAGCCCGATTTTGATTTGGCCTGTTTCAGTTGCAATAACAATGGGCGACAAATTCCGACAACTTTATCTTCTGACATCCTGAAAGAGGACAGAGAAAGAACAATAGTTTGACAAGGGTGAAAAAACATGAATATGAAATTACGGGAAAAATAGTCATTGTTATATCAGGAAAAGCAAAATGCAATTTTATGCAAAAGTGCAAACAAGTTCTTGGAAAAAGCATGGCCTAATGCAAGGGCATGGCTTCAAGTTCTGGCCAAAACAGTTGCAAATTCTCAAATTTCTATCCAGTTGAAGAGCATTAATTTCTTAGTACACAAGTCAAATAATTCTAGCTGATGTATTAGCTCTATAAATGCGGAAAAAACTTCTATGTAAGCGCTTGCATGGTGCAAGCCTTTAGATGGCTTCCCTTGTACAAAATCCAAAGCTATCTAAGAGCTTGTAAGTGGTTTGCACCATGCAAGCTCTTACATACTAGTTTTTTCCATAAATTCAAGGGCACTTGTAAGTTTGTAACATTTGAAGTAATGTCAAGCAGAGATGCATTGATTATTCCCGTAATTAAGAAAACTTTATCAAGGAAAAAGTGAGATTCAGCCAGTTCCTAAATGAATAAAAATCAGTCTACATGCCACATAGGGACAACAATCATAAGAGTGATACATTAGGATACTCTGTTTTTCAACTAACTTAATATATTCACCAATCGATACATAAAAGGTCGAATTACAAGAATACCTTTTATTTTTATAGACTACACCCCGCTTATATCTAAGATATTTTGAATGTCAGACAACAAGCGAATTAGGATAGCATGGAAAAACCAATCAATTTAAATGGGAAAGAGAACCATAACGAAAAATATAATTTGAAGCTTTATGTGAGACCCCCTTACCAAGAAATAAGAAGAGTGCAGGAAGGTATAATTGCAAAGCATAACAAGAGAACAATTAAGGGCTTAAGAAGGAAAATGAATCAAGTGCAAGACAGGGATAACAAGAGAATGATAATTTCAGAGTGGAATAACAAGTTGAGAATTAGAAAATTAGCTTACCCCTTTGAAAACAAGAATGACTCAAATTTCAAACATATAAATCGGACATGGGATGCAATTGGGTATGCAATTTAGGATTCTTGTTTGTGGATGGAAGATAGAAGGCCGATGATTTATAGGGCTCCTTCATTTGCATGTATATTGGATTCTTAACATGCATAACAATTGAATATTTGGTTACTAACATATAAAAGAAGTAAAGAACCTTTAGGGAACAAATTTGTGGTGTCCAACACCAACATCGATGAATGACAATTTATGGTAGTGAGTAGTTTGTTGCATAGCAAAAATGTAAGCAATGTTGTGTATGCCCTACATTCGATCCCTACTGATTTCATATTGATCCGGCGTTGTCGTGAAGTTGTCATAGATTTGATGTGTTATCTACAAGACAGACGACGGACTCCAGACGTCTGCATAGCTAGGCTTTGTATGCACAAGCTTACATTGGACAAACATGTGACCCTATAAGGCCAGATGTCTGCGAGCACTCTGATCTTCTGAAGTCGTGAAGGCTAGACATCTGAACATCCTTGTTCGGACGTCTGGTGGCACTCTGGTGTTTTGATGATACTTGGACAGACGTCTGCCGTATTGGGCTGGTCGAAACTGCTCAGTTAGGAAATTAGTTTTTGGTAAAATCTTTTGTATATAAGAAATTATGTAGCAACCCTACGAGAGATTTTGAGATAACTTTTGTTATTTGAGAGAACCTTTTTTTTTGTGTGAGATCTAGGGTTTTGTTTAAGAGATTTATAATCGTCCACCATTTTTGTACTTCCGAATTTGATTATTAATAAACCTTCACCTTCGTCTATTTGTAATTTCTCATATTTTTTATTTGCTTGTGGTTTGTGTTTCTTCTCTTTATCGTTTTGGTTTGCTTTGTGATTATCTTGCCGTAACAAACTGGTATCAGAGTCATTGTTGTTTGGGGATCTTTTGGATTGAACCATTAAATCTTCAATATTACGATGTAGGTCAACGGTGGGTAACAACTACGTTCTTTTCCTCACTTTCTTAGATCGTGATTTTGAAGTTTTAGGGTTCGTTAGCACTTATCTTGTTTTAGTTTGATCCCACATCATGTCTCCGACAATCATGAATTTCGATATCGAGAAGTTTGATAAAAATATGAGTTTTAGTTTATGACAAGTCCGTATGGTTGCCTTGTTGACTCAAAACAATTTGAGAAGGCAATTCTTGAGAAGGATGTAAAGCCTTCCATTATGAAGGAGAAAGCCTGGAAGGAGATGGATGAGAAGGCCCTCACGGCTATCCGATTATGTTTGGAAAACAAAGTTCTACAAAATGTTTTGATGGAGAAGACGTCGACTGATTTGTGAAAGAAATTAGAAGGATTATTGTCACGCCCCGCTTCCCAGAGTGCGCTAGATTGGGCAAGTGACATAACCAACCATGCTACCTGTGGGTAGGAAGTATCCATCCACAGTCACATTACGGCTGTAGAGATATCAAGAACAAGATGAAACTATCTAAAACATGTCCATAATCCAGAATAACAGGAGTCAATAATAAATAAATGCGGAAGCAAATGATCCAATACAAATAATTGAAAAGTGTGTCCCATAATGCGGGCTCACATCAGGAAATAAATGCAGGAAATAAAACTAACTACTACTGAACTCACAACTTAGCCTGCTGGCTGAAGTACTCCTGCTCGGACTGCGACATAGGTAAAGAATCTGGGCCATGCAAAACCCAGACGTCAGCGCGTCATGTCATTAAGTAATATAATATGAACAGTGTAGCAGGCAATATAATATAAACATGAATACAGCAAGAATAACAATAATATGAATCATACCAGTACAGGGTAGCGTGCAGTGGGTAAACTAAACTGTTCTATCAGGTTTTCTATTCTAAAGTCTTTGAAATCAATTTGAGTAATCCTCCATGTAACTCAAATGATATGTCCCGTTACCCCCCGGGACCACGGATCAGGAATATGTGAACCAATAGTGGTTCTGTCCCGTTGCCCCCCGGGACCACGGATCAGGAAAATGTAAGAGTCACGAATGGCTCTGTCCCGTTACCCCCCGGGACCACGGATCAAGTAATACCCTTTTAAGTTACACTTTAGTTTACACTTTTGATTTCCCCATACCCCCAAGTTATATGTGTCAGGTCAGGTATTCAGTAATCAAGAACTAATGCCAACACAGGATCAGGTAACAGCAGGTTTTGTCTGGATAGACAACAGGAATGGTCCATGAGGACAACATGTCAGGTTTGTTGGCATTAGGAATGAGATCAGGTAACAGGTCGGGTCATGGTACATCAGGTCAAGCCAGGTAATGTATAAAGGTGTCATGTCATGTCAAGAGTGTACGGTACCATGTCATGTCAAGTAGGAAGTGTAACAGGTCATGTCAGGAAGCACAAGATGTCATGTGGGTGCTCATAATCAAACTATCATAAACATGTGTATAAATAAACAAGCATGAGTACTATCAGAACAATAAACTGGAACATGTAATATGATATGCAAATAGATATAATTTCAAGGATATGGATGCACAGTTATCGATCAGGGTTACATTTATAGTTCCAATATTAATTAGGATGCAATTTATTAAACATGGAGTGTTAATATCACATTATTATGTAGTAATGTGATCTATGGATGCAATTATATGTATCTTAAATGCGATGGATGCAAACGGGTATCCGAAAAGTTATAAAACTATAAAATGGAAACGTGGGATGTACAACTAAGCAATATGCGATATAAATATTAATATGGATAGCATATTCAAAGCGATTAATAACTATAAAAGTGGTATTGATTAACCAACACAAGAAAGTTCCGTTCAGAAATTCAGCGTCACCCTAATTTGTAAAATAGCTTAAAAATAACAAACGTTCTCCAAAAGGGACGTGTCTTATACCAAAACGAAGATAATTCAATAAGGTTTTCAGTTTTATAAGTATAAACATCTCAGGTTGTCCCTACAAAAAGTTATGAATATTCGAAGTTGAAAGTTTGCTGCTGGAATTTCCCTGGACAGCAGTTTGGAGACATTTTCATTTGCATTTTACGTTATTTAAACAATTTATTTTGCAAGTAAATATTTCATACATTTATAGTATTCTGAGTTATCTTCGTAACGAACTAAAGAACGTATACTAATGATTTTTCTATGATTTATAATGAATTTTATAAGATAAGATGTACAGTAAATTTCAGATTTGTCATATCCGATTTTCCAACGACGTTTCATGTGTAAACTATAAGATTTTCAAATGTATAACATTATAAAATGAAGATTATAAACTAATTAAAGATAATAATAATAAATATTACGACGATATATATTTTAAATGATATGGTTGCAGTATAATGTAATCTAGTATGTCACAAGATAAGTTTTCATGATCTAGATTTAATATGATATAAACGGATGCCAACGGAACAACGAAACATTATAAAATTAAACATGAGGCACTAGATTTAAACTATAGGTATGGTATTTATTTAAATAGGTATAAAATGATTATATAGCATGTAGCAAGATTAACTTGCCTTGATGGGTCGCGAATCGGGAAAACGGAACGTTAACCGTCGGCGGGAAAAACTCGCGACGGGCGCACGGTTCACGGAATGAACCCAAACGACAAAAAAAGGAACCACATGGGTCGGGGTACCTCGCTGGAACGTCGAGAAGCGTCACCGGCACGACGGAATTCCGGCAACAAAAGAACAGTCAAAAAAATGAGAAACGAGACATGAAGGAAGAAGAGAAAGAATGATAAAGAGAAGTACGAGAGGATATATGAGAGAGAGAGAAAAAGTGGAGAGAGAGAAAGTGGGGCCCACGGGGTTAAAGGAGAGGTTGCAATTGGCTGAGAGAATAAATTGAGAAGGATATAAAAGATTGTAAAAATATTATATGGTTAACTTAAAGATTTAAAAGATAGGTAATGAACAGTAAGATATCAGATTAGTTAGAATAAATATATGCGAAGGTTTTAATAATATTAAAATTTGGGATTTTGGCGCCAAATGAAACATTTCCAAATTGTGCCCGGGTTGGGTCCAAAAATTCGAAATTCAAATAATAGGATTTTAAGCGGGTTCCAAATTTTAAAATGAAATGTTTTATGATTAAAAAAACATACTCCCAAAACGGACACACGCACGAGCACGTAGCCATCCAAACTCGCCCGTTTCACTGAACGGGACGAGAACACAATGCACGGATGCTACCACGAGGCTAAGGGTGTCAAGTAGGGCAAGATGAATATTTTCAATTTTATTTTAGGTGCTAAAATTTATTATATGCAGAATGACTTAGCCAGATAAAATTTTACAGTAAGACCCAAATAAGCAAGATAAATGAAATAAGTAATATGTAATCCTCAACCAATAATAGAAAATAGTAGTATTGGGCTCGGGTGTTACAATTATATTTAAGGAAATCTTTCACGAATCGACTCCTGTTGAAACATCTCTACAAACTTTGAATGTTAAAAGGAATTCCAATTAAATCTCACGTCGGTGAGTTTAATTCAATCATTACATATATGGGTAAAATTGATATTAAGATTGATGATGAAGATCGGGCTCTTCTTTTGTTGTGTTCACTGCCACCCTCATATAAGCACTTTCGTAACACCATGGTTTATGGATAAGATACAATCTCAATCAAGGATGTCAAAAAGAACTTGATGAACAAAGAGAAGATCGACAAGGAGTTGACTTCTACCGAAACGGATAGTTCGTCGTCTGATTTATTTGTTCGAGGGCGTGCGGATAAGAGAGATCCAGAAGCAAATAGAAAAAAGTCGAGGTCGAAATCTAAGACTAAGAATGTGACCTGCAATTATTGTAAGAAGAATGGGTACTTCAAGATCGATTGCTTTAAGTTACAGAATAAGCTAAAGCAGGAAGATAAATCAAAGAAGGAGTTTTCGGCTGAGGCAAGTATAGCGGAAGAAGAAGGAGATCATCTTATGGTTCTTAATAGCACATATCGATCCAAGAACGAGTGGATTATGGATTCGGCTTGTTCTTACCATATGTGTCATGTTCCCGCTCAAATTATGGCGTTTAATAACCAAGCCGAAGTCACCTTGGCAACGCCCACGTGCAAGGCACATGGCGCTAATGCCATCGGCTTAAGTGGCGCCAGCCTTTAGCAGCGCTATATGCAAAGCATATAGAGCTAATACCATCGGCTTGGATCGCGCCGCGCATGCAAAGCACGTGGCGCCGACACCAAATAGTTGAAGCACTGGCTTCAGGTAAAGAATAATCTCTATCTTTGGAAAACATTTTCCATAATCTTTCTGAAACAAGAAAAATCCTCTCTGTTAAAATAGAGAGCTCTTAGATCAAAAATCCAACAGTGTATAAAATTCACTGGTTGATTTTTAAGATCAATTTGATCTATCGAAATCTCTTAAATGGGATATTCACTCAAATTAATTGATCCTTCTCTGCTCCTATAAATAGAAGCCTAAGAGATTAAATCAAAGACAAATAGACTCCTCATAAGCTTTTGCAACCGACAATTTAATTCTCTTCCAAGAATATCTTCTTCCTACTCGAAACTCTAGGTACAATATGGAGAAAAGACCTTCATTACCTAACATCTTCATTTAAAAGGGCCTTAGTCTCTCATAAGAACTTGGTTCTTCCATTAGAAAATAAATCTATGAGACAAATCGCTCCTAAAATGAGAAATTATGTTCTTAGCGAGAGATCTTGATCTCAAAATCCAAGATCTGATGGAAAACTCAAGTCTTCTCATCATCAAAAGATATCAAAAGCAAAAGGTCGGAGCTTTTTGCTCTTTGAGACTTAGTTCTCCATGAAAAAATATACTTGTTTAAGAACTCAAGACCTTAACAATAGTCAAAAGACCAGCTTCGCATAAGTTTGATGATTAAAATATATCATCTTCTAAAAGTTTGAATCTTTCCAAACAATATAGCTTAGACCCCTTAAAGAACCGTAGCTCGGTTCGCCTCACATGCTGAGCATGCACTTCAAGCCGTTCAGCTCATATGGCTGCATCATGTGGGAAGCACGTGAGTAAGCCAAGGACCTTATTCGGCTCAAGTCAAGCCGAGCGCCAATATCCTCATACGCTCACTTGAATATCACGTGAGCAAGCCCCAGAGTCCTATCGGCTTGAGCCGAGCCAAGCCGTACACGTGCCGTGCACGCTTTGGATACCAAACCGACCCATATTTAGACGGAATGGCTAAGTCTTGAAGCAAAATCTTTTCAGATGATCATATGATCAACTTAAAAGCCATATAGGTTGACTAACCTGTTGGATATATATGTCCTAGAGGCCTTCATTGTATAAGATGCTAGGGATATGTATATACAGGACAATCGTGCTCGATATGATAGTACGCTATTTGGTTTGTTTTTATCTTAACATGTGATATATTTTACTTTGTATTTCATATCTTGTATATATGTTGATAAAGCCCGTATGATATTTGCCTGACTACAAACATTGTGATGGTAGTCATGCTTGTGGGAGCTGGGTGATCAATAGGCACATTCTTAAATGTCTCTGGTCGTAGGAGTATCGAGACAGGGCATCGATACTCCAGAGTAGACTAGTGTATACATATCTAGACCCTGACGAGGGGCGATGGATTGGTCCCGCAGCCATTGGTGATGTGCACCTAAGATTGTATACAGATGCTCGCTGAGTGTAAGTTCACCGGACAGGACTCGCCGAGAACTGACTAGATGGTATTATACCTAGCGTCAAATAGCACATCTATGATGACATGTGTGCAGATAGTCTGTCGACCTGAGGTCGTCATTTGTCTCGTGTGAGTTCCCACTGTGCTTTGATTACTACCCTACCACGGCTCAAAAGAGTCGTGCAAACATGTTTTAGTTGGGTACAGTCCTGAGCCACATGGAGGCAGTGAGTGACTGTTGGGGATTCGTTTCTCCCGGTATAGGGAGTCGATATCGCACTGTGATCGGTTGGTCATTACCATGAGTCCCTGGCCAGGGCTGATTGAGAATTACTGGTGGACGAGCCAGTAGATTCTCTGATGGTCTTGAGCCATACTGACATGACTTGTACGGTTATTAGGGGTCTGACATTTTCCACCCCCTAGACCTTACATTCGATACTCTCAGACGAACAGACCGGACTGCACGGATATTGTCACGGACAGGCTCAGTAGGGGTTTCGGACGAGTTCGCTCGTCGGCCTCCTTTTCGAAATGTACCTGGGTTGCCGTTACGTACAGCTAGTGCCACTGACGGACTTGTGGTTAAACCCACTGTCAGCGTACTGTCGAGTCTTTAGAGTCCCACACAGAGGTTTTTCCTGGATCAGGCGAGACGATGTAGAGGCCGTATGGTCTTACGGCAGTGTTTCGATCGCATACATGTACTGGCTACACGAATGATGTTCGGACAGATAATACTAGTGGGCTTTGGTTTAAGCCGGATCCTAGTATTATACTATTGGATTATACTTGTCTCTGTGTATCCGTATTTTTCGGAATACGGATACGGGTATGCATATACGGTGAGGGCATTCTTTTAATTTCACAAGAATGGGCTTCTAAAAGGAGACACCTCATTATTGATTTATCCTTTTTAGATAAAGGATTAATGAGGTGGAAATTAAGAGATATTTGAGGAATGGGTTGCAAGTATGGCTTTGGATATTGTTTATTCATTTGGGTTTACTATTCAAGCATGGTTGCATTTTTTGTGAGTATTTTATTCCATGCTTGAATTATTGGAAAATAACTTAGTCATTCTCACACCCAATTCTAAAGATCATTCTCACATTATCATTCTCTCTTCTAGTTTTTCCTCTCCTCCTCCCTTAAGCTCATTCCATCACATGAGTTGTGAATCAATGAGTATTGAGACAAATTAATCCAATATATATCTTCTCTACTTCCACATAGTAGTCTTTCTTAGCAAGTTGGATCACTAAGTTACCTCATTTGAGATTGGAGCTTGACCTTAGGCTCTCGGGTGGATCTTTCTTCGACACAAAGAAGACCGACAACCGAGTTCATTTGAAGCTAAGGAGGAGCCAAAGAAAGGAGATCAAGAAGAAGCTTGAACCAAGGAGCAAAGAACAACTTGATGACCCGAAGGACTTGACATGAGGATATAACACTTTAACCGAGTAGTTAACGCCCTCTTGTAGTTTAGTTATTGCTAGTTAAAGTTTAATCAAGATTCTAAAATGGATAAAGTCTATGTTGCAAAGCCAAACTTGATCTTTTGGGGTGAGAAAAATCATTTTTGATGTATTCCGCCTCCCCACGAATACGTGGTGTGTGCTACATAGACTTACATAACCTCCCAAAAAGGACTAAGTGTCCTTAGGCCGTACATGTACCCTAAGTAGCTTAAGTAGATCTTAGTCTCGAATACGACTAACGATCCTTAGTTAAAACTTCTAAGTTGATCTTAACCTAAAACATGACTAACGATTCTTAGATCAGAACAAGTATTCTCTGAACTGATGGACCTCATCAATATAAGAAACGTAACCTAAGTTTGATCCTCAAATCTAATATATATACAGATTTGGACTAATCCGCGACCTACAGGCGACAATATTAGTATATGTATACAATCCAAGAGCAACCTAAAACACGACACATGAAGGAATTGTAAGCCGTTGTCACGCCCCCGCGGTTTACGGGGAGGCGGAATTTTCAAAAAATGATAATGAATGACTATGCAACACCGGCTAAAACTTCAGGATCTTTACTAAAGCCTTAACTAGCTAATTTATCTAAGAGATTTAACTACTCGGTGAGATGGTTATACTTCCAAGATCGAGTCCTTCGGGTCTTTTAGTTCTCCTTTCCA
Source organism: Agapanthus africanus (assembly GCA_030015575.1). Lineage (NCBI taxonomy): Eukaryota > Viridiplantae > Streptophyta > Magnoliopsida > Asparagales > Amaryllidaceae > Agapanthus > Agapanthus africanus. Next base: position 821,257,915 of record JASDDO010000019.1, on the reverse strand, counting down.
AGGCTCCTCAAAGATCGGATCCGGTTTGTATGGTCGGTCTCCTCATGTCAAAGATGATCCACCGCGAGGGAATGTGCTCCAAGCTCCAACCTCTAAATGAGGTAACTATGGTAAATGGTTCGCTAATCCAACTAGCCTAGGAAATGTAGAATGTCCAATGGATTGTGTAGTCTCACTAAACCCTTGACTCACAACACATGTGAAGGTTATGATTTAGTCTTTGAGGAAGAAGGAGATGGAGGAACTCAAGAGAGCAAGAGAGGAGAGCAACTCAAGAAAATATGAACCAAGAGCAAGCATCAAGTGAATGGCTAAGTGTGAGAAATGACTATATCTCTTTTCAATAATTCAAGCATGCAATATTTCATAATAGAAATATTGCCTATGCTTGAATAGTGAGACAAGAGTAATATAAAAATGCAAGAGCCATTCCTCTCACCATGCCATACAAGTCTCCTCCATTTCCACCTCATTAATCCACTAAGAAAATGGATAATGCAAATAATGAGGTGGTCTCCTTCTAGAAGCATGCCTTGCCAAATTACAAGAATGCATGTAACAACTCCATTTTTAATGTACAAAGAATTGATTTAAATTCAATGTATACTTGGAGTATTTATTACAGCTGATATCTCTTTAAGTATTTATTTCACTCCATAATTACAAGAAGGAGCTTGTAGCTCATTGGTAATACCCTGCACTGCTGAACCAAGCCACCAGAGTTCGAATATCATGCCCCACATTATTTTTATATTGTTTTGTTTTAATTTTTTTTTGGAAAGTCAACAGTCAAACCGTCATAACTCTCAAAATTTATACTGAACCCAAAAAGTTAGATACACCAAAATTTCCCCCAGGAGAAACCCCACCCGACGCCACTTCGACTCAGCCCGACTCGGCCGAGTCGGCCGGCGCCGCCGGCCGGACTCGGCCGGACGGCCGAGTCGTCAACACGGAATTTCTCCGTGTTGACCTGGTCTTACCCCCTGTATACACTAAATTCTCTTATCGGTTATCAACTGCTCATTAAACCCCTTTTACTCCCAATTTTAATGAATTTTAATGAATTTTTTTATATATTTTTATTTTTTTTTAATTAAAACCCTAATCCTAGCCTAGCCCTATATAAACACCCCTACCCTCTACCCTTTCACCCTACATTCCTAAGTCCACTCTCTAAAAATCTCAAGAGAACTCGGTACATTAGAAAACGAGCGAAAGGCGAAGCGCTGCCGAAATCGACGACGAATTCCGGCGATCGTACTAGGACCCTTCACGACGTCTCGACGCACCGACAACCCACTACCTTCCTAGCACTCTCTAGCTTGTCCAAACCCGTAAGTCCCCCTCTTTCTATCTTCCTTTTCTTTTAAGAAAAATACGACTTTTTAAAACCCGACGGAAATCGGAACAAACCGATTTCCGATTCGGTTTTCTATCAAAACTCACTTGTCACAAATTACATAATACTTAAACGTATTCATGTTGACTATTAATCACTTAAAGATCAATTTGGATAAAGTTTTTCACATGAAATGATAACGTTTCCATATATCGTATTTCTTTCACTTAAATACCACAATGTTTAGTTATCACATTTAACCCTTAACAATTGCTATACCTTAACGTAGATCACGAGGTAATGACCTACCTCCACACACACGCAAATACAACCCTAATTGATATCATCAAAACTTAGAATAAGAAAATACAAGACTCTACATTAAAATACCCTTTTCTTTATAAACCTTTTCTGAAAGTTCTAAGTTGTATGCAATTTTAAAACCAAACCTTTTAATAGGAAAATACGATATGTCATAGACATCGATCGTTTATCTAAACTGACTTTGTGGTGGCTAGGCTAGGCAAGTGAGCTTGGATAACTTTAAAAGGCCCGCCTCATGATTCGTAAGCGGATCCCTCCCTCCTCACTTGTACTTACCTGGCCACAATTGGCGGTGAAGAGGCGATTTGAGACTTCTAATGACTTGTCATTTAGACCCTTAGAAATAGGCTAGTTGGCTTAGGAAACCCTAGAAACTAAAATACGGAAATTTACATCCTTTTACAAATAAATACCTTATCTGTATAAAACCGTTTTCTAAATGAATAGTATTTATAAAATCTTTGCAAAGTGCCACTACAACCTATATTTGGGGAACCCGTTAGGGATTGTACGATTTATCGTGCACCCTCGGGCTTGGTAGTGCGAGATTCAGACCTCCGCAAGGAGCATTCGGTCTCGAAAGGTTTAAAATACGACATTTAAGAAAAATGAGATTTTTGGAAAATAAAATATTTATATAAAATTATTCTTGTATAAACATAGGTATATTTATCATTTAAACCCCTATTTTATTATAAGATAAAGTTCCCACCTTTTCCTAAAAATTACAAGATTAAAAGTTACATTTAAATACCATGAATTTCAAATAAATCAATATTATAAATTAATACTTTTATTAGGATACATTCACTAGAATAACACAAATAAAATTTACACCCATTATAACTATAAAGACGAATTTTGAAAACTATGCAAAAGTACATTTTTACATAAAACCCCCTCAAGTTTTATAAATTACAATAAGGACCCTAACAATTATAGAACTACAAATTACTTTTCTTTTAGTCTGACTCGGGTTTGAGTCTGACTATTTCTGACTTGAATATGATTCAAGTCAATTTATATTCTTTAATATTTCAACTCAATATGAACACATGAATCCCTGAATCCAGTTAACAATCTATTCAACTTGACTGAATCAAACCATGGATATACATCCATTATTCCGTTATTCCAATTACCTGATACAATCCGTTTACTGATATCATGGTTTTGGTCAGTCATCCAACTTACATAAAACCACACCACAATACTGTTAAAACACTACGGGGTGTAAGGGGTAGATTGGTACGGAAGATGTTAAAGGTGGCACGAGGTGGTCAGATTAAGACACCTAACCTATATTCCGTTGCTGTTGTACCATGGTTTAACGGTTCCTCGTACTTTCCGTTTGTCCTGGTCTCTAGCATATAGAGACCCCTCTCGTATACACTGGCATCCTTCTGTACCAAGCTACAAACAACAGCGTTAACATAATATTCCATGATATTCTGCAACATAATACTTTAGAAAATACTTTTATTCTGTCTTTCTAATTCTTCCTTATCTTTGGGACTTACCGAGCGATCTGTTCGCTAACGACATTCTATTTCTTTCTTCTTTGAATGTCGTCAGGTGCTTTGGACTCAACAGAGATCGAGCCCACCGGTGAAGACTTGGAGTAGTTTCACGAAGATCCCGAGCTTTAGATATTGTACCTTGTTCTTTTCAGTATTTTCATTTCCTATTATGCCACTGTTTAGGCATTGCTTTTCATTTCAGTTGTATTTACTTTTCATGCATTGTACAAAAGAATGTTATTAATAAAGTTGTTGTTATTTCTATATCTCTTGTCTTTTGTGATTTACTTTTATATTGCTTAGATACGCTTAGCGTATTTACTTCACAGTAAATACATAGCGAACCTCGTCGCGTCCACTTCGCCGTACACCGGGAAGCGGGGCGTGACAATGCATCTCACCGTATATATATACCCGTATCCGTATTCCGAAAAATACGGATACACTGAGACGATAACAATTCAATAATACAATATTAGGATCCGGCTTAAACTAAAGCCCACTAGTATTGTCCGTCCGATCAGCATTCGTGTACAAGAACACGTATATGATCGAAGCCCTACCGTAAAACCATACAGTATCTACATCAATTGCCTGAAGCAGGAAAACCCTCTGTGTGGGACTCTAAAGACTCGACAGTACGCTGGCAGTGGGTTTAACCACAAGACGTCAGTGGTACTAGCTGCACGTAACGGCTACCCAGGTATCTGTTGATAAGAATGCCGATGAGAAACTCATCCGGACTCCTACTAAGCATATCTGTGACAATCTCCGTACAGTCCGGTCTGTTCGTCTGAGATACCCGCATATCGGCCTAGGGGGATGGTAAACGCCAGACCCTAACAACACGATAAGTCGTGTCGGAGGAGATCCCAATACACCCTGAAAAACTACTGGAGTATCTTACTAGTATTTCTCGATTGCCATGGACAGGGACTTTGTGTAATGGCTTTCTGAACACTGCGCGATATCAACCCCCAATATCAGGAGATACGAATCCTATTTGATCGCTACTGCTTCAAAGTACTTCAGGACTATACCCTACTACTACATGTTTGCACGACTCCTTTGGGCCATGATAGGGTAGTAATCTAAGTGCAGTGGAAACACACTCGAGAAGAACTAGTGATGGCAAGTCAACGGACTAAGCTGTACTCATGCCTCCTGGGAACTGCTAGCTGACGATAGGTATAATACCAACCAGCAGTTCCCGACGAGTCCTGTCCAGTGTAACTTATAACCTAATGAACACCTGCATACCATCTCCAGTACGTCGTACTAATGGTTGTGGGACAGACCATATCCCTTTCTGGGATGAGAAGCGTATACACTAGTCTATTCCGGAGTATCGATGCCCCTACTCCGGAGTATCGATACCCCGTCTTGATAATCCTACGACTAAGGACCTGTATAAGGATGTGCTTATAGACTACCCAGCCCTCACAAGTGTGACTGCCATCACAACGCTGGTATTCAAGCAAAAATTCTAAGGGCTCTACCAATATGTATAAGCCGTATGCTAAAAATATAATTTTATTTATTAATAGAAATCACGTTTTCTTAAAAATTATAATAAAAATTCCATCGGAATTAGAATGCTCCGTGAGAAGGTCTGAATTCCATCCTACTAGTCTGATGGATGTGCAATAACCCGCACCAATCAAGTCGAATTCCCCACGAATGGGTTGTAAGGACGAGAATTGTATGGAATTAAATAAAACAATTTAAAGAGTCCGGTTTTGTAATAGTTTAAAGTATTTTATTGTGCTTGTAATTTTCCCCAAATAATGTTCCAAAAAGGTATCGTGCTATGTCAAGAATAAGTGTTGTGAGGAGGTAGGTCATTACCTCATAAGTTTTCTAAAGGTTATAAGCTGAAACAATAGATAAAAGCCGTAGGTAAATATGGTGGTATTTTACTGTAAAAGTGCGATAACAATTGCAATTCATATTATTTTGATATAAAAATTGTTCTAATATCTTTATTTAGGTTTGTTGAACATTATGAGAAAGTATGGTAATTTATTGTTTAAGAAAAAATTGAAGTTTTAAAGAAAAGAGAATCGGAAGTCGGAATAATTCCGCTTCCGATAAGTTTTGAAAATGATTCGTTTTAGAATAGAGATGGAGGAGAGGAGTGGGGACTTACTATTTGAAAATAAGGAGAAGAGGGAAGGGAAGACTTTGGGATCGTCGGGGAGTCGTTTCGTCGCCGGAATCTTCCCAAAACTTCGTCGGAACTTTGATCTTTGCTAACTCCACTTGTACAACTTTGGACTTGAGAATTTGTGAGAGTTTTGGAAGGGAATTTCTGAGTGAGGAGGGGTGAAAAGTAATGTGTTATTTATAGAGAAAATTAGGGTTTAAAGGGTTAAAGAATGCAATAAAAATATATTAAAGGGTGATTTTTAATTCTCTGGAAATGTGCAGAGAATACAAACAGTCTAGGGGATGTGGGGTAGGCCAGAGGTTGCAGAGGAAATTTTTTTGAAGTATTTCCAACGGGGGGCTCGACGGCGCCGACCCCTTTGATGATCTTGTCGGTCCATTACCGTCGGATGGGGCTTGGATCTTGGCCATGTGTCAAGATCTGTATAAATATCATTTCTCACATGTTTGATTTATCTGTGAATTTTCATTTTATGTGCAGTGGACGTGCAAACTTTTGAGCTTCTAAAAGTTTAAAGAAAAATAAAAAAAATAATATGGCTGGGGGGATTCGATCACAAGAACTACGTCACAACAGTGCAATACTTTACCAATGAGCTATAAGTGCTTTTTTGCTGTTCAAAATAAAATCAAATACTTATAGTGTACATAGGTTGCCAATACTCCATCTGTACATTAACTTTTAAACAAATTTTCTGTACATTAAAACAGAGTCATTACATATATTGAGGTAGAATCAAACCAGATAGCATAGTACCATATCGAGCAAGACTGTTATTATAACTGTGAAATATTCCACGCTTCCAATATGTAATATATAATTCAGTATGATACAATAATGGCCTCTAGGATATATATCACTAACAGGAATAGACCTGAAGTGCAGAAAGTTGTTATCGTATGCGATAATGTAATTAACTGCAAGGGGTTGCGCCTGCAGGAAAAAGCGTCTTTACAATCAATAAACCCCTCATCCGTGAGGGGGAATCTGAAAGTTCAGCTACATAGATCATATCTATCCAAACCTCCGATATACGGTGCCATAAATCTACTTGGTATCTTCGGAGAGATGGATGGATATGTTCCAAATAATATATACCTCCGGATTTAGGCGTGGATGCGCTCCCCACGCCTCAGTCCGGATGCGCTCCCCACTCCTCAGTCCGGATGCCTGTGGTAAACATGTCACAATAGAGATTTGTTTACTGCCCATGAGTCCGTTGATGGTGGAGTGGTTTTGATGGGCAACAATAGTACGTGTCGAGATATTGACAAGGGAGCAGTCCAAATCAAATGTTTGACGGTGTTGTGAGGACATTGGCGGAAGTTAGGCACATGCCTGACTTAAAGAAGAATCTCATCTCTTTAGGTGCACTTGACGACAAAGGTTACAAGTTTTCCGCTGAAGGTGAAGTTTTGAAGGTAACCAAAAAGTGTTCTTACTGTTATAAAGGGTTTGAAGAAAGGGTCCTTATATTTATTGCAGGGTTCGACGAATTTCGGATTGGTGGTTATTTCATCATCCAAATCTCTAACGGATTCAGAAACTACCAGATTATGGCACATAAGGCTCTGGCATATAAGTGAAAGAGGTATAGCCGAAATGTTAAAGAAAGGTCTACTTGGTGAGAAGAGTACGATGAAGCCGGAGTTTTGTGAACATTAAGTGTTTGGGAAGCAAAAACGTGTTAGCTTCAGTTCGGCGGTGCACAACACGAAACCTACTTTAGATTATATGCATTCAGATCTTTAGGGGGCCTCTCCGGTTGCTTCTAAAGGAAGCGATACTAAGTATCTGCTTACCTTCATTGATGATTTTTCGAGAAAGTTTTGGGTCTACTTCTTGAAGCACAAAAGCGATGCGTTTATTATGTTCAAGTAATGGAAAATGTTACTTGAAAAGCAGACAGGGAAGCGGATCAAGAGACTGAGGACATACAACATGTTAGAGTTTTGCGATGGAGATTTTAATGATTTCTACAAAAATGAATGGATAGTTCGGTATCATACTGTTGTCTATACACCATAACAGAATGGAGTTGCAGAGCGGATGAACCGGACTCTTTTGGAGAAAGCGCGGTGTATGTTGTCTAATGCACAGCTCGATAAGGAGTTTTGGACAGAAGCGGTAAACACGGCGTGCTATATTGTGAATCAATCACCTCATATGACCAAGGTAGTAAGACACCGGAGCAGGTATAGACAGGGAAGCACGCCGATTATTCGACATTTAAGGTATTCGGTTGCCCCGCTTATGCACAATGTCGTGAAGGCAAATTGGATCCTCAAGCGACGAAATGTATATTTCTCGGTTATGGTACAGGCGTTAAAGGTTATAGATTGCGGTGTTAGGATCCTAAGCCACATAAACTTTTGATTAGCATAGATGTGACTTTTGATAAATCTGATATGTTGAAATCGAAAATTATGGAATCTCCAGTTGCAGACGAATCAAAGAAGGATGAGCCGAGAGTTGATATAGGGTTGTCCGGCCTATGTTGAAAAGCAAAATCCGGACAAGCTCGAGGTAAGGTCAGTTCTGTGCAAGTTTGTAGGATATCCCAACCACTCACGAGGGTATATCTTCTACCACACCGAGGAACAAAAAATGTTTTGTTTCTCGACATGCCACCTTTTTGGAAAAAGGAATGTCTTGTGGAAGAAATTAGTGGCGATGATGTAGAACTGGAAGTAGTTCCAGCAAAGCAAACTATAACTGACGATTTGATGGAACCGGAGGATTCAATAGTCCCTGACGAATCGAAGCCACTCCGCAGATCTATTGGGTTCCTCATCCACCTGAGAGATACTACGGTTTTCTCGTAGACAGCGGGAGCGAGGATTGCATCATGGAGATGATGACCCAACTAATTTTGAGCAGGCCATCACAGGTGGAGACTATATGAAATGGCTGGATGCTATGCGATATGAGATGGAATCCAAGTACACCAACAAAGTGTTGACTTTAGATGTTCTCCTAAAGAGGTAAAACCCATCGGGAGCAAGAGGATCTTTGAGAAAAATAATTTGGTGTAGATGGAAAAGTTGAGACTTTCAAAGTTAGATTTGTCGCTAAGTTTAAGTCCATCAGGATCCTACTTGCCATTTCTGCATACCTTGACTACGATATCAGGCAGACTGCACGTCAAAACCGCTTTTCTAAATGGTGATTTAGAAGAGAGTGCGTATATGACACTGCCATCGGGCTTCGTAGACAGTGGGAGCAGCGGAAGCATGTGCAAGCTGCTTAAATCCATCTACGGGTTGAAGCAGGCATCACGGAGATGGAACATCTGTTTTAATGAAGCAGTCAAAGAGTTTGACTTCATCAAAAAAGTAGATGAACCATATATATAAGAAGATTGTAGAGAGTATGGTTGTTTTCCTCGTATTGTACGCGGATGACATACTCTTGATAGGAAAGGGTATTCCTATGCTACACTCGGTCAAGCACCTCTTATCACACAGGTTCTCCATGAAAGATCTAACTGATGTATCCTACATCCTGGAGATATAGATCGATAGAGATAGATCTAAATGTATTTGGGATTATCCCAATTCAGGTACATAGACACCATGCTAAAGGGGTTTAGTATGGATGATTCTAAGCATGGTAATGTACCCGCTTGTTCAGGAATCACTCTATCCAAAAAGATGCCTCTCGAGACTGATTTGGAGAAGGCTCGCATACAAGAGATACCCTATGCTTCGGCAGACAGGTCAATCATGTATGCAATGTTGTGTACCAGACCGGATGTAGCTTACTCGCCAGGTGTAGTGAATAAGTATCGAAAAGATCTTTGGGAAAACCACTGGACAGCTGAAAAACATTTTTAAGTGTTTGAGAAGGACTAAAGAGATGTTCTTGGTGTATGGTAACGGTGAACTCCAGATGGAGTCCTTTACCGATTCAAGCTTTCAGAGTGATAAGGATGACTGAAAGTCAGTCTCGGGTTTTGTCTTCACCCTCAGTAGAGGGGCGGTATGTTGGAAGGATTCCAAGCAATATACCGTAGCAGACTCGTTGATAGAGGCTAATTGCATCGCTACCAACGATGCTGCCAAAGAGGTTGTCTGGATCAATAGAGTTCATGAGATGACCTGGGTTCCTACCATTGGGCATCGAGTACATGTGTATCGGGATGACAATGGAGCTGTGGTTTTGGCCTAGGAACCTCAGTCCCGTCAGCGATCCAGACATATTCTTAGACAGTATCACCTGATCAGGAAGATAGTTGATCTCTGAGAGATCGAGGTCAGGAGAGTTGACACAGAGGATAACACAGCGGATCCACTCACCGAGGCCATCCCCCAGATGCTATTCGAGAGACTTTTAGGACGTTGGGTATGAGATACTACAACAACTGGCCTTAGTGCAAGTGGGAGATTGTTAGGAATATGTATGCCCTAAAGGCCATTATTGATGATATAGTGGATGCTTGGACATATATATAGAGGACATTCTTGCTCGACATGATAGTATGCTATCAGGTTACCTTTATCTTAATATGTAGACTGGTATATATATTGTCTGTCTCTTACATGTTGATAAAGCCCTTAGGATATATACTTGACTACCAGGATTATGATGAGATCATACTAGTGGGGCCAGGGTAGTCAACAAGTACATTCTTTAATCAGTTCCTAGTCGTGGGAATATCGAGACTAGGGCATCGATATTCCAGAGTAGACTAGCGTGTACATTTCTTGTCCCTCAGAGGGCGATGGTTGATCCCACAACCATTGGTGTGTGACATCAAAGATTGTACACAGGTGCTCATTGGAGAATGGGTACACCGAACAGGACTCGCCGAGAACTCTTAAATGGATATATACCTATCGTCAGATAGCAGTTCTCTGGTGACACTGGTACAGGTTAGTCTGTAGACCCGAGATCGTCATAGAGTCCTGTGCGGCTCCCACTGTGCTTTGATTTCCTCCCTACCACGCTCAAAGGAGACGTGCAAACAAGTGGATTTTGGGTACAGTCCCGAGTCGCATGGAGGCAATGAGCGATATGAGGGGTTTTGTCTCTCCCGGTATTGGAGGTTGATGTTGCGCTATACTCGATTGGCTATAACTGGAAGTCCTTGTCCAGGGCTGCTGCCGAGATTTACTGATAAGAGTTATCAGTAGTTTCTTGAACCGTTATAGGTCATACATCGGCATGACTTATCACGTCACTGGGATCCGACGTTTACCACCCCTAGACATGATATGCGACATATCAGACGAAGAGACCGGACTGTACGGTAGTGTTACTGATAGGCTTCATGGAGAGTATGGACGGGCTTTCTTGTTGATCTTCATATCGCTCAATATCTGGGTAGCTGTTACGTCCAGCTAGTACCGCTGATTGCTTGTAAGTGATTGATGTGATCATCACCTACTGCTGGCGTATTGATGAGACTTTAGAGTCCCACACAGAAGTTTCCTGGTTCGAGCGAAACGAAATAGGGCACATATATGATATATGCGTGGGCCTGATTAAATACATGTATGTGATACCGTATTATAATCTGGCAATTATCTGCTATCGGTTAGGTTATATGTGATATAACCAGATTATCGAATCAAGTGTTGATTTGATAATGTGATATTCAGATTAATGATATTAGTCGGTTATATGTGATATAACCGGATTATTAGATCAAGTGTTGATTTAATAATGTGATATATATTATATGTGATATAATTATATCTTAACTAATATCATTAGCTCACTAATTGCTTTATATATATATATATTAATGTATATTTGATATAAATATATATATATATATATATATATATATATATATTATATGAAGCATAGCATGTTTTTCTATTTTTAGAAAATAGAAAAATGAGGCGTAAATTGTGGAGATATTTTGGGTATGGTTTGAGGCATGAGCTTATATGTTTTAATATTAGTTTTGACTCACTATTCAAGCATGGTTGCAATTTTGAATTGCATTTTATTTCATGCTTGAATAAGTGAGGAGAGAGATTATTCATATTATTGATTCTACGGTTGCTCATGGTTCTTGAGTTCATGCCTTAGCCATTTCTTGAGCTTTTGCTTCCTCTTGCTCTCTACAATTTTCTTCACCTCACTTCCAAGTTCAAACCCTCACATGTGATGTGAATCATTGAACTTGAGAAAACCCTAGTGGGCAAATTAAACCCCTACTTCACCATTACACATTAGATTAGCAATTTGATGTGGAGTGTTGCCTTCACTAATGAGATTAGTGAACGGTTAGCTTGAGCTTGCGGACTTCGGGTGGATCGTCTTTGGCGTGAAGATCACGAAGGATGTTCATTCAACTCGAAGTGGAGTTTAGAGGAGTCAAGAGGACTACTGTAAGGAGCTTAAGAAGAGAAGGACTCGAACTACAAAGGTTGTATGCTCTTTTTTTCTTTTTAGCTTATCACATCACAAAGGAAAACCCTAAAATTATAGCAAAGATCTGGTATAGTCTAGCTTAGCACCTAGAAAAATTTGAATTTGGCATGCTTGATGCCACTTGGAACCTCATGGTAGTGCTAGGGTCGACTTTCAAAAAGCTCGTCGATAGTTCTTTCATATACTTACTATTTTATGTTGATGATATGCTGATAGCAGCAAGAAATAGGCTGATGTTCAGAATTTGCAGTTAAAAGGCAAGTTTGAGACCAAGCATTTGGGAGCGGCAAAAAAAATACTTGGTATGGAGATCAGACGAGATCGTAAAGAAGGAAAACTTTACTTGTCTCAACAACGATATATTAAGAAAGTTTTAGAGCATTTCAGTATGGCAGACGCTAAATCTGTAAGTACTCAGTTGGCAGCTTATTTTAAACCTTTAACCCGATCATCACCGCAAACAGAGAATGAGATTAAGTATATGTCGAATGTTCCATAAGCAAATGCGGTGGATAGTATTATGAATGCCATGGTTTGTACACAACCCGACTTTTCACATGCCGTTAGTGTTGTTAGTCGTTATATGGCACCTCCAAGTAAAGGCTATTGGCAAGCTGTGAAATTGATTTTACGATACCTGCAAGATATGTCTGATGTGGGGTTGGTGTTTAGAAGAAACAACGACAGTTTGATTGGATTCAGCGATTCCGATTATGCAGGTGATTTCGACAGACGAAAGTCAATCACCGGTTATGTATTCTCCTTGGAAGGATGTGCTATTAGTTGGTATGCTTCGTTACAGCATACGGTTGCATTGTCTACGACAGAAGCGGAGTATATGACCGTTGTTGCGGCTGTTAAGGAAACGATATGGTTGAAAGGACTATTTTCAGAACTTGATATTCAAAAGGATACCATAATAATCTTTTGTGATAGCCAAAACGCAATTCACTCGACGAAAGATCAGATACATCATGAGAGGACGAAGCACATTAATGTGAGGTACTGGTTTGTACAGGAAATCGTTGAGAAAGAAGAGATTATTGTGAAGATAGTTGGCACAACGGATAATCCGGCTGACATGTTGACGAAATCTCTTTCGGTTGTTAAGTTTGAGAATTGCTTGAACTTAATTGGAGAGCCTTTTAGGGATTTTGTGATGAAGATGGATCTGTTATTAACTTTGGTGGAGGAGTTTGTGGAATGCGAGTTTGTCAAAGATTCGATCCCTACTAATTTCCTATTTGATCCGACGTTATCACGAAGTTGTCATAGATTCTATATTATCTACAAGACATGCGACAGAGGTTTGGAGCTTATGCGCAAGCTTACATTGGGCAGACATATGACCCTATAAGGCCAAATGTCTGCGAGTGGTCTGGTCTTATGAAGTCATGAACGCCAGACGTCTGAACATCCTTATTCAGACGTCTGGTGGCACTCTGGTATTTCGATGATATTTGGGTAGACGTCTGCCCAGTCCTTCAGCAGACATCTGCCGTATTGGGCCGGTCGAAACTGCTCAGTTAGGAAATTAATTTTTTGGTAAAATCTTTTGTATGCTATATATAAGAAAATATGTAGCAAGCCTAGAAGAGAGTTTCTGGGATGGCTTTTGTTATTTGAGAGAGCCCCTTTTTTGTGAGATTTAAGGTTTTGTTTGACGGATTTGTAATCGTCCACCGCTTTTGTACTCTTTGAATTTGATTATTAATAAAGTTTCGTTTTCGCCAATTTGTAAGTTCTTGTATTTTCTATTTGCTCTATGGTTTGTGTTTCTTCTCTTTATCGTTTTGGTTTGCTTTGTTATTGTCCTGCCGTAATAAGCAAGAAAAGCCTAAAAGAAAAGCCTGCATCTAGACGATGAATGGAGGTTAAGTATTTATCAGGAGGCCAATTTGAATGCATTTATATTTGTGAGGAATAAGTAAAGCAGCCTAGAAAAATATGCATAAATCGAAAGAGCATAGAACTTTGGAACCATACATGATGTGAAAGATACTGTTATTATGTTATCATAATTAGCATAGAAATCATTCTCAGTAATATCAACAGTTGTGTTGTGTGTATGCATGCGAGCGCCTGCACGCATGCGCTTCGTGTGTACATCTAAGGGGTGAATATAAAGGAAAAGATCCATTTCGATACATAGGAATATGTGCATAATCATACCCAACATATATTTTGAAACCAGATTTGAAAGAATCCTATTCAGAACCTCTGCTACAATATTCAATTGCCCCTTCGGATTTGCCTACGGATTTGGTAAAGAGCTGCCCTATATCCGTAGGGATATAAAATGTTTCTGTACGTCCAAAAACCGCATGTGCAAGTCTTCGTCATAATCATGTCCCTACGGAGTAATATTTGCCCCTACGGCTTCAGCTGTAGGGGCAAGTATCCCTACAGATTCTTCCGTAGAGATATAATCTTTATTTAATTTATCTGTTTATAAAATAAAATAATTGCTCTCATGGAGTAATCCGTAGGGTCTTCTATATGCCAGGGGCACGTTTTGCCCCAATTACTGACTCCATAGGGACAAATATCAGATATTCTGATATTTTATCCCTACGGAGAAATGTGTAGGAGCAAAACTTGGGCATTTGTTGCCCCTACAGATTAATCCGTAGGGACATTATATCAGGGTTTTTTTTTTATAAAAACAGAAGCTTCCCGTTTTTCCTCCGCTCTGTACACAATAATATACATATCATGTAGCCAAATACAGAAATATTCATAAACAATATCTTACGCATAATATATAAAAGAAATAAAAATTTTAACAAATTTTTATTTATAGATGTCGGAGGAGGCCACGAGAAGGGGGGAGGTGACGAGGTATGAGGCGAAGAGGAGGTCGGAGGCGACGCGGGGAAATTTTGGAGAGAATTGGAGGATTAGGGTATGTGGTGACAAGACGAAATTCCTTTTGGTTTTTATTTCATTTTTATTTTTTAAATATGCCCCTACAGATATATTCGTAGGGTCTTCTTTTGCGGCGTCGTAGGGGCAACTACATAAGTTAAATTTTAACAAATTTTTATTTATAGATGACCCTACGCATTAAACGGTAGGGGTATTAGTTGGCCCTACGGATTAATCCGTTGGGGCAATCCATTTTTATACTAGTTAACAATGCAAAAGTTTGGGTACGGCTGAAGACACACTTATCGATCTTATTAAGATGGAAACTAAATATACACAAGAATTTTCGATAAATAAAACAATATAGTTGCATTTTTTCGAACCTCTTTCAAGCCTTAAAACTCGAGATTAATGTTGTGGAATTCACTTGCAACACTCTTGAATCCAAAGGCGATCGAAATGTGAAAATGTAGCCGGTAGTATCAACTCTTCGATCATCGATTCATGCCAAAACCAATCTGCACATATTGTAAGAGTCCTTGAGAAAGATAAAGGATTGAATAGAAGGAAGAAACTCTTCAAAGAACAATATATTGGGGAAAAAAAGCACAATGCTTCCCTTTATTTTATTGCTAACTATTCCAACTTCCAACAGATGACCATCAAAATACCTTACTTGAAAAGGGATGGAAAAACAAAAGGAGAGAATAAAAGCAAGCATTTTGCTTTGCTGACATCAAAAGTTAATAAGAATTGTAAGAAAATCGAAAAGAATTTGCCACATTAATGGAACAACACACACACACACACATAAAAGTGGGAACTAAAATAAAATGGAAAATAGAAACAAAGTAAAGAACAGAAAATATTGAGCACAAATGTAAGATTATATATAGAACACAGCTCTGTTAGATGAATTCGTGCAAAAACTTGACAGAATTACACTTAAATAAATTCTACGGCCGAGTTATATCCCATGCATGGTTTCGATCAAACAGAGGAATGTATATTTTTCCAAATAAAATATTTCTTTAAAGACAAACCATTTTGTATAGAAGGATATATACTAGTCTTTTTTTTGCACGTGCTATGTACATGATATGATATGATATGATTGGAGAATTCAAATTACAAAAGATCATAACAAATAAAATGACTTATTTTCATTTTTGAAAAGGTTTTTTTTTATAAATATTATTATAACTTAAACATTTGTGAGGTTTGGGCTTGATTGAGAAAAGGAAAATGGTAGGAAAACCAAAAAAAATTATTTTCTATAAACGATGGAAAATAAGGATGGTAGGCAAACCAAAATAAAGTATTTTCTATAAATGATGGGAAAGTAAGGATGACAGGAAAGCCAAAAGAAGCTATTTTCTATTGCAAGTACTTTCTTTTCACTATCCACGTAAAAAAAATATGTTTGGTTTGGAAAAAGAAAATAAGGCTCAAGTAATGACGTGTCATTTTTTTTAATAATAAAATTGGTTAGAGAAAACAATTAGTTTAGTCAAAATGATATTATTTTAACTTTCCATTTCCAATGTCTTTCTACATCTTTGGACGATAAGAAAAAAATGTCTGAGTGACTTTCTAAATTCTACGTGGTAAGAAAGCGAGACTACTTTCCATTTTGTACTTTACAATTGCTAAACACAAAAAATAGTCGAAACCAAATTTATTTTTACTCATAAATTAGATTTGATTTTCATAAAATTTAGGAAAAAAATTGCTGTGATTTATTAACCTTGAAAAGATTTTCTTTAGTTTTAAAAAATAAATACTGATATAACAATATTTAGTTTTGATTTTTTATACCAAAATTTTCTTCTTAACATGATAGAGGAAAAACAAACTCAAATTTGCTGAGTGCCATCAATATAGATAAAGATATTTCAGATACTAACAATAATTTTCTATTCTGCCAAACTAATTGCTTTTCGTGTGGCTAAAGTAGGATTAGGATTGCTTGGAGAAATCACCCAAGAATCCAGCTCTGCCTCTCTCTAAACGTTGGGCCCCCAGTTTTACCCCCATTTCCAGCCAATTGATTCGCAAGATATGTGTGCTACTATGACTTTTGTGAATCCGGATACTCTGCTTGCCAAGCAAAGTATCCGGATACTCTGCTTTGCCAAGCAGAGTATCCGGATTCACAAAAGTCACAGTAGCACACACATATGGGCGCACATACATCCACACAAATAAATGACATTTAAGACAATACTTCTATATAGTACTCCCTCCCTTTCTGCTTGTCACATTTTGATTTTTATTGTTTCAAAATATTGGTATCAAGAACCTTTTCCATTATGAATACACATTTACCAGTTGATTTCCTAAACTAACTCTCAATAGATTTCTTAGCTTCATGCTTATTCAAATATCAAGAAAGCAAGGAATATTAATAGGATTAAAGTGGATAATTTAAAATTTTCTTAACGGGTGTGGAAAAGCGACATAAATATAGAAATGGAGGGAGTATATTTAATATGCAGTTTCTGGAAATAATAACAGGTGCTTCAGAACATAAGTAAATGTTTAGGGTAAATTGTAAAAAAGCCCCCGACCCTTAGGCGTTTTGCTCTTGTTAAAAAAAACCTGGGCCCAATCAAAAACCCCTTATACCAGTTACCTATAATATCTAAACAGTTACAGTTACATGTTATAGCTAAGCAGTTGCATGTAATATTCAAACAGTTGAGAGAATACAATGGCGATTAAATACACCCCAAAGGTTTTCTCACAGATTTTGAGTAGTAGGCCCTTTTCAACAATTTCAGAAATTACAGGGGATTTTATATATCTCCCAAGCGGGCCGGGGCTTTTTGACAATTTACCCAAATGTTCATAGCATTATGATGTCGCTTCTCCTTCCTTGCTTTAGTTGCACCTTGTTTTGAACTAAAGTTAATGGGCAGCCGTGAATCTCGAGGTAATCCAGCAGCAGGAATGATTTTCGCAATTTAGACCCTTTGGAAGGAATATCTCGTGCAAAGATCATTTTGATTGCAGGATAACTCAAAAGATGTACTGCAAAAACGCGTTCAAAAATAAATGAATTGCAATAATCTTTTTCTTTGGTTGAGAGAAATGAATTGCAAATCTCTCTCTCATACAAAATTAATCAGAAAAAAAAATGCCTACATCTCCTGGCTGTAATTTCAGAGCTTCAACCATGTTGCTTGAACCATCCCTAAAGATGTAGCACAGAGAAACAACCACAGCAGGTTGTTTTGTGATAATGAAGCTGCATTAAGATCGGAAGGAAAATAATTATTCAATAAATCCCATTATAGTTATAATACATTCACACCATCATTGGAACTATTGTATACGTGCGTAGCCACACGATGTATGTTTTAACTTTTCCTATTACTATCATCATTATCTTTATGCAACATAGATGGTTCGTGGTATCTTAATGCAATTTTTAATGCAATTTTTACGGTTCCTGGTATTTAATTATCTTAGAAACAGTCAAAGTTCACAATATTTAAGTATTAATTTATCCTTTTAATTAAAGTTGTCTGTCTCTCTCTCTCTCTGTCTCTCTCTCTCTTTATATATATATATATATATATATATATATATATATATATATATATATATATGGAATTTTGTCTTTTGCGGAAAATTGCCAAAAGGCCCCCTCATTGCAAAAAGGCCCCTCATTTTTCTGCTGCTGCCTACTAATGTATTGGGAAAATACAGAAAGGCTCCTCATTTTCCCAATATTTGCAAAAAGGACCCTCATAATCTTCAAAAATCTTGGGAAAAACCTTGAAAATACTGGGGAAAATCTTGAGAATCTGGGGGACAAACTTCACAAAACTTCAAGAAAATCAAATAAAATATCAAAAAATAATAATTCCGTAACGTTTTCTCCAGCCCGTCCGCACGGAGTCCCCTTGCTAGTAGTTACAAAAAATTGAACTCTTTTTACTTGTAAAATTTATGAAAAATAGAGGTGAGCTGGAATACGTTTGCAACTTAATTCGGTTTGGTTTGATTTTCGATTTTAATAATAAAAAGCTTATTTACTGAAAACTCCCAACAAGTTTAGGCTAAAATCAAAAGATTACCATTACTTTTGAAATGATCAAGAGACTAGCAAACTAAACGGTGACACGTCAGTCGTCTGTGCCATGTCAGAATTTTTTTAAAAAATACATCTATTCTAACCCTAACCCTAGTTTCAAAAAATTAAAAAATAAAAATAACCTTTCTTCTATTTCTTCCTTGCTCCTCTAGCCGTCATCACCGGCCTCCCTGCCTTGACCCCCTCCTCGTCCCTCCACCCTCATCATCATCATCCTCATCTTCACCATCCCCATCCCCATCATCATCATCATCATCATCATCACCTCCCCATCTCCGACAACAGCCATCTTGCTATCAACCCACCACACGACTCCAGCCACCGTCCTCGACAACCACCACCATCTTTTTCATCATCACCATCATCACTATCACCACTCGCCCTCGACCCCAACCCCCTGCCACCTTCCTCGACCTCCCCCTCATCCACTCCAAGCCCCCTCCCTCCCATCATCATCATCAACCTTCTTTTTTTCTTCAGACAACCACCACCGTTTCTTCCTCACCCCCTCAAATCCCCCCTCTTCTCCCCTTCTTTTCCTTCCTCTCCTTCTCCCTCAACCCCAAACCGTATCCCTCTCTCTTCATCTCCTTCTCCGCCGCCGCTCCGGATCCCCCAAAAAGTATATTAAATATTTAATTACTATTTAATAATTATTTAATTATTTTAAATATAATTTATAATTATGTGATTATATTATGAAAATGGCAAAATGGTCATTTGACATGAACAATAACGTTACCTGTTAATTCCTGGTAGTTTTTTGATAATTTCAAAAGTATTGGCAATATTCTGACTCTGACCCAAACATGTTGGGAGTTTTCAGTAAATAAGTCATAATAAAAATACGAGAGGCGTATATTATTAATTTTATTTATCATTATATTCCAATACATGATTATTTGTTTTGTTGCTTTATTGTATCTTTTTTAAACCATGTTTTCTCAAAATCATTTTAGGTAAGTTGGGATTGGTTGCTTTTAGATGATTCAGTTATAACTGAATCATGCTCACCTCTGCTCACAAAGCCAAATTTTTTTAAAAGATTTGCAAGTACGGAAAATTTGGACACCTACACTCACCTTGGGCCCCACTATGATAAATATTAGTTGGGGAAGGTGGAAACGATCCATTTGACAATGAAAACCCCAAATTTGCACAATCTGCTCCAACGGCACCTGCAATTAGAAAAAGAGGAAAAAAAGAAGAAAAGAGAAAATCATTATCGGAATCCAATTAATTCCTTTTTCCTATTCCATTTCTGGTTCATGAGAGCTCATGATTCTCTTACAGTTTTTGATACAAGGGAAGCTGGTTATATTGAGAATGTTGCCAAAACCCTTGTCACATTCGCATCGATGCTTGAAGCCTACTGTCCTCACACACGTGCCAGCTCCACAGTATGACCAAAAACATGCTGAGCAAGAACAAAACGATATTTAATAACATTATGATTTTAAGGGAAAATGAGAAGAGGGAAGGATAGATGTTACTTACGATCGAAGATGGAGAACTGGTCAGGGTTTGGAATAGGAGCAGGCTGAGGTATTGACTCATTGTAGCAAGCATAGCTGAATGTACCTGAAACAGTGTTAAATCTATTTATAATGATCCAATCTTCAACTAAACCAGTCACTACTTTTTATGTTATTCATCCACCTGGTAAAAGTCATATATAACTTTATTCATATAAAGCAAGTTTGGAGATTTAAGGTGGAAAATTAAAAATGCGGAGGGGTGTGTGTGTGCAGGCTAATTTTGTGGCGAAAAAGAACAAAAAAACAATATAGGTGGAACAAACAACAAAATGTTAAGATCCAACCTTCATTCTTACCTATTTAATGTTTTCATGCTTATCCATTTGGTAAAACTCAAGTATAATTCTTATATAAATATGAAGGATCAAACTATTGAATTTTGAAGTGGATCTTTCAAGAAGAGCGACGTTGCTTATCAAGCATATGAAAGTAATAAAAGTGATATTTGAAGGGGATGCAATAAATGTGGCGGAGGCATTTCAAGAGAACCAAACAAGTGTATCTAGACATGGAGATATATGTTGTTGATGCCAGAGGGTCTACGAGGCATTTCAAAGGCTGCAAGTGGTTGTACTGCGGGCAGTAGCATAATTGGACAGCTCAGGAGCTAGCAAAACATATCCTAGTAACACATTGTTGGTTTGGGAATTGTTCTTTTCCTTGACCAGTTGATTAATGTGCAATAATGATGTTATGTAACATCGATGAATAGTTATGCTATTACCATTTCTGAAAAGAAAATAAAACTATTGAATTTTGCTTTTGAGAAAAATATAGTCTGGGCACCTTTTTTCCATTAAAGAGAGATTAATATAACAGCCAGTTAACTAGGCGAATGCCTTCTCTGGGTCAGGACAAAAGAGCCCTTAACAAACCAAAAGGAACATATATCAAGAATTAGTCAAAAAATACCATTTTTCTAATTTATATCAATTATCAACAAATTCATTATTATATTTCAAGACAAATAAATAATAAGAGAAATCAACGCCTATTGTGTCACTGTATGGTGTAACCTATAGTAAAGCTTACATGACACTAATTGGACGTTGCAAATAAGTTTACCACAATCCACTTTGATGGTAGTTGAACTACCCAACTCTAACATAACAGTCACAACCTTTCTTTTCTTAGAAGCTTCTAAATACCTTCTAAATTTATCATACAAAGAAGTGGGAGAGAAAGTGAGATTACAGTTGGGAATAATGCAAGGAAGGAATCGAAAAGGGCCGTCGAATCGGTTGACGCGGAACTGAGTCCATCCAGGGTCACAGTCACAAACAAACCCGAATGCTTGGTATGAAGTAACCCGGCAGCTCCCCATCCCACAACCAACACCATTGCATGCATCCTCTTGAAACAAACAAAAAAAATAACATAAAATACATACCCAAGCAACTAATTCTGATGATAATAGAAGAATATGTAGAAGGAAAACAGTTCAATAATCACACAGAAAACAGTGATTCTGAAATAAGTCATATCACTGGAGGAGTTTCATTCATAAGAAATTGAAGATAGAAAAAGGTTTTAAAAATGAAATAAAGAATCCTATGAATATTAAGTTATACAAATAGAAAACCTGTAATTTTCGATGTGATACGAAAAGCTTACATTCAGAAGTAGAGAAGAATACATGTGGTAATTGGGATGACATCAATAAATATTGAAATAATCATAGAAAAAGAAGAACATGAAGGATGAGAGTTATACTAAGCTCAGCAGCTGCACCAAACGGAAACAAAAGAATGCTTGCTTGAAGAATCGCCATAGCGACTACAATAGCTAGGACACTACTACACATTCTATCTACTTTGACAGTAATGAGAAAACAGAAGTTGGATCTTTATGTTGATGGCTTGGGGAAATATTTGTTACCAGCTAAAATTTAGGAACCAATCCATACAAAGATTGCTTCTTTGATTCCCCTTCAGTCACCAAAATCCTCTTGATTGAGTCAATTTACACATACATGCACTCATCTTGGTTAGGTTTTGGTTGAGAGCTCACCAACCCAGTCTGTACTATAGACCCCAACAATCTAACTAATATTGACATAAGTCAGTAAGTATACAAGATGATGCTGATTCAATGAGATTATGACATCTAGTTCATCAGCTTCAACTACTTCTACTATATGAACTAAAATACATCTAAGTACTTCAGCAGTACAAGCATGTCTGAAAATAATTATCACAGAGTTCCTGAAGCAACTAATAATCTAAAAATGCATTCAATCGGCATATATTTATAAGTACGCTGATTCGGGTTGGATCATGAATTAGATCAAATGCCCAAAATGAAAAATGTGAAACAGATTGATAGGCATAATAATAGAGAAATAATAATACATCCCGAAACACATAGTTTTCCTCTTAAAATATTGGAGAATTTGTCCTTCCAATTGATGATCAACACATTTAAATGTATGCATAGAAGAGATTAGAGCAATGAAGAGTGTATAGCAACATAGTAATCTTCTTAAGATCATGTCCCTTGGCTGAAGACACAAACAAGTGAAAGAAGTTTGAGCGAAAGGAATTAAGGAAGGAATTAAAAGATAACAGGCATCAAAAACTGTTTTTCATGTCATGGCGGTCATCAATGCCAACTAAACTTTACTGCATATGCTCAATTGAAAAAAAATAAAGGGTCATCTCCTTTTACAACTACTATGATCCATTCGAGAACCAAAGTGGAACTATCTATCAAGTATCAGCAAAAGCCTGCCAACTTCTGAGAGAAGCAAGCAGAGAAATTGATAATGAAACAAGCACTTTGTGAAAGTCTCTGCAATTTAGAAGTGCAAAATGGCCATCAAATGAAGAGGATATGGCCCAAACAAGTCAGAAAATATTTAGAAAATCCTTTAATACAAAACACGCTAGGGTTAGTGATGTAGGACGGGAAGGTTAGGGCTTAGCTAAGCGCGTGTATGGATGCAAATGACTGAAGGCAAGCAAGATATGGTGTGTGCGCAATAGAAATTAGCACATGCAAGGCCTAATCTAGAAGATTACACACACAAGAGATCCAATTTCAATGATTGTGATAAATAAACGATATAAAACATTAAGCATGATGATCACAATTGAATTTCAAAGTTCAAAACAATTGATTCTGTGTTGATAATCGATAAGTCTGAAGAATGCAATTAAGTTACATGACATTTGTAAGAGAATCCCATGTTATGTTTATGAAATTGGGATAAAATAACCTATGTTTTGTTGGGGTCAAAATTTAGACCCTTTTGTCTAAGAAAGTCAAATTCAACGCCCGAATAAGTGAGCCCAAGCCTGAGTCCAAGTCAAGCGGGTCCAAACCCGGCTCAAGCCAAGTTCAAGTTCCAAACACGGGACCGGCCCCATGCCAAACTAGAAAATAAAATAAAAATATAGAAATAAATGAATATGTAATTTGTTAGAATTAAATTGGACAAGATAGTCAAAAATTGTAAAGTCCAAGAGACCCAATGTAAAGTGTCAAGACTAGAAAAGCCAACCATCGTGATGAAAAAAAACTTTTTCATTCCGCAAAAATAAATCTAGAGTTTTATGCCTCCCTCTCTCTCAAGGTTCTCATTCTTTCTCCTCTCTTTTTCAATTAAATCTAAGGTAAATCCTTTCCTTTTTCAAAAACAAAATTGATTTTGGCCATTAATCCATCGAGAGGAACACCAATCTCTCGTTAAAATCACCAAAGGAGCAATTTTTACCATCCTTCATCTCTCTCTTCATGATCCAATGGAGGAGAGGGAGAGGGAAAACCCCACCTCAGGACCAATTCGCGCACATCCCGAGACTTCGTAGAAGGGGAAATGAGCCCTTTTGATCTTCTTACATCAAAATTTTGTGTTTGGAGCTGTAGCTCCATTGGGTTTCAACCCTTGCCTGTACCATGCTAGGTGCGCACCTCGCTAGGTGCCCATTTGGCTAGATGCGCACCCTGTTGGGTGAACATCGTGTCAGGTGCGCACTTCGCTAGATGCACACCTCATTGGACCTTTTGGTCCATTCGGGACTTTTTGGCCCCCAACTCTCACACCTCGCCAAGTGCTAACCGGGTTAGATGCGCACCTCGACAGGTGCGCATGTGGCACACGCGCATCCCTCACTTCTGTTTTTCTTGTAAATATTTTACAAAATAAAAAATGAATAAAATAGACACGCCCCAACTCAAAAGTCTTCTCCCTTTGAAAATTTTCTAACGGGACGCTGTCCCGTACCCCGCTAGGGGCTGCTAGCCTCCTTGATCCTCAGCCCGCTATCAAGGTAGTAAGACTCCCGTAAACTCTGCGAGGCCCCCGATATACCCAAAACACCCTCAAGACACACACATTCGCACACTGTACATTGAGTTCACATGATCTGTTAGACTAGTTATTCGGAAATTCTCTCGCTCCGAAAGCGAGAGATAATTAACGGCAGTTTAGTCCGCGGCTGTCAAAGATTTGGATCCCCACAATCTTTAAACCCCTGCCTACTTCAGACAAGAGGAATCTGTACATGCCTGACAAGCGCGCGTATTGCCATCAAAATGGGGTGACAAAAAATACTCTACAGACTCTAGCACGCCCGGTGGGACCGTTGCTCTCCTCTTATATTTCGGGTCAAGCATTCATGCGAACTCAATCAATATATATCGATTGCCTGTACTGAAATCGTGTTTTTTTTTGCAAGATAACAGCTTTCCAATCGCAATTTTCAAACTCAACGAGAATGTCTCCAACTACCAGTTCAAACTCTGAGGCAAACTCAACTCCGTACGTTGTTAAGATTAATGCTCGTGTGGTTCTCCCCGCAATTCTCAGTCGGCAATGGGAGGAATCATCCCGTCAATTTGGTTTCGTCCTCATCTATCTTGCCGGAAGTGCTCATCTAGTGGAGACCACGGCAAACCAAGTGGTCAAACCGACCTCAAGGGGCAGGAGGTCGAATGTCGCGATCGCTAAGGCACCACAAACTAAACGTAAATCGGTGTTTGAACGACTCTCTATCGCTCCAGCTGGGGACAAAATCACTGAAATAAAGAAAATCATCAAACGTCGCAGACAAGCTCAGGTGATACCTTCGACAAGTGCACGATTAGACGTATTTTCAAGGCTCTCCATTACTCGGCCTACAATGACTTCCCGAAGAGCAGAAGCCCACTAAGTGCTCAAAACGGAAAAGCTAAGACAAAAGCGGCTCAGATATAGAACCAACAAAAGTGCAAGGGCTCCGGCAAAGTTAAATTTTGTGAAGTTCCAAAGCTCGGACTACCCCACGACTACAGCCATGTCAACCATGAAAACCTGCAATTTTTTCGAACCCTTAAAGTGGGTTCAGAAGAATGTGATGTCTGCCAAGATCAAGAAGCCCGCAATTCGAACTGTGCTACAAAAGGATGTGTCCAATCCCCGGCACAAAAGGCATGATACCCTTTTCAAAAGTCTACTAAGTATTTCGTGCCTTGCAAAAACAGCGGGGCAAAACCAGAAAAGTTGTACCAGCGCCACCCGAGAACCCGGCCAGACAGACCGTCTTTAGTCGATTGTCCTTGCGCAAAGCGGAAGGTCCACGACAACGGTCCGCAAAATCAGCTGCCAGTGATAAAAAGATTGTCGGATATGTTATCCACACGGTTTACATGGCGGACACGCGTCCCAGAGACAACCTTCGCAGTAAAAGTAAAGATAGGGCCACCACATCCCAAACCTAATCTGGCTTGAATGTGGTTGCTCTTTCCCAAGATGAGTCTTCTTAGCAGAATAATGAAAACCCTCTCGATGAAACAGATGGATAGAAAGAGATCTCAGTCCATGTGGAATCAAGCCAGGACAACGAAGAAAAGCCGACTTTCCGTCCCAGAACCGCAGAGCAGGAGCTGCTTTAAGAGCTCCGAAAACAGCTCAGAAGTAAAGACAAAGAGATGGCCAAATTTCACTCCAAAATTGATGACTTAACGAACGTCGTGATGCAGCTTACGGCTCAAGTTACTTGGGCACCCTTTAATCAAGCACAAGTCTCTACTCATATGCCAGGTGATAACGACTAGAAGCAACCACTGCCTGTCCTTTTAGGTCCAAGCATAGGCGGGCCACACGAAAATCGACCGCATTCCACTTCTGAGGACGACTTGGCCCCTGATGATAGTATTCCGCTAACACAAGATCGAATTATAGATTTGGTCACCAGCAAAGTTAAAATATTGGTGGCCAAAGCCGAGGTGCAGAAAGATGTTGGCAGCAACGGGAGGTCATACCCTGCACAGTATGACCAAATCGAGTTCCCTAGTGGTTACGTCATTCGTAAGTTCGGAAGATTCGACGGGACGGGAAATGTGAATCAGCACATTGCCCATTTTAAAGCACCATACGGAAATACAAAGGGTAAAGATGTGTTGCTTCTTCGTCAGTTTGTTAATAGCCTAACCGGTGTCGCTTTCGACTGGTACGCGAGCGTACCAAACGGTTCTGTCACTACTTTCGTCCAAATGGAGTCTCTGTTTTGGCAAAGATTCATGAGTGTCAGCAATAAAATCTCCATTGCTGATCTTATAAGGACCAAGCGAAAAAAGAACGAAAGCAACAGACTTTATTGTCCGATGACGCAATCTCACTGTCAAGTGTGAACTGCTGCTAAAGCAGGACCAATCCGTCAGCCTCCTCATTGGGAATTTCAAAAATTGGATGGCTCTGTTTTTATGCACCGCGAGTCTCAAAACGCTTCAAGAGCTGACCAAAAAAGTCTAAATGTTGGAACGCTCAGAGTAAGATTCTAGCTCGGACCCCCAAATTAACAATAGATCCTGGAGGAACCGAAAGGACAATAATCGTAAAGACGGAAATTCCGACGATGCTGAATCTTTTAACATTTCGGTTGACCAAAATAAGAGAGAGATAGTCGGGCCCAATGTCAACCAATCTCGGAGGCCAGTGTTGGAAAGTGGAAGAATCGTCCTTGAAAAAGAAGCTGGATAAGGTCCATTCCTTTGGAAGGGACAGTCCATAAGAAATTCAAGGACGCCTTAAGAAACAGTCTACAATTGCAAAAATCGAAGACTGTAAGAAGCAAATATGACCGACAATCCCAAATATTGTCCCTATCATAGAGTGGTAAGTTATGCCATTGAGGACTGTTTTGTCTTTAAAGATTGGGTTGAGAAACAATACAAGACGGGAGAAATAGAACTCTCCAAAGGCGTGTTAGTAAACAATCAAGCTGCGACCGTCAATTTCATACAAATAGAGACTGAAGCCCTTCAGAAACCTACTGTTCTCAGTCATCTACACTTTTCTGAAAGGAGCGGACCAAGATAACAAGCCAAAAGCCCAGCAAGAAGGCTGTGGACGAGTACACAACCCATACAATCTATATGGTGGGGCCCGGAAGAACAAGTCCTCCTACGCTTCATATCCACGACAATAGCGTGGTTCTTGCTACCCAACACCGACTCAGTCGATGATGATGAAGAGTTTGCTTAGACCATTAAGCAAAAGGAGCCTGTGGTCTCTGAAGAATCGAGATTGGACAGTAAGGATAACCAGGTTAACATACCTGGAACTATAGAACAAGCTTTATTCCGATGGTTTCAAGAGAAATTTCAGGACCGTGATAGAGAGCTAGCCAAGATCCGTTCCAAAGTCGACGATCTAACGAATGTTGTAAAAAAATCTCACGATCTAAGTCACGCGAATGCAGTCGCGACAAAATCAAGGTTTAGTTCAAAAACCGGAGATTGATATCCTGAAACAGCCAGATATTCCCTTCAGCCCAAGAGCATAGTATCTTTGCGAAAGTCGACTACAATCAGCATCCAGCCCTTTCGATAAGCGTATTGACTGGGATAAGCAAACGACAAGTGAAACCAAAGGCCAATCGATCTCAAAGACCGGTACCGGAAAAAGCACCAACTCTGATAGAGAGGGAAGAAAATCTACTCCTTTAAGAGGAACGAAGTTGCAAAATATTGGAGAACGCCTTAAGTCGCGGTCTGCAGCTGCCCATTCCAAAAAGACCACATGAAACGAATACTACTGAAAATCCCATGTGCTACCCATATCATAGGGTGGTGAGTCATACTATCGAAAACTGTTATGTGTTTAAAGACTGGATGGAGAACCAATACAAGGTTGAGAAAACTTTAATGTCCTCTGATGTGCT
The DNA here is from genome assembly GCA_030015575.1 of Agapanthus africanus. Classification (NCBI taxonomy): domain Eukaryota; kingdom Viridiplantae; phylum Streptophyta; class Magnoliopsida; order Asparagales; family Amaryllidaceae; genus Agapanthus; species Agapanthus africanus. The sequence goes on along the minus strand of JASDDO010000019.1, from coordinate 821,229,520 downwards.
GGCAAACCACCAAGTTACGGTCATCGATTCAACTTTGCCAAAATCAAAATGCGAGAAGCTTAGATAAGCACACAACTTCAACCACTAAGTCGTTAAACTGGGAGAAAAAAGAAAAAAGTGTATAAATAAATAAAAAGACGAAATGACGGGACAACTCGCAATAAAAATCAGCGAGTAAAAATAAAGATGAAAAGCTGAAATGAATGAGCAATCGCGGTATGACATCTAAGTCATTAAACCGAGAATATATATGTATATATAAATAAACATCTCAACCCCTTTGATAGCGAATGATATGTTGCTCCTGGTACTATATTCTAGTATAGCAATACGGACGCCATTCAAATTCATATCCAAATTCAAATTCTCCAATGATAAATGATAATTCACTCCTGAAACCATACTTCAGTATTAGCGATGCTGATGTCGACCAAAATTTTAAATTCCCAAATATCCCAACGACGAATGATAAGTCGCTCCTGGCACTATTCTAGTGTAGCGATATAGACACCAACCCAAAACCAAAATCCAATTTCCTCAAATTTTTCCAGCCCTACGGGTCCGAAGCTTCACGCGGGCCGTATATAATCCACGGGCATAAACGGGCTAAATCATACCCATACTCCCACCGCAATCAACAGCCCTGCAGCCGGTCTCAGTCTTTAGAATTATGCTACATTTAAGAAGACCTACCCATGTATCCTCACGATACATGAGTAGAACGGCACTTGCGAGATTATATCGACTCGTAAGAAAAACACAATTTCGTGGGATCCTTACGACCAACAAGGTAAAAGCACACTTGGGGGTCCTTACGACTCTTAAGGAAAAAATACACCTACGAGATCCTCCCGACATGTAGGAAGAAAATACTGTTATGAGAGCCTTACGGCTCATAAAATTGAAAAGGTTTAGAAGACGGGATCTAAACCTGCTTCCTAAGCCATCGCCCCTCAACGGGCAAAAGCAAATGATGAGTCGCTCCTGACATTATGCTTCTGTGCAAGCGGTGCTGATGCCAACCCAAAACCTAAATTCCAAATTCTCTCAAGGCAAATGATGATTCTCTCCTGGTACCATATTCTAGTGTAGCGATACTGATGCCAAACCAAAACCCATATTCCAAACTCAGAATCACATCCAATTAGAATTATAATTTCAATTCAAATTCAAAAGTTCCGCGAAACGGGGCAAGAATCAAACAAATTAAATCAAAGTCCCACCCAACGGTGCTCCCAAGCTCATAGGTCTCGTTGGATGGACATAAAACTCTTAAATCAAACCAAATCAATCAGGTGAACCAACTGTCTGCCCCCGCATCGAAATCATGCTTCGTCCCGGAACCCTGCGTCGGAATTATACTTCGTCTCAGGATATACCTATCCAGTGTCGGAATTATGTTTCGCCCTGGAACTCTGCGTCAAAACTATGTTTCGTCATAGAATATATCCTCCTCTTGGAATTATGCTCCGCTCCTTAGAATGATACTCCAACCGTGGAATTATGCTTCTAGAATTATGTTCCGCTTCTCGGAATGATATTCCGACCCTAAAATTATGCCCCTGGAATTATGCTCCTCGGAATGATACCCGACCCTGCAATTATACCCCTGGAATTATGCTCCTCGATTAATGAATCGCCCCTAGAATTATGCTCCACTTCTCGGAATGATACTCCGCCCCCAAAACGATGCTCCCCTTAGAACCGACCTCTATGCGAAAGAAGATCCATCAATTTTATGCACGCGACATACATGCGACGTGCATTTATTGATGGGGGCACTTTATTGGGGTCAAAATTTACACCCTTTTGTCCAAGAAAGTTAAAGTCAACGCCTGAATAAGTTGGCTCAAGCCTAAGTTCAAGTCAAGCGGGTCCAAAACTGACTCAAGCCAAGTTCAAGTTCCAAACATAGGACCGGTCATATGCCAAACTAGAAAATAAAATAAATATATAGTAAATAAATGATTATATAATTTGTTAAAATTAAATTGGGCAAGATAGCTAAAAATTGTAAAGCCCAAGGGGCCCAATATAAAGTGTCAAGGCTATTAAAAGCCAACCATCATGATAGAAAAAAACTTTTTGATTCCCCAAAAATAAATCTAGGGTTTTGTGCCTCTCAAGGTTCTCCTTTTTCTTCCTCCTCTCATTTTCAATTAAATCCAAGGCAAATTCTCTTCTTTTTCAAAAACAAAATTAATTTTGGTTATTAATCCATTGAGAGAAACACCAATCTCCCGTTAAAATCATCAAAGCAATTTTTACCATCCTACATATCTCTTGACGATCCAATAAAGAGGAAGGAGAGGAAAAAACCCACTTCAGGACCCATTCCGCACATCCCAAAACTTCGTAGAAGGGAAAAGAGCCCCTTTTGATCTTCTTGCGTCAAAAAATTGTGTTTGGAAGTGTAGTTCTATTATGTTTTGACCCTTACTTGTACTGTGCTAGGTGCACACCTCGCTAGGTATCCATTTGGTTAAATGTGCAGCCGGTTGGGTGCACATCGTGCCAGGTGTGCACCGGCTCAGGTGCGCACCTTACTGGACCTTTTAGCTTATTCGGAACCCTTTGGCCCTCTATTCTCTCGCACCTCGCCAAGTGCTCATCGGGTTAGGTGCGCATCTCGACAGGTGCGTGCCTTACCATGTGCTTACTTTGCTAGGTGTGCATGTGGTGCACGTGCATCCCTTACTTCTGTCTTTCTTGTAAATATTTTACAAAATAAAAAATAAATAAAATAGACGCGCCCTACGCTCAAAAGCATTCTTCCCTTAGAAAATTTTCTAACGGGGCGCTGCTCCGCATCCCGCAAGGGGCTGCTAGCTTTCTTCACCCCTAGCCCGCTATCCGGACAACGGGATACCCGTAAACTCTGTGATGCCCCGATATGCCCAAAACACCCTCAAGACACACATACACACACTGCATATTGAGTTCGCATGATCTGTTTGACCAGTTAATCGGAGGTTCTCTCATTCCGAAAACGAGAGATAATTAACGGCAGTTTAGTCCACGACTGCCGGAGATTTGGATCTCCATAATCTTTAACTCCTACCTACTCCAGGCGGGGGATCTGTATATGCCTGACAAGGGCGCGCGTTCCCATCTCAATGGGATGACGAAAAGCACTCTACATGTTTGATATCATGAGAGGCGTTCAGTCATTAAGTTTCTTTGTTTCCAAATCACATAATCAATTAATAAGCCCAATTACTAAACCAAAAAAAGATGCAAACCTTTATACCTCGGCAGGGAATCAGATTTAGTTGTTTTGGGTATGGCTTCAGAAGTGGCTCTTTGTTATTATGGCTTGAGCCAACAACACTAAATGTTGCAATGCTGAATGGGGGCCTGGAATGAGATCTGAACTGCTGAATTAAGGCTGGAACAGTGTTCTTTGCTGCTGCTTTTATCGATTCATTGACAGGAACTAGAAAACAAGGCAGAAATGAACAATTTGGTGGCTGTTCTGGTTCATCTTGAGCAACTACAGGCTGTTCCGGTTCAGATTTGATGTTATTTTATTGTAAATATAGACAAATCAGTTTTTGACCGCAGCCGAATACAGAGCTCCTCAGAGATAACTCAGTAATAATAGTTTTACTCAAATATCATATCAAGGCCCCCTTTTCCATTACAAATCTAGCCTATAAATAGGCTTTGCATGAGACGAGGTGCCTATTGGCATTCCAAAACAACTACAATTACTTCAAGACCTGACGCGACCTGGATCGCGCCGAGATGTTACCTTCCGTCGATCTGCTGATGGCGGCGATGGATGACTGAGATTGGATCTGTTGACAGGCTCATGAAGCGTGTGGATCTCAATGGGTTTGAGGTTGGTTGTCACCGAACTACCTGCAAGGAAGTCCCGGGGTGGTTGTACCACCGAGGACCCTCCGACGATCAAGTTAGAGAGGAAATCCGGGAAGAGTAACGGCTTAGTGGAATAAAAATAGCTTACTTGAACCGTCTGAAGAAGGGGTTTAAATAGCGGTGGCAGCAGGCGGGGCAGGTGCGAGAATCACACCGGCAGTTACACTCTCGACGTCACACCCGCGTGATGAGCGGGATCTCCCATTAATGGCGAGACATGCTCGTTAATGGGGGGTCGTGATGATGTAGAATGTGGGATGTGGCCGGCGGATATCTCGCGCATGGCGAGATTCGCGGGATGGCGGTTGTGCCTGTGAGCGGTGCCGTCGGTCGGTCGATTAGACCGAGGAAGATGACCTCGGCGGGATAGCTCGCGGAAGAGCGGAAGAGCCGAGGTATCTTGGTTCTGCGGTAGCCCGAAGACGAGCTACGAGGCCGAGGAGGCCAATTGTACTGGGGGCTCGGGGACGAGCCAGCTTTGTTGTAGGACGGGCATATGAGTGGTCTGGTCGGCCATTGTAGGTCCTTTCTTGCATGCTTTGGGACACGTCATGTCATGATCTGGGAGATCACCGATATCGAGTATCATCAAGACCTTTAGAAACTTAAACTGAGTAATTAAAACATCACAAAACTATACTAAAATCCTCCTAACACATCATAGAGATCACCTTTGGAATTTCATAACTGTCACATAATTAACCATTGCTCTTGAACTCCTTAACTAGTAAATGAAGACGTGCAAATGCCTAAATGTGGTCCTCCATCAGTTAGGACTCACGAGTTATAACTTAGTTGGAAAAGAAAACGAACAATCAATAACCCACCAAAAACCTATTAAGTTTTAAGTCTAAAGGAAGAGAAGTTCTTGATTGTGAACCAACCAGGAACCTAAAACTGTATGTAGCCTCCAAAGGTAATCCTGCAAATCCTAGAGTAGGCAAAACTCACTCTAGAGGCGGGGGGGAGAGAGACTGGAAACCCACCAAAAGTCTTATAACAAGAGAGATGCCTGAACAAGAAAGCAGGAAGAAGCCAGCATCTATAGCTATGGTAATTCATGTCTCCTTTTGAGATTTAATACAATGCAGAAAGAAGAAAGATGTTTCGCGCTTGTAACTCCTAATTCCAGTTGGAACTATTTACTATTCGGTTTGATCTCAGTGGAGGGAGTGGTCTCTCCTTTCTCTGATCAAGAATCAAATAAACACATAATAAATTTTCTGACTCAAAATGAAATAATGGTTACAGTGGCCATCAAATCATTCTTGGGATGTCCTATGTTAGCAATTCAGTACAAAGAGGGTATGAAAAGGTCAAGCAAGACTTACCTCAATCGGGCCATATATCTAAGTTCCCTATCAAGTATCACCATCTGATGACCTATCATACACATAATCAAATTGATAGATGTAGCATGCTTGTAATTCTTCATGTAGCTTTCATTAGATTTTCCAGTCCATCTAACATCATATACATATCTCCGAAATCTGGATGTGAAGAATCACCAACAAAGAATTCATGAACAACGCCATTAACCTCGATCGAGCAACAACCAGGAATCTTCTCAATTCCATTTCTCTTCATCATTTTCCTCAACTTCCCAACTTCATCCCATTTACAAGCTTTAGCATACACATTAGACAACAAAACATAAGCTCCTGAATTAGTTGGATCAACTTCAAGGAGTCGACTAGCAGCGTACTCAGCTAATTCAACATTTCCATAAATATTGCAAGCGCCGAGGATAGCTCCCCAAATTGCCTCTCCGTTTGAGGAAACACTTATTTCATCTATGAACTCCTTGGCCTCTTTTAAGAGGCCTTGGCGACTAAATAAATCGACCATGCAGCCATAATGTTCGCTACTCGGAGTAATTCCATAAGTTTGAGTCATCGAGTTGAATAATTTTTTTCCTTCTTCAATTAAACCTGCATGACTACAAGCACTAAAAACCCCAACAAATGTAACTGCATCAGGTTGCACCCCATCATCTTCCATTTTCCCAAAGAGCTCCAGGGCAAGCTCGCTGTGCCCATGCATAGCAAGTCCCCCGATCATTGTACTCCATGCAAATAAATCTTTATGAGACATCTTATTGAAAACATCAAGAGATAATTCGATGCATCCGCATTTAGCATACATGTCTAAAAGTGAAGACCTTAGTTGCGCATCCATTTCGATCTCATTCCTCTCAATATAAGCATGAATCCATTTTCCCAATTCAAGAGCCCCTACTCTTGCACAAGCAGACAATGTGCTAACAAAAGTTAAGCAATTAGGGATAACTTTCATTTTCTGCATGTCTTCAAAAATTTCCAAGGCCTCATTAAAATGATTGCATTGGGCTAATGCAGTAATTAATGCATTCCATGAAGCAACATCCTTGCATGGCATTTTTTTAAATAAATCCAGTGCAATCTCTATGGCCCCGCATGTCACATAACCAACCACCATTAGCGTCCACGAGATCTCATTTCTAAATACCATTTTGTTGAACAGTAACTCAGCTGAATACATGTCTCCACACTTGGAATATAGGCCTAGAATAGAATGAAGCAAGTCATCCGCCGCGTTGATACCTACTTTGGAGATGTATCCATGAATCGCTTTGCCGGTAAAGAGATCCCCAGATCTTGCGCAAGCTGATAAGATACTTATTAGAGTAGCCTTGTCAGTTTTCACATCTTGAACCTGAAAATACATTAACATTCTTCTATAAGATACATACAAAAAAATGTTGGCTGAGTTGAAGACTCGTCCATGATTTCAGTTAATCAGCATATAGAATTTGTATTGTTGTATAGCATTCGACTAGTAACATAGGGTGTCAATTCAGGAACATATAAGCAAGGCTTAAAATCTCGGTATCTGGACCGGACCGGTATCAGATGGTCATTTTAGGGATTGGAATCGGCAATCACGGCCGTCTCGGATTGTGAATATCGGATTTTATATAGTTTGAGAAATAGAATTTAAAGCTTCAAGATTTTTTTTAAATAAGCAACTAAAGTAACTAACAATTAGGCAAATTCTATAGTAATTAATAATGGGTTGAGTCGTATAAATGGTGTCAAATTAACAATAATAACCCAATGGCCTATATTAAACCCATTAAACCATTAATGAATCCATTAGCCCATCGATAAACCCACTAACCATCAATGGCCTTCACATGAAAACCCCACTAATCAAATGGTAAACCCAATATTACTCGGCATGGACGGTATCGGTCTCGAAACTCGGATGGTCATTTTCGGGATTGTGTCAGCCATCTCAGATCAGGATAGATTGCAAATCATACATATAAGTAATTGCTATAGCTGAAAGTAAATATATTGCATATGAAGTGGCAAACATAAGAATGTTAATGTCAAGCATCTTTACACAAAGTTCAGTAATAATTTATGTTTGGAAAATCCGGTTGATTCCTTTGTTTGTGACTGAACCCATCCCTCTGTGTTATTTTGCTTCTATGCATTCAAAAGTCTTAAACTTGTACAAGACCGCGGCATCTTTATCCCAAACTTTTTTCCATTCGATATCTACTCGCATTTTTTTACTGAAGTTGTCAAAAGACCCAGTTTTCTGCCTTACAAGTCCTAACATGAGTACCATTTTGCGTGAACGTACAATTCTCGATTTGGTTTGTATGATATATCCTCTATTTTCGGAAAACTTTCGGTTATGCTGACAAATAAAACAAAAAATTGAAGATTATGTCCAGCATTAATGTTCCCTATCTCGATAATCAAAGCAAGTATTCCAAAGATTTATACATAAGCGGGCGTTTAAGCATAATCATTACACTTATTTTTGCCAACACAAGGTTGATGCCAAAGGATAATTTTACTCATTTAACCTAGAAAACTTGTACTTTTTGTGCAACTATCTTTTGTCTTTTCTAAGATATGTTGATGAGGTCGGAATCTCCCTCCTCAGTCGATCTTGTTACCGGCAATGCTGAACAGTTGAGATTTGCGATGAGGGTTGAGCATGTGAATCTCAATGGGTTGTTGGTTGTTGTTGGGGCCGAGCTACCTGCAGGGGAAGTCCCAGAATGGGAAACCACCGTAGGACCCTCCGACGATCAAGTACCGAGGAATATTAGGGCAGATAGCGGCGTATTGGAATGAGTTCCCGTTACATGAATCGTATGGAGGAGGAATTTACATAGCGGTCGTATGAAACGAGCATGTGCGAGATTCTCGCCGTCCGTTACGCCCCTGCGTCACGTTCGTGATACGCCCATTAATGGAGAGATACGCCCATTAATGGCGAGATACGCTAGCGTGTGATGCGGGACGTAGAACGGCGGAGATCTCGTCGTGACGAGATACACGGAACCGTTACAGGGGCGCTCAGGCTTCGTGCTCCCAGCCAAATAGAGACGCTAAGGAACCTCAGATATTGGATAACTCAGAGGCGAGCAAATGAGCTGAGGAGTCTCGGCTGTAGGATAGCTCGAAGCCAAGCTATTGACCGGCGGTCAGTCGAAAGGGGAAAACACTCCGAAAAGGTCTTCAAAAAGGTCAGATGCAATCTCGGAGGCGAGGCGCCGAGGAATGTCCTCAACGAATCATACTTATTCCAGCTCCGTAGTTCCTCGGGATCTAGCGGGCTTACACGAATGACACGTCATCTGCTATGTGCGGTGATCTGGGCAATTCTCACTTATGAGTATCATCATATGTGGATAAACTTAATCTGTCAAAAAGTTAAAATGACTTTACCCATAACTTTTTGTGAATCAACATATTATATTATCCTTTAATAACTATTGAACCATAGTGCTTTGGTATGAAGTAGAACGAAATCTTGTCTTAGTCTATTCAAAAGGCCAACATACCTTGACAAAAAGAACTGAATACATAGTGAATAGAGAATAATGGAGGGCAAAGGCCCGTGAAGGGAAACCTTTCTATGGCGTCGAAAAAAGCCAATCCTCTACCATTTTTTTCAATGATCAACATCCACCATCTTCATCTTCATGGTCTATCTTCATGGTCTAAAATGTAGATACACCTAATTTAATGTGCTTCTAACACCTTTTCATGGTTGATTTAGTGATGTGAAAATACTAAAACTGCTCTATTATCGGAATGCCGTTAATTTTGCAACCACTAAATCAATAGTGAAAAGGTATTAGAATCACATGAAATTTGGTATATCTGCATCTTAGACGATGAAGATGATGATGGTGGATACCGATCATCGAAGAAAATGGTGGAGGGTTGACTTTTCTCCACGTCATAAGAGGAATCCCCCTCCTAAGGCCTTTGTCCTCCATTGTTTTCAATAGTAAATATTTGCCTAGCCTTGTCAAGAATCAGAGATTTGTATGCATTGCGCAATTCAAACTAGTAGTATATGCCAGTTGTAGCACTATCAAATATTGACCTAGGAAAGATGGCATTTCCCTTCATGCTATCAATGTGACCAAGTTTAATTTAATGAATATTTTACATTCAAATAATGTCAGCTAAGTAGAAGGGAGCTACAAATAATCATAAAGCTTCAAAATACAATATGCGCCTAGTGATTAATTATGGGAATATATGTTTTAAGTAAATCAAAAACTCAAAGCAAGAATGATCCATACCAGCATCTTTTCATGGAGCAAAATCGCCTCTTGAAACCAACCATTACGAACATATCCAGCGATCATCGCATTCCAAGCAACACCATTTCGAACCGGCATGTCATCGAAAATCTCACGAGCCACCCGAAGATCCCCAACACTTGCATACCCACTAACCAATGTAGTCCAACTCACGACATCATGCTCGGCCATCTCATCAAACAGCCTCTGAGCCGCCTCCATATTCCCAAACTTCGCATACATATTCACCAATGCATTCCCCAAATTCAAACACAGTGGAAATTTATCATCAACTATAAATCGATGAACCCATTTTCCTGTTTCGACATCTCCCAATCTACAACAAGCAGTGACAACCCTCACCAAAGTACCCGAATTGGGCATCACAAAAAACTCATCAACCATCGCCTTAAACAAAGATATCACATTTTCCCACAAGCCCAACTCAGCGTAACCTCCGATTACGCAGTTCCAAGTGACAACATTCCTTTCAGTCATTCTATCAAACACCTTCTCTGCATCTCTCAATCGACCACATTTAAAATACATCTGTATCAGCGAGTTCTGCACATATACATCACAGACAAACCCACACTTGATTGCATGACAATGAATCTGGGTCCCTTCGAAACCCGCCGAAATCATTCCACAAGCTTTCAACACAGAAGGGAAAGTATAAGCATTGAGACAAAATGGGTCCTCTTCAATCAAGCTTTTGTAGAGAGTCATCGAGTTTTCGGGGGAGCTGCCATGGATCAAAGTGTTCCAGTGGATGGTGCTGCGCTGAGGGAGAGAGGAGAAGAGCTGAAGGGCAGAGCTGTAATTGAGTGAGGAGTAGAGAGAGAGGAGCTTGGTGAGGATTGATGGGTCTTGGATGAGGTTGGATTTGAGAAGTTGGGTGTGGATTTGGGTGAGCTCTTTGGTGCTTGATGATTTTTGGAGGAGAGAGATGAAGTGAGGGGTGTTAAAGTCGGGATTTTTATCAGCTGGGGCTTTTGGGGCTGTTGCTGGTAGTCGTGCTGATGATGATGCTAATGGAGAGAGAGAGGCCATCACATGATGCACTTGTTTTTCGATGTCTTTTTTGCTTCTTTTAATTTGAATCACTAGATGATTTTTGGGGCTACATTGGGTGTGTCATAAGTTGACACGTGTCAAAGATAGTTTTTTGGGATTGTAGCCAAGGGAAATTCACTGGATATTATCAGGTATTATCGGGCACATAAGATTGATAAACCATCGCAGCATGATAGCTGTCTATGAGGCTTTGCCTTGATAATGTAGTTATGCTTTGCATGTCGGGGAAAATAACTACCAGTTTTCGAAGATTGTTATTTTCATTTTTAAATAGTTTATTATTTTTGAGCACTTATATAACAAGAAATAAGTTTATGAAAGTATTTTCTTTATAAACCGTTCTCATGGTATATTTACTAATTTTTAAGGGATTTATATGAAGTTAAATAGTTATCTTTTCTTCCTTGTGTGGAAAATCTTTGCCAGAGACATTGCATCTAAATAAATCTATGATCCCTTAGCATCATATAAATGCATGTGTTCTTAAATGGAAAGAACAAAGAGTTGAGTAGAGTATTTTTTTGGCATTGCAATTAACAAAAAAGATAAAGAAAATTTAAAGTAGGATATGCCGAAAAACAATAAACACATCTTTTCTATACTTTTTAGTACAAAATTGTTTGCAACGCGTAGAAAAACACACATCAAGTATGTGGTATAACTTTCTCTGCGTGTCATCCTTGCACAGGCAGCCAAGAGCTTAGTCTCTTTGTCGTTCCAAATTTGGATAAATCCGATAAAGCCGCAATATATTTTTAAACAACATAAATTATAGGACAAATTTTTGGAATAAACCAATTTAAATTAATGTTATTAAAAATAAACCGTTTTCAAAAGATATTACAAAAGTAGGTCATTTTTTGCCACTGAGCACTACATCAGCGCTAGTTCAGCGCTGCGCTGGCATGTTAAAAGAAATTTAAGGGACGCAGTTTGAAACTGTGCCCATTACAAATGTAAGGAACGCAGCTTCAAACTGCGCCCATTAAAAATGAAGCAAAAAATATGAATCATTAATGGGCGCACTTTCAAAGTGCGTCAATTAATTTTATCAATGGGCTCCCTTTGAAAGTGTGCCATTATTTTTCATTGGACGCACTTCTAAAGTATGCACAATAAACCATTTACATTGTTGGAATTTTGTTTTTTGGGCATAGTTGGAAACTGCGCACCAAAAAGAAACATACTCATTTATGGGTTTGTGACTTTTTATGGCATGGTTTGCAGGTGTGGTCCAAAAAAAAACACAATCATTCACGGGTATGTGTTTTTCTGGGACGAAGTTGCCAACTGCGTCCTAAACAAAACACATACCTGTGAATAACTGTGTTCCTTATATGAAGAGTTCGATCTCTTTCTCTCTCTCTCAAATCTCACTCTCTATGCCGCTCTCTCTCTCACTCTCTAAGATCTCATCGCAATCACCATCTCTGTTTTTCTTCCTCTCAGGTCTCAGGCTCGCTTTCTCTCAATGTCGGGATCTTCATATGCGGGATTGCTATCAATCGATGAAATCAAGATGTGCATCTCTTACACCGTCGTGAAATCTGTATACACGAGGATAGACCGCTCTACTTACGAAGGCATTCTTTATCGATTACGGGGAGGTATGAACTGGCCGATGAAAATCGATCGTGAAATCTTGCAGCTCTTGCACTTAACCATATTAGATGCGCACTCGTCTTCCCCTGAAGAAGTAACACATGACCACCATGGGGAAGCAAATCGCCGTCTCTACTTCTTTCATTTTATGGATCTTCTTTCTGATCGCAATATCGAGTACTCCGCAGGCTCTCTCTACCGTATCTTTATGCACCGTCGAACTTTGAACCATCTCGAACTCACTTGAGATTGTGCGGTAGGTGACGAGGTCATTGATGCCATTACAGAGCGGATCGATTCTGTTATTGCGGAGCTCAGGACTGAAGAGAATTTATTTCTGAAATTCTAGTAAAGAATTATGATATTGTTATTGTTCTAGCTATCTATTTTGTTTGCGACATTTACGTGTATGTTGTGGATGTGTGTATTATATATGTGTGTGTAATATATTGTGTATGAACATATGTTTGTGTGAGAGAGAGTTAACGTTTGAATTAAAATGAATTAAAGTGTTTTTTTAAAGAATTAATGTTTGAAAATTAGACAACACCTCCTTCGTAAATTTTGAATAAAATTCATGTACAAGAATAGTAAAATAATAATATATATAGACGAAACTAACTCAACGCCCAAACGGCGGAGACTCAACGCCTAAACGGCGGAGACACAATCCACGTAATATATACAATGTCCAAACGGTGAAGACCAATAAACCGAAAACAATAAACATTGTAAAAAAAATAAAGTTAAGCCGACTCCACACGAGTTCGACAACAACACAATACTTCTTGCAATCTAACGAGGTCGCCGCAACATCCTTGATGTCCTCTTCTTCGCTACAGGACGTCGAGACTGTGACGGTCCGGTTTCGTCAGCGGTAGGGTGGTTGAGACAGCACTTGCTGCGATGGTCCATGCTCGTACTCATCAAGATGCTGAGACGGCTTTGTTTGTGTCTTTCTAAGTCTTGTTCGTGCATATGTGATAGGAATGGCTGCTGCGGATCGATTCTGTTACTGCGGAGCTCAATACTGAAGAGAATTTATTTCTGAAAAAATTTAGTAAAGAATTATGATATTGTTATTGTTTTAGCTATCTATTTTGTTTGCGACATTTACGTGTATGTTGTGTATGTGTGTATTATGTATGTGTGTAATATATTGTGTATGAACATATGTTTTTGTGTGAGAGAATTAACGTTTGAATTAAAATGAATTAAAGTATTTTTTTGTAAAGAATTAATGTTTGAAAATTAGACAGCACCTCATTCGTCAATTTTGAATAAAATTTATGAACAAGAATAGTAAAATAATAATATCTATAGACAGAGCTAACTCAACGCCCAAACGGCAGAGACTCGACGCCCAAACGGCGGAGACACAATCCACGTAATATATAGACGTCCAAATAGTGAAGACCAATAAACTAAAAACAATAAACGCAGTAAAAAAAATAAAGTTAAGCCGACTCCACATGAGTTCGACAACAACACAATACTTCATGCAATTTAACGAGGTCGTCGCAACATCCCTGATGTCCTCTTTTTCGCTACAGAACGTCGAGTCTGTGACGGTCCGGTTTCGTCAGCGGCAGGTGGTTGAGACGGCTCTGGCTGCGATGGTCCATGCTTGTACTCATCGAGATGCTGAGACGGCTTTGGTTGTGCCTGTCTAAGTCTAGTTCGTGCATATGTGATAGAAATGGCTGGTGTGGACACAGGTGGTGGAGACACGGGGGGTGCAGCAATGGCTGGTGCAGGCACGGCCGGTGGACATGTGAATCTGTGCCTCGTCATCACACTCCTAATGAGGGTCTTGATGTTCATAAAGTAGCTCGCTGAGTCCCTAGTGTCCCTAATCCCCTCATCAACTATATTCTCTAACGCGTAAATGGTTTGGACCTATATTGATGGTAAATAAGATAATGAATTTCATAAAAATAAGATTATAGTTTTATAAGATTTGATATAAAGTTACCAAATCTCTCTCTATCAGTCCTCAATGCGTATATGAGATGAGCGGAGGGACGGCTGTGATGACGAATCTGCAGGTAATCATCCAATACCAGATAAGGTATTGGCCTATCGGTATAGCTGGTTATATCTCAACGGCTATGTGGTTTACCCGACCGTACCATCGACCCACCCAAATATGATACTCTACGAGCCAACCATCTCCGGCTAGCGTTCCACTGTAACAACTCCAATTTTAGTGTACAAAAATTTGTTTAAAAATTAATGTATAGTTGGGGTATTTGCATTTTCTTTGAGTACCATAAATATTAGTTTTGCTAATTAATTACAAGAAGGAGCTTGTAGCTCATTGGTAATACATTGCACTGCTGAACCAAGCCACCAGAGTTCAAATCCAATACCCCCACATTATTTTTAATATTGTTTTATTTTAAATTTTTAGAATACCAAGGGTTTACATGTGCATAACTCACAAAAACCCCACTACACATGAAAACCTAACAGCACCAGAGGCTACATGAACCGACAAGGGACCACCCGACTCGCCCGGGATCGACCGAATCGGTCGGCGACTCGGCTGACTCAGGCCGCCGCCGCTGGCCGGACTCGGTCGGCCCGCCGAGTCCCCAATATGAAAAGGTTGGCTTTTCACATTCCCTGCACATCTGTATACTTTATTTCTTCAGACCAGTAACAGAGACACTTTAAAACACCAATTACTCCATTTTATTACATTTTAATACATTTTGTCACATTTTTTCATTTCAACCTTTCACCTACCTAACCTTCAAACCAGAAATTTTGGTTAACTTGGTCACTAAGCTATAGTCTAGGGTCGGGTTATGGTCGCTGCCAAAGAGAGAGAGAAAAGAAACACTCTGCGTGCACTCTAACCTAGATCAGAATGGTTATCAATTTATCTAATCAGTATACCTCCCACTGTAAGCTCAAATTCTCCTCCAAACCTGAAAGAAGAATTAGTCGGGATCACCCAAGGAGTAAACCAACTCATTAGTGGGAATCGGGATCCAACTATCATCGCATGATAACGTGACGGAATCCACTCACGTTGTCATACTCCAGAAGGTATGCGCATGCCTGGCAAGTTTCAGTTTCTTTAGAAACTCCCGATATATGTTTTTACCCCTAGGACCCAAGTGACCTTGACTGAGCCAACATATAAAAGGATCCTAGCCAAGTTCAACCCGTCATTATCTCGATTGCATTAGACCCACCCGCACGAGTCCTTGACTGAGCCAAAATGACTGTACGACTGTCCTAACCAATCACATATCCATAAGACAGAAAAGCATTATAGAGCTACCGCACACTACGCCTCGGCTGAGCACGACATACATAGCACGAATACTAAGCAATACTAATCTGAAATAACGGAGGGCTACGGTTGGTTTTTGGCGAAAAACCTTTAACGTAATAAACTTGGTATCGTTGAAGGAACCGGATAGCTTTTTATAAAAATATAGTGACGAAAACCTTTGCTAAAGAGGTCACTCCCGGTGAAGGGATCTCGGCTCTTTCCCCGTAGAATGAGGTGCAGGATATTCCAACCAAATACCAAGATGCAAAGCAAAAGGCAATCGGCTATAGTGAAGTTATTACCCTGACGCAAACTTCTGTCCAAGGGGTCACTCCCGGTGAAGGGATCTCGGCCCTTGCCTCGTCGACTGAGGTGCTGGATATTCATAACCGAATACCACTGTGCAAAACAAAAGAGAACGTCCTTGCAATAACAGCTTTTTTTTGAAAATTGTTCCAACAACGTCAAATTAGGTTTGTTTAGCTTGCATTGATCCGAATCAACGCAGTCCCATCAATTGATCACACCAATAAAGAACGAAAATATGATGTACGTATATGCCATCCGCATTCGCCACTGGGTCCCGTCATCACCCATTAGGTTACTTAACTAACGACAGAGCGGGGACTGGACTAGCGCGGGTGTAAAACATATACAACATCTACTAGTATATATATCAATATATAATATTCGCTCAAGGCGTGATAAAATGCAACATCACAGAAATGTAATAAGCATCACAGAACAATACAGATAATCTGGGAGCCCTGGGTTTCATAGAGCCGCAACTGAAACCCGACGTTCCCCTGGTCGTGTGGATAGCCTGTGCAATGAAATCCTCGACCCCTACGGGCGCGACAAGTTACTCGCCAAAACCTGAAGCGAGGCAGCCCCCTTCAACAACGTGAATGGACCACCCAACACTTCATGGAATCCGGTAACTTGAGCACCTCTCCTTGGGTCAACCTGTACCCCCTACGAGTGCGGCGAATAGCCCGCCAATTCTAGAGTGAAGCCCCCTCCGTCTCAAAGCCATGAGATGCGGGCCCATTGCCCTCTAGAACCCGGCTACCCGTGCACCCCTCCGCGGGGTAATCCTAGTACAGAAAGTAAAATATATACAACGGGTACATCGACCTCAGCCCGGTCGTGCCCCAAAAGAATAATATACAAACAGACAGTGACGGCAGTCTACATGTCGGACGCTCGCCCCGCAATATCAAATATACAAATACAACCAAACTGTACTACCATTGCATCCAGGCTATCCACCACGACAAATCCGCAACATCACAGCACAACACAGAACATCAACGTGAATGCCACGTTCGCAAATCCGTCTAAAAGGGTTATAGCAATTAGACAGGATTTACCGATCAAATGACATTCATGGTCGTAGATATAATGTAAATACTGTGAACTAACATGTTTAAAATTTTTGATCGACAAAATTTCCCGAAGTGGGCCCCAAGCACAATACCCAGTACTCAAATAAATCTGGGCCCAAAATAAAATTACCAGAAACCCCTTTTCCAAGTCAGAAACCAACTGAAGAAATTTGGTGCAGTGTTTCTACAGTACGGCCGTCGATCCGCGGCCAAAACGTGGGTACGGCCGTGGATCCGCCGCGCTACAATGAAATCAGCCCACCAAATTTTCTCAAATTTCTTTAAAAACCCTGCCTGATTTTCTGCAATACACCAAATAATTTTTTGACAACAGAAAAATTTCGACAGAAACTGATGACTTGGAAACGCGGTTTTTGAAAATTTCATCCGATCGAAGTTCCAAACACGCTAGAGCAAGCTAGTAAAGGTTAATGGCGTGGCTCTGATACCATGTAAGTCTACGGTAGCGCCCCGGCCGTCTGTCCGAGGTCAAAATGCGGAAACAAAAAAACTTTTCTTTAACTAGAAACCGGCGCTACCGCGGACTATAAACCCAGATCGGACCATTAACCTACTACTAGCTATATAGAGAAGGGATAGAATGCTATACCGAGCGATCCGTGTCCTTCGGTCTTTGGCCACCATCCCAAACTCCCCGCGGCAACTCCGGTCTTCATCTCCTCGTCAGAAAGGGCACCACATCGAGAAGTCTTTTTACGGGCTCCCGCTTCGTCCGAAGCAACTCGGGCATGAAGTGTGCTAGCCGATGTGTGCAAGGTGTTGTAGAGAATGTTTGTGATCACTTTGCCTCTTGCATCCATTGCTTGGATGGAGGTTAGAGATATTTCCATTAATGGAGAATGCAAGCTAGAGGAAGAAGAAGAAGAAGAAGAGAAGGTTTTTTTTCTTTTCTTTTTTTTTGTGATGGAATGAGAGAGTGAGAGATGATAAAAATACAAGACCAAAACTACAACCATGGCAGCCCCTCTCTCTCTTCCTCTCATGTCATCACAAATCAATCCACTAATGTGACATTTTTTGCTAAAAAAGAGACCATGAGTCATGATAAATGTCTATGTCACATTAATGCATCTCATGATGAAATTCTAGCTTATTATTTCTATTAACCAAACATTAATCCAAATGTTTGGTCCAACAAAAAGATACGGCAACATCTAAAATAAACTCGTGACGGATCACAAGGATACCCCTCACCTGTATATACATATCTGCATCCGCATTCCGACTGAATGCGAATGCGATGAGACTAAAGTAATCTAACAAATCTAATACTAGGATCCGGCTTAAACCAAAGCCCACTAGTATGATCCGTCCGATCACGATCCGTGCAATACCGCACGTATATGATCTAACCCTGCCATATATCATACGGCCTCTACAACGTTTCGCCCGAAACTTGAGAAACTGTCTATGGGGGACTCTAAAGACTCGTCAATACTTTGGCTGTGGATTTAACCACTAGCACGTCAGAGGTATTAGCCGTACGTAACGGGCTACCAAGTATTGACTAAAAGGGAGGTCGATGAGCGAACTCATCCTGACACCCTACTGAGCCTGTCAGTGACAATATCCGTACAGCCCGGTCCGTTCGTCTATGAGCATCGCATGGAGGGCCTATGGGGTTGGTAAAAGTCAGACCCCCAAAAGCGGTACAAGTCGTGTCGGAGTGTAGCCCAGAACACCCTGAGATACTACTGGAATACCTACCAGTAAATTTCCTGCCTCGGCCGAGGGCTTTGTGTAATTGCTCTCCTAGACACAGCGCGACCTCACCCCCAATACCGGGAGAGACGAATCCCCTGCCGATCCGCTCACTTGCCTCCATATGAGTCGGGACTGTACCCAACTAAAACCTATTTGCACGACTCCTTTGAGCCGTGGTAGGGTAGTAATCAAAGTACAGTGGGAACTCACACGAGACAAATGACGACATCAGGTCGATGAACTAACCTGTACACATGTCACTAGGGAACTGCTATCTGACGTCAGGTATAATACCAACTAGCAGGTTCTCAGCGAGTCCTGTCCGGTGTACTCATAACCCAATGAGCACCTGTATACATCTTAGGTGATCTAACTGACACCAATGGCTTGTGAGACCGGCCACCGCCCCTCGTCGGGGTCTCGACTGTATACACTAGTCTACTAATGGAGTATCGATGCCCAGTCTCGAAACTCCCACGACTAGGGACACTTTAACGATGTGCTTATAGACCCCAGCTCCCACGTATATGATCGCCATCATACTGCCGGCCATCAAGCAAGAATCCTAAGGGCTCTATCAACGTGCAATAGTGACCTGTAAGGTCACCTAAAACTGTACACGATGATAAAGACAAACCAGATAGCATACTATCATCTCGAGTAAGACTGTCCTACCGGCATAGGTCCTCCCTCAATCATTGCAATCACGTGCCTGTGATCCAATAATTGATTCTGAGGGCACTATATCCAACAAAGAGAAGCCAAGGGAGGCAGTGATTGCAGCAATTCAAGCGGAGGAAGAATCAAGGCCAGAAGTGGTTCGAGAGTTCGACGATGTGTTTCCTGACGATACATCAGATTTGCCTCCCGATCGAGCTCTTGAATTCAGCATTGATTTAGTACCAGGAGCACAATCGGTGATCAAAGCACCTTATCGTTTAAGTCCGGAAGGTTTGAAGGAAGTACGAACACAGTTGGACGAATTATTGGCGAAAGTGTAACAACCTTAATTTTTCCTATACAAATTTTTGTACAAATTTTTTTAAAGGGGTATTTATTGCCCGAGCACAAGATAAGTAATTAATTAGCAATTTAATTACAATAAGGAGCTTGTAGCTCATTGGTAATACCTTGCACTGCTGAACCCAGCCACCAGAGTTCAAATCCCATACCCCACATTATTTTTAATATTGATTTTTTTAAATCTTTAGAATACCAAGGTTTACACGTGTATATCTCACAAAAACCCAACTACACCCAAAAATGTAACATTGGCAGAGGATAGATGAACCGTTGGGGGGATTCCGGCCAACTGACTCGGCCGGAAATCGGCCAACTCGGCCTCGACTCGGCCGACTCAGGCCTTCGGCCGATTCCGGCGACGACCCCAACATGAGAAATGTGTCTTTTCATCTCCCCTGAACACCTGTATAATTTATTTCCTCAGACCATTTCCAGAGCTCTTTTAAAACCACAATTACTTCACTTTTAATACATTTTTAATATATTTTATTACATTTTTCATTTTAACCTTTCACCTACCCTAAACCCTAACCTAACTCTATAAATACAACCCCTAAACACTACCCCCTCCCTCCAAAATTCTGATCAAAACTCTTAAGAAAACCCTAGTGAAATTGTGTACAATTCAAGCTAGCAAAGGGGCGAAGCTTCGGTGAAAATTCCAACGACAACCCTAGGAGATTCCGGCGACGAAACGACGTACCGACGCCTCCTCCCGATTCCTCTTCCTCCCTTCTAAGCTCTAAGCCAGTAAGTCCCAATTTTCCTTCTCTAATCTTTTCTAAAAATACGAAATTTCAAAACCCGACGGAAACGGAGTAAATCCGGTTTCCGATTCGGTTCTTTCTCAAAATCCAACATTTTCTTAATACAATCTTGTTAAACCACATCATGTTGACTATTAAATACTAACTAATCATATTGAATAAGTTATATATCAAAAGAAATTGCTATTTCCATTTTACCGTATTTTTTCACTAAAATATCATGTAGTTTCATTTCAGCATTTAAACCATTAAAGTTGCTATACCTTTAAGTAGATCACGAGGTAATGACCTACCTCCTCAAACACTCATATGCAACATAGCACAATACTTTCGGGAACATAGAATACGGGAAAACAACTCCTTTTCAAATAAATACCATTACTAATAAAACCATATTCTTAACGATTTAGTATTTATACAAATCTTTGCAAAGCGCCGCTACAACCCATTTGGGGAGGATGGTGCGGATTATCGCACATCCTCGGGCTTAGTAGTGCGAGATTCAGACATCCGCAAGGAGCATTCGGTATTGAGAGATTTAAAATACGACATCTTAAGAAAATAAGATTTTTATAAATATAAAATATATATATAAATTTATTTTTATATAATTATGTATATATGTAATATTAAAATATCTATTTTGAAATAATATAATATTCCAACTCTTTTCAAAAATCACAAGAATCACTTTACATTAATATACTATGAATTCCATACAAGTCAATATTACAAATAAATACCCTTTATTATGAATTTAGGATATTTTCACTAGAAATATCACAATTATAAAATCCACACCTATGATAACTCTAAAGACGATAACTAATACTTGGGGTATATTTTGAAAACTATACAAAAGTATTTTTACATAAAAACCCCTCAAGTTCTATAAATTACCCTAAGGACCCTAGTAAACATAGATTGAAGCGGGACCAATCACTTAAGCCTCAGGGAGCCGGAGAAGTGGGTGCTTGCCTATCTAAGGTAGACAACTTAACACCGATGTTATCAATACGGTAATCGTCTTTGAGAAAGACACAAATCCTGCCGCCCATGAGCAGCGGTTACCAATAACATCAAAACAATCAGGACTTCAATTTACTTTTCTAATTGTCTGACTCAGATGAGTCTCTTTAATAATCTGACTTAAATATGATTCAAGTACAATCTACAATCTATAATCTACAATATCACAATTCAACATGAATCCATGAATCCATTATTCCATATATTCAACCTATCAATCTATACAATTTGACCGAACCGAACCATGTATATACATTCCATTTACATGATTCTCCAGTTACATCCATTTACCTGATTCTACAGTTACATCCATTTACTGATATCATGGTTTTGGTAAGTCATCCAATTATACAATCTATACAGTTTACAATACAACAATACAATCAAAACACTACGGGGTTTAAGGGGTAGATTGGTACAGAAGGACGCGACGAAGCCGCTACGTATTTACTGTGAAGTAAATACGCTAAGCGTATCTAAGCAATATAAAAGTAAAATCACAAGAGACAAGATATAATAAAACAACAACTTTATTTATTCACATTCTTTCTGTACAATACATGGAAAGTAAATACAACTGAAATAAAGCAATGCCTAAACAATGACAGAAATGAAAAGTACTGAAATGGAAAGCATACAATGAACTAGAGCTTGGGGTCTTCACTGAATTGGTCCAAGTCTTCACTCGTGGGCTCGATCTCTGACGTGTCCAGATCACCTGACGACATTCAAAGAAGAAAGAAAGAGAATGTCGTCAGCAAACAGATGGCTCGGTAAGTCCCAAAAATAAGGGAGAAGTAGAATAGACAGAATAAGAAGGTAGCTTTCAAAGTTGTAGTATATTGTTATAATATTGTGTTAACGTTGTTCTTTGTAGCTTGGTATAGAAGGATGTCAGTGTATACGAGGGGGGTCTCTATATGCTAGAGACCAGGGCAAATAGAATATAGAGTACAAGGCTCCGTTAGAAAGCCCGGAACAACGGCAATTGGATACGGTTAGGTGTCTTAAATCTTGCAGTCCCGTGCCACTTTTAACACCTTCCGTACCAGTCTACCCCTCAAACCCCGTGTTATCTTGATTGTATTGTTGTATTGTATTGCAACTTGAATTGTCTTATAATATAGATTGTATAATTGGATGACTTGCCAAAACCATGATATCAGTAAACGGAATTAACTGTAAGATCATGGATGTAACTGTAGAATCATGTAAATGGAAGTATATCCATGGTTCGGTTCGGTCAATATAGATTGAATGTATTGAACAACTTGAATATAGAGATTCATGTTGAATTGGAATATTGTAGATTGTAAATTGTAGATTGTACTTGAATCATATTCAAGTCAGATTATTAATGAGACTCAGTCTGAGTCAGAAAATTAGAAAAGTAAATTGAAGTCCTGATTGTTTTGATGTTATCGGTAACCGCTGCACATGAGCGGCAGGATTTGTGTCTTTTTCAAAAACGATTACCGTATTGACAACACCATTATTAAGTTGTCTACCTTAGATAGGCAAGCATCCACTTCTCCGGCTCCCTGAGGCTCAAGAGATTGGTCCCGCTTAAACCTATGTTTACTAGGGTTCTTAGTGTAATTTACAGAACTTGAGGGGGGTTTTATGTAAAAATACTTTTGTATAGTTTTCAAAGTACACCCCAAGTATTTATTAATTGTCTTTAGAGTTGTAATGAATATAGATTTTATGTTGTGATATTTCTAGTGAAAATGTCCTAATTTCATAATAAAAGGTATTTATTTGTAATATTGACTTGTATGGATATCATGGTATTTTAGTGTAAAATGATTCTTGTGATTTTTTGAAAAGAGTTGGAATATTTATATTATTACAAAATAGATATTTTAATGTTATATATACATATATTTATATGAAAATAAATTTAATATATATATTATATTCTAGAAATCTCGTTTTTCTTAAGATGTCGTATTTTAAATCTTTCGAGACCGAATGCTCCTTGCGGAGGTCTGCATCTCGCACTACTAAGCCTGAGGATGTGCGATAATCTGCACCATCCCGAACGGGTTCCCCAAATGGGTTCCCCAAATGGGTTGTAGCGGCGCTTTACAAAGATTTGTAAAAATACTTAATCCTTTAGAAAACGGTTTTATTAATTCATGGTATTTATTTGTAATGGTTCGTTTCCCGTATTCCATGTTCCCAAAAGGTATTGTGCTATGTTGTATATGAGTGTTGTGAGGAGGTAGGTCATTACCTCGTGATCTACTTAAAGGTATAGCAAATTTGTGATGTTTAAATGTCGAAAATGAAACTATATGGTATTTTAATGAAAAAGTACGGAAAAATGGAAATAGCAATTTCTTTTGATATGGAACTTATTCAATATGATTAGTTAGTGTTTAATAGTCAACATGTAATGGTTTAACAAGATTGTATTAAAGGAAAAGTGAGATTTTAGGAAGAACCGAATCGGAAATCGGATTTGCTCCGATTCCGTCGGGTTTTAGAATTTCGTATTCTCAGAAAGAGTAGAGAAGGGGAAGGTGGGACTTATGGGTTTAGTTAACATAGGAGAGGAAGGGGAGACGAGAGGAGTCGACGGTGCGTCGTTTCGTCGCCGGGAGTTCCTAGGATCGTCGTCGGAAGATGGCCGGAATATTCGCCGGAGCTTCGCCTTTCGCTCACTTCGATTGCACACTAGAATTTCTAGGGATTTCTTGAAAGTTGGCTCAGAGTTTTGGGATGAGGGGGTAGTGTTTAGGGATGGTATTTATAGGGTTAGGCTAGGGTTAGGGTAGATGAAGAGTTTAAATTGAAAAAATGTAAAAATATATTAAAATTCATTAAAAATAGAGTAAATGAGGATTTCCAAGGTCTCTAGAACCGATCTGGGGAAAATGAAGTGTGCAAGGGGGTAAGGAAGATCAAAAGCCAGAATTTTCATTCAGGGGACTCGGCGGTCCGGCCGGCGGCGCCGGCCCGAGTCGGCCGGTCCGCCGGCCGACTCGGCCGATTCCGGTGATCGGGAGGGCCGCCATCGATAGGGTAACTCACTGGTGCATTAACATTTGTGGGTGTAGTGGAGTTTTATGGTTTTAGCACATGTTGACTCTTGGACTTCTTAAACATTCAAAACAAAATAATATTAAAAATAAAGTAGAGTATGAGATTTGAACTCTGGTGGCTTGGTTTAGCAGTGCAAGGTATTACCAATGAGCTACAAGCTCATTCTTGTAATTAAATTGATAATTAATTACTTATCTTGTACTCAGGCAATAAATACTCCTTTATGAATTTTGAAAAATTTTGTATAGAAAATTGTATAGGAATTTAGGGTTGTTACATTCTATCCTCCTTATAAAAATTTCATTCTCGAAATTTGTAAAACGAAAGTGTAACAGATTTAAGGGAAAGTTTGGTGACCGAAATACTTGATAGTGTATAACAAGAGGATGCAAGGGTTTAAAAATATGAAAAAGGCTTACCGGTGTTACTTTGACCTACAGTCTTGGTTTCTACGGCTGCTAATGTGAATGTCTGTCGCCGTGGTATATTCCTTCTAGCTGGAGGCATATTCTGTCCTTGGGGCCTGTTTCTCTGCCCTCGAGGTATGTCCCTCATTGCTTGTTAGAATTGGGGAGTAGGTTGTGCAGGAAATCCACGTGGAGGTGGTGTTGGGAGTGCAGGACAAGTTGTAGGAGTCTGCATAGTTGGCCGCTGTGGGTAGTTGGTGGGTGTGTGAGCTGAGTTGCTATTATAAGGACAGTTCCCAATTCCATGGTTGGATGCGCCACAAATTAAACACAGGCCTTTTACGTGCCTACCGTCCTTCCACAAGTGTCCCTTTCTTCTGCAGTAGTAGCAGAAATCTGGAATCGACTGGTTATTGATTTCTTCAGTTCTCCTGGGTTCGAACGATGGCCTGGAAGAGGCTCCTCCTGCTATTTGAGTGGCAGGGCATTTTAAACCGGCAGATTGAGGTCTGCCCCTCGCCTTTATCACTGCCTCATAATTGCGGGCAGCTTACAGAGCATCTTCATGAGTCGGAAATTTATCTGTGGCTAGTGCAGCCTGGATTTCCATGTCCAAACCTTGTTGAAATCGACGGGCTCCGATCTCATTCGTCGGTATCAGGTGTGCCGCAAATCTGTTACGGTCTTGTGTTAGCTGTGTAGTATGTGATATTTTAAAAAAAAATTGAAATATCGTGACATATCTTACCGACTGAGCATGGTGAACTCAGCGTCATACTCATCTACCAACTTGATCCACATAGAATCTTGTTGTAGATGAATAAACTACTGTTCCATGTCGAACCTGGCAGTCACAGGGAAGTATTTCGCGTCGAACTTATCGCGAAAAGTCTTCCATTCAATGGGCTGATCAAGACGGCTTTTTTCTCCCTTCCACCAGTTCCGTGCATTGTCCGTGAGCTGTAATTTTGCCACACGAACCCAAGCTATTTCTGGCACTTGTGCCGCTGTCAGATCATCTTCTATACTTTGTGCCCATTCTTCAGCTTCCAGTGGGCTTCCCTTTCCTGAGAACTGTTTAGGATGTAAAGCTCTGAATTGTTTTACCCGAGGTGCTTCAGCCTCGGGACGGTTCAAGAGTTGCTGCTGTCCCTCAAGGAGGCTGCGGATCGCCTCAAGCAGAACCGTTTGCTCGGTGGGTAGAGCAGGAACAGTAGTATGATTGGTAGTGGAGGTGGAGTGTTGTTGAAGTTGGTGCTTGTGTTGTTTAGGGAATCCATAACCTTGAAGAAAAATTTGGGTTAGGACAGATTCAAAGTATATGATTCAAAGAATTTGTAAGATTCAAGGAACATGAATTGTAAAGAATGTTTTAGTTGCTGGTTCTTGTGTTATATTGCTTAGGTTGTTCACACAGAACAGAACTGCATGATAGAGTTTCATACAGCTCTGACCTGCATAGGCCACCAACAAAACCTGTCACGCCCCGCTTCCCAGTATACGGCAGAGGACACGACGAGGCTGCTACGTATTTACTGTGAAGTAAATACGCTAAGCGTATCTAAGCAATATAAAAGTAAAATCACAAGAGACAAGATATAATAAAACAACAACTTTATTTATTCACATTCTTTCTGTACAATACATGGAAAGTAAATACAACTGAAATAAAGTAATGCCTAAAAAATGGCAGAAATGAAAAGTACTGAAATAGAAAGTGTATAATGAACTAGAGCTCGCGGTCTTCACTGAATTGGTCCAAGTCTTCACTCGTGGGCTCGATCTCTGACGTGTCCAGATCACCTGACAACATTCAAAGAAGAAAGAAAGAGAATATCGTCAGCGAACAGATCGCTTGGTAAGTCCTAAAGATAAGGGAGAAGTAGAATAGACAGAATAAGAAGGTGGCTTTTAAAGTTGTAGTATATTGTTATAATATTGTGTTAACGCTGTTGTTTGTAGTTTGGTACAGAAGGATACCAGTGTATACGAGAGGGGTCTCTATATGCTAGAGACTAGGGCAAACGGAATATAGAGTACAAGGCTCCGTTAGAAAGCCCAGAACAACGGCAATTGGATACAGTTAGGTGTCTTAAATCTTGCAGTCTCGTGCCATTTTTAAGACCTTCCGTACCAGTCTACCCCTTAAACCCCGTGTTATCTTGATTGTATTGTTGTATTGTATTGCAAGTTGAATTGTCTTGTAATATAGATTGTATAATTGGATGACTTGCCAAAACCATGATATCAGTAAATGGATATAACTGTAAGATCATGGATGTAACTGTAGAATCATATAAATGGAAGTATATCCATGGTTCGGTTCAGTCAATATAGATTGAATATATTGAACAGCTTGAATATATGGATTCATATTGAATTGGAATATTGTAGATTGTAGATTGTAGATTATACTTGAATCATATTCAAGTCAGATTATTAATGAGACTCAGTCTGAATCAGAAAATTAGAAAAGTAAATTGAAGTCCTGATTGTTTCGATATTATCGGTAACCGCTGTACATGGGCGGCAGGATTTGTGTCTTTTTCAAAGACGATTACCGTATTGACAACACCGTTGTTAAGTTGTCTACCTTAGATAGGCAAGCACCCACTTCTCCGGCTCTCTGAGGCTCAAGAGATTGGTCCCGCTTAAATCTATGTTTACTAGGGTCCTTAGCGTAATTTATAGAACTTGAGGGGTTTTTTTTATGTAAAAATACTTTTGTATAGTTTTCAAAATACACCCAAGTATTTATTAATCGTCTTTAGAGTTGTAATGAATGTAGATTTTATGTTGTGATATTTCTAGTGAAAATATCCTAATTTCATAATAAAGGGTATTTATTTGTAATATTGACTTGTATGGATTTCATGGTATTTTAGTGTAAAATGATTCTTGTGATTTTTTGAAAAGAGTTAGAATATTTATATTATTAAAAAATAGATATTTTAATGTTATATATACATATATTTATATGAAAATAAATTTAATATATATATTATATTTTAGAAATCTCGTTTTTCTTAAGATGTCGTATTTTAAATTTTTCGAGACCGAATGCTCTTTGCGGAGGTCTGCATCTCGCACTACTAAGCCCGAGGATGTGAGATAATCTGCACCATCCCGAACGGGTTCCCAAATGGGTTGTAGCGGCGCTTTGCAAAGATTTGTAAAAATACTTAATCCTTTAGAAAACGATTTTATTAATTCATGGTATCTATTTGTAATGGTTCGTTTCCCGTATTCCATGTTCCCAAAAAGTATTGTGCTATGTTGTATATGAGTGTTGTGAGGAGGTAGGTCATTACCTCGTGATCTACTTAAAGGTATAGCAAATTTATGATATTTAAATGTCGAAAATGAAACTATATGGTATTTTAATGAAAAAGTACGGTAAAATGGAAATAGCAATTTCTTTTGATATGGAACTTATTCAATATAATTAGTTAGTGTTTAATAGTCAACATGTAATGGTTTAACAAGATTGTATTAAAGGAAAAGCGAGATTTTAGGAAGAACCGAATCGGAAATCGGATTTGCTCCGATTCCGTCGGGTTTTAGAATTTTGAATTTTCAGAAATAGTAGAGAAGGGGACAGGTGGGACTTATGGGTTTAGTTAACAGCGGAGAGGAAGGGGAGATGAGTGGAGTCGACGGTGCGTCGTTTCGTCGCCGGGAGTTCCTAGTATCGTCGTCGGAAGATAGCTGGAAAATTCGCCGGAGCTTCGCCTTTCGCTCACTTCGATTGCACACTAGAGTTTCTAGAGATTTCTTGAGAGTTGGCTCAGAGTTTTGTGGTGCTGGGGTAGTGTTTAGGGGTGGTATTTATAGGGTTAGGCTAGAGTTAGGGTAGATAAAGAGTTTAAATTGAAAAAATGTAAAAATATATTAAAATTCATTAAAAATGGAGTAAATAGGGATTTCAAAGGTCTCTGGAACCGATCTGGGGAAAATGAAGTGTGCAAGGGGGTAGGGAAGATCAAAAGCCAGAATTTTCGTTCAGAGGACTCGGCGTTCCAGCCGAGTCCGGCCGGCGACACCGGCCCGAGTCGGTCGGTCCGCCGGCCGAGTCCGGTGATCGGGAGGGCCGCCGTCAGTAGGGTAACTCACTGGTGCATTAACATTTATGGGTGTAGTGGGTTTTATGGTTTTAGCACGTGTTGACTCTTGGACTTCTAAAAAATTCAAAACAAAATAATATTAAAAATAAAGTGGGGTATGGGATTTGAACTCTGGTGGCTTGGTTCAGCAGTGCAATGTATTACCAATGAGCTACAAGCTCCTTCTTGTTATTAAATTGCTAATTAATTACTTATCTTGTGCTTAGGCAATAAATACTCCTTTATGAATTTTGAAAAATTTTGTATAGAAAATTGTATAGGAATTTAGGGTTGTTACATTCTATCCTCCTTATAAAAATTTCGTCCTCGAAATTTGTAAAAGGAAAGTGTATCGGATTTAAGGGAAAATTTGGTGACCGAAGTACTTGATAGTGTATAACAAGAGGATGCAAGGGTTTAAAAATATGAAAAAGGCTTACCGGTGTTATTTTGACCTACAGTCTCGGTTTCTACGGCTGCTAATGTGAATGTCTATCGCCGTGGTATATTCCTTCTAGCTGGAGGCACATTCTATCCTTGGGGCCTGTTTCTCTGCCCTCGAGGCATGTCTCTCATTGCTTGTTAGAATTGGCGAGTAGGCTGTGCAGGAAATCCACGTGGAGATGGTGCTGGGAGTGCAGGACGAGTTGCAGGAGTCTGGATAGTTGGCCGCCGTGGGTTGTTGGGGTGTGTGTGAGCTGAGTTGCTATTATAAGGACAGTTCCTAATTCCGTGGTTGGATGCGCCACAAATTAAACACAGGTCTTTTGCGCGCCTACAGTCCTTCCACAAGTGTCCCTTTCTTCTGCAGTAGTAGCAGAAATCTGGACTCGACTGGTTATTGATTTCTTCAGTTCTCCTGGGTTCGAACGATGGCCTGGAAGAGCCTCCTCCTGCTATTTGAGTGGCAGGGCTTTCAAACCGGCAGATTGAGATCTGTCCCTCGCCTTTATCACTGCCTCATAACTGCAGGTAGCTTCCAGAGCATCTTCATGAGTCGGAAATTTCCCTGTGGCTAGTGCAGCCTGGATTTTCGTGTCCAAATCTTGCTGAAATCGGCGGGCTCTGATCTCATCCGTCGGTATCAGGTGTGCCGCAAATCTGTTACGGTCTTTTGTTAGCTTTGTAGTATGTGATATTTAAAATTTTTTTGAAATATTGTGACATATCTTACCGACTGAGTATGGTGAACTCAGCGTCATACTCATCTACCGACTCGAGCCACATAGAACCTTGTTGTAGATGAATAAACTGTTGTTCCATGTCGAACCTGGCAGTCCCAGGGAAGTACTTCGCGTCGAACTTATCGCGAAAAGTCTTCCATTCAATGGGCTAATCAAGACGGCTTTCTTCCGCCTTCCACCAGTTCCGTGCATTGTCCGTGAGCTGTAATTTTGCCACACGAATCCAAGCTATTTCTGGCACTTGTGCCGCTGCCAGATCATCTTCTATACTTTGTGCCCATTCTTCAGCTTCCAGTGGGCTTCCCTTTCCTGAGAACTGTTTGGGATGTAAAGCTCTGATTGCTTTACCCCAGGTGCTTCAGCCTCGGGACGGTTCAAGAGTTGCTGCTGTCCCTCAAGGAGGCTGCGGATCGCCTCAAGCAGAACCGTTTGCTTGGTGGATGGAGCAGGAACAGTAGGTATGATTGGTAGTGGAGGTGGAGTGTTGTTGAAGTTGGTGCTTGTGTTGTTTGGGGAATCCATAACCTTGAAGAAAAAATTGGGTTAGGACAGATTCAAAGTATATGATTCAAAGAATTTGTAAGATTCAAGGAACATGAATCGTAAAGAATATTTTAGTTGCTGATTCTTGTGTTATATTGTTTAGGTTGTTCACGCAGAACAGAACTGCATGATAGAGTTTCATACAGCTCTGACCTGCATGGGCCACCAACAAAACCTGTCACGCCCCGCTTCCCAGTATACGGGCAGAGGACGCGACGAGGCCGCTATGTATTTACTGTGAAGTAAATACGCTAATCGTATCTAACAAATATAAAAGTAAAATCACAAGAGACAAGATATAATAAAACAGCAACTTTATTTATTTACATTCTTTTTGTACAATACATGGAAAGTAAATACAACTGAAATAAAGCAATGCCTAAACAATGACAGAATTGAAAAATACTGAAATGGAAAGTGTACAATAAACTAGAGCTCGTGGTCTTCACTGAATTAGTCTAAGTCTTCACTCGTGGGCTCGATCTCTGACGTGTCCAGATCACCTGACGACATTCAAAGAAGAAAGAAAGAGAATGTCGTCAGCGAACAGATCGCTCGGTAAGTCCCAAAGATAAGGGAGAAGTAGAATATACAGAATAAGAAGGTAGCTTTTAAAGTTGTAGTATATTGGTATAATATTGTATTAACGCTGTTGTTTGTAGCTTGGTACAGAAAGATGCCAGTGTATATGAGAGAGGTCTTTATATGCTAGAGACCAGGGCAAACAGAATATAGAGTACAAGGCTCCGTTAGAAAGCCCGGAACAACGGCAATTGGATACAGTTAGGTATCTTAAATCTTGCAGTCTTGTGCCACTTTTAACACCTTCCGTACCAGTCCACCCCTTAAACCCCGTGTTATCTTGATTGTATTGTTGTATTGTATTGCAACTTGAATTGTCTTGTAATATAGATTGTATAATTGGATGACTTGCTGAAGTCATGATATCAGTGAACGGATGTAACTGTAAGATCATGGATGTAACTGTAGAATCATGTAAATGGAAGTATATCCATGGTTCGGTTCAGTCAATATAGATTGAACAGCGTGAATGTAAGGATTGATGTTGATTTGGAATATTGTAGATTGTAGATTGTAGATTGTAAATTGTACTTGAATCATATTCAAGTCAGATTATTAATGAGACTCAGTCTGAGTCAAAAAATTAGAAAAGTAAATTGAAGTCCTGATTGTTTTGATGTTATCGGTAACCGCCGCACATGGGCGGCAGGCCAGGATTTATGTCTTTTTCAAAGACGATTACCGTATTGATAACACCGTTGTTAAGTTGTCTACCTTAGATAGGCAAGCACCCACTTCTCCGGCTCCCTGAGGCTTAGAGATTGGTCCCGCTTAAACCTATGTTTACTAGGGTCCTTAGTGTAATTTACAGAACTTGAGGGGGGTTTTATGTAAAAATACTTTTGTATAGTTTTCAAAATGCACCCCAAGTATTTATTAATCGTTTTTAGAGTTGTGTAGATTTTATGTTGTGATATTTCTAGTGAAAATATCCTAATTTCATAATAAATGGTATTTATTTGTAATATTGACTTGTATGGATTTCATGGTATTTTAGTGTAAATGATTCTTGTGATTTTTTGGAAAGAGTTGGAATATTTATATTATTACAAAATAGATATTTTAATGTTATATATACATATATTTATATGAAAATAAATTTAATATATATATTATATTCTAGAAATCTTGTTTTTCTTAAGAAGTCGTATTTTAAACCTTTCGAGACCGAATGCTCTTTGCGGAGGTCTGCATCTCGCACTACTACGCCCGAGCATGTGCGATAATATACACCATCCCGAACGGGTTCCCCAAATGGGTTGTAGCGGCGTTTTGCAAAGATTTGTATAAATACTAAATCGTTTAGAAAATGGTTTCAATAGTAATGGTATTTATTTGAAAAGGTGTGTTGTTCCCGTATTCTATGTTCCCGAAAGTGTTGTGCTATGTTGCATATGAGTGTCTGAAGAGGTATGTCATTACCTCGTGATCTACTTAAAGGTATAGTAAATTTATGATGTTTAAATGTCGAAAATGAAACTATATGGTATTTTAATGAAAAAATACGGTAAAATGGAAATAGAAATTTCTTTTGGTATGGAACTAGTTCAATATAATTAGTTAGTGTTTAATAGTCAACATGTAATGGTTTAAAAAGATTGTATTAAAGGAAAAGTGAGATTTTAGGAAGAACCGAATCGGAAATCGGATTTGCTCCGATTTCGTCGGGTTTTAGAATTTCGTATTTTTAGAAAGAGTAGAGAATGGGGAAGGTGGGACTTATGGGTTTAGTTAACAGAGGAGAAGAAAGGGAGACGAGAGAAGTCGACGGTGCGTCGTTTCATCGTCGGAAGTTTCTAGGATCGTCGTCGGAAGATGGTCGGAAAATTCGCCGGAGCTTCGCCTTTCGCTCACTTCGATTGCACACTAGAGTTTCTAGGGATTTCTTGAGAGTTGGCTCAGAGTTTTGGGGTGAGGGGGTAGTGTTTAGGGGTGTATTTATAGGGTTAGGCTAGGGTTAGGGTAGATGAAGAGTTTATATTGAAAAAATGTAAAAATTTATTAAAATTCATTAAAAATGGAGTAAATGGGGATTTCAAAGGTCTCTGGAACCGATCTGGGGAAAATGAAGTGTGCAAGGGGGTAGGGAAGATCAAAAGCCAGAATTTTCATTCAAGGGACTCGGCGGTCCGGCCGGCGGCGCCGGCCCGAGTCGGCCGGTCCGCTGGCCGACTCGGTCGATCCCGGCCGAGTCCGGTGATCGGGAGGACCGCCGTCGGTAGGGTAACTCACTGGTGCATTAACATTTGTGGGTGTAGTGGGGTTTTATGGTTTTAGCACGTGTTGACTCTTGGACTTCTAAAAAATTCAAAACAAAATAATATTAAAAATAATATTGGGGTATGAGATTTGAACTCTGGTGGCTTGGTTCAGCAGTGCAAGGTATTACCAATGATCTATAAGCTCTTTCTTGTAATTAAATTACTAATTAATTACTTATCTTGTGCTCAGGCAATAAATACTCCTTTATGAATTTTGAAAAATTTTGTATAGAAAATTGTATAGGAATTTAGGGTTGTTACATTCTACCCTCCTTATAAAAATTCGTCCTCGAAATTTGTAAAAGGAAAGTGTAACAGATTTAAGGGAAAGTTTGGTGACCAAAGTACTTGATAGTGTATAACAAGAGGATGCAAAGGTTTAAAAATATGAAAAAGGCTTACCGGTGTTACTTGACCTACAGTCTCGGTTTCTACGACTGCTAATGTGAATGTCTGTCGCCGTGGTATATTCCTTCTAGCTGGAGGCATATTCTATCCTTGGGGCCTGTTTTTCTACCCTCGAGGAATGTCCCTCATTGTTTGTTGGAATTGGCGAGTAGGCTGTGCAGGAAATCCACGTGGAGGTGGTGCTGGGAGTGCAGGACGAGTTGCAGGAGTCTGGATAGTTGGCCGCTGTGGGTAGTTGGTGGGTGTGTGAGCTGAGTTGCTATTATAAGGACAGTTCCCAATTCCGTGGTTGGATGCGCCACAAATTAAACACAGGCCTTTTGCGCGCCTACAGTCCTTCCACAAGTGTCCCTTTCTTCTGCAGTAGTAGCAGAAATCTGGACTCGACTGGTTATTGATTTCTTCAGTTCTCCTGGGTTCGAACGATGGCCTGGAAAAGACTTCTCCTGCTATTTGAGTGGCAGGGCATTTCAAACCGGCAGATTGAGGTCTGCCTCTCGCCTTTATCACTGCCTCATAACTGCGGGCAGCTTCCAGAGCATCTTCATGAGTCGGAAATTTCCCTGTGGCTAGTCCAGCCTGGATTTCCGTGTCCAAACCTTGTTGAAATCGATGGGCTCTGATCTCATCCGTTGGTATCAGGTGTGCCCCAAATCTATTACGGTCTTGTGTTAGCTGTGTAGTATATGATATTTAAAAAAAATTAAAATATCGTGACATATCTTACCGACTGAGTATGGTGAACTCAGCGTCATACTCATCTACCAACTTGATCCATACAGAACCTTATTGTAGATGAATAAACTGCTGTTCCACGTCGAACCTGGCAGTCACAGGGAAGTACTTCGCGTCGAACTTATCGCGAAAAGTCTTCCATTCAATGGGCTGATCAAGACGGCTTTCTTCTGCCTTCCACCAGTTCCGTGCATTGTCCGTGAGCTGTAATTTTTCCACACAAACCCAAGCTATTTCTGGCACTTGTGCCGCTGCCAGATCATCTTCTATACTTTATGCCCATTCTTCAGCTTCCAATGGGCTTCCCTTTCCTAAGAACTGTTTGGGATGTAAAGCTGGACGCGACGAGGCCGCTACGTATTTACTATGAAGTAAATACGCTAAGCGTATCTAAGTAATATAAAAACAAATAAACAAGAGACAAGATATAATAAAACATCAACTTTATTTATTCATATTCTTTTTTTTACAATACATGGAAAAGTAAATACATGGAATAAAGCGATGCCTAAACAGTGCATAACAGAAAAGGAAAAGTACTGAAATGTAAGTGTACAATAAACTAAAGCTCTGGGTCTTCAACGAAGTGGTCCAAGTCTTCAGCAGTAGGCACTATCTCAGGGATGTTCAGATCACCCGACGACATTCAAAGAAGAAAGAAAGAGAATATCGTCAGCGAACAAATCGCTCGGTAAGTCCCAAGATAAGAGGGTAATAGAATAGACAGAATAAAGAGGTAGCTTTTAAAGTTGTATTATGTTGTTGTAATATTGTGTTAACGCTGTTGTTTGTAGTTTGGTACAGAATGATGCCGGTGTATACGGGAGGGGTCTCTATATGCTACAGACCAGGGCAAACGGAATTTACAAGGAACCGTTTGTTAGTGTTTATGCCCTAGAGGCCATTACTGTATCATACTAGTTTGTATATTACTTAATGGAAGCTTGGGATATTCACAGTTGTATTGACAGTCTTGCTAAAAATGGTAGTATGCTACTTGGTTTGAGTCTACTTTAATATGTGCATATGTTTCTTTTAACGTATCGCTTATACATATTAGTAGAGCCCTTAGGATCTTTGCTTGATTACCAGCGTTGTGATGGCAGTCACACTAGTGGGGGCTGGGTAGTCTATAAGCAACATCCTATACAGGTCCCTGGTCGTAGGATTATCGAGACAGGGCATCGATACTCTGGAGTAGACTGGTGTATACGCTTCTCATCCCAGCATAGGGAGATGGTCTGTCCTACAGCCATCAGTACATCGTACTGGAGATAGTATGCAGGTGCTTGTTAGGTTACGTGTACACCGGACAGGAATCGCCGGGAACTGCAGGTTGGTTTTATACCCATCGTCAGATAGCAGTTCCCAGGTGACATGAATACAGCTTAGTCCGTCGACTTGACACTGCTACTTCGCCTCGGGTGTGTTCCCACTGTACTTAGATTACTACCCTACCACGGCTCAAAGGAGTCGTGCAAACAGGTAGTAGTTGGGTGCAGTCCCGAAGCACTTGGAGGCAGTGGCGGTTAGACATGATTCGTCTCTCCCGGTATTGGGGTTGATATCGCGATGTGTATAGAGAGCCATTACGCAAAGTCCCTGGCCAGGGCAAGCGAGATTTACTAGTAGGCTTCCAGTAGTTTCTCAAGGTGTAATGGGCTTCACTCCGACATGACTTATACCGCTATTAGGGGTCTGACGTTTACCGCCCCCTAGGCCCGATATGCGATAGTCCTAGACGAACAGACCGGACTGTACGGAGATTGTCACATCAGACTCAGTAGGAGTTCGGATGGGTTTCCTCATCGTCCTTCTTATCGACGTCTACCTGGAGACCGTTATGTACAGCTAGTACCGCTTGCGGCCTGTGGTTAAACCCACTGCCAGCGTAGTGTCGAGTCTTTAGAGTCCCACACAGAGAGTTTCCCTGCACCGGGCAAAAGGTGTAGAGGCCGTATGGTTTTACGGCAGGGCCGCGATCACTTACGTACACTTGTGCACGTATTATGATCGGGCAGATAATACTAGCGGGCTTTGGTTTAAGCCAGATTCTAGTATTATACAGATGGATTTATTCGGTCAAAGATTATCCGTGTTTTTCGGAAATACGGATGGAAGGGGCAGTCTCGTAATTTGTCGGGAAGCTTCTAGAAGAAGATGACTCATTTGTATTTATTTCTTTTTGGATTAAACACAAATGAGGTGGAGAGATGAGGTGTAAGTTTTCATTAAATGCTTAATGACTCATGAGGTGATTCACCATTTAGGATTAAATGAAGCTTACAAGATATTTCTAGATTTTTATCAAAGAGATATTAGTATGCTTGATATTATTCTTTCATGAGTTATTATTCATATCATTATCACAAAATCTTTCTCTCTCCTCAAGTCTTCATCTTCTTCCTCAAACCCTAAAAGCTCTCATGAGTTGAGAAATCTAGGGTTTAAGTGACTAAGTAATCCATCTAATTACTCTACACCCTCTAGGACTTCTAGATTAGCGATCTAGAAGCCGTAGTTATCTCAGATTCGAGATAGAAGCTCGGATTATAGACTCTCGGGTGGATCGTTTTTGACTCGAGGAGGCCGTTGAGGTGCTCATGTTCCATAGAGCCTACGAGGTGCAGAGGATAGAGATGAAGACCCGAAGGACAAGTAACGTGAGGTATAACTTTGAATCCGAGTAGTTAAACTGTAAGCCCGCGGGGGCGCCCCGGCCGTCGACCCGACGCCGGAAACGCGGAAAACAAAAACTTTGCGAACTTTGCAAAACGGCACCACCGCGGACTTTTTACCCGGATCGGGCCATTAACCTAGCTAGCTAGCAAACAAGAAAAGAGTAGAGATGCTATACCAAGCGATCCGTGTCCTTCGGTCTTCGTCTCCACTCCGATCTCCCGCGGAATCTCCGTCACCTCCTCGCTCGTCGGAAAGGGCACCACGTAGCCGGAATCTTTTACGGGCTCCCGCCTCTTGACCGAGGCAACTCGGGCGCGAAGTTGGCTAGCCGACGCGTCCAAGACTTGCTATAGAAATAGTGTAGAAGCTTGTCTCTTGGGGTTTATGAGGTTGCCATGAAATGGTGGAGGTAAAGAAAGCAACTCAAAAAAATGCTTATGAACTTGGTAGCATGAAAAAGGATATGAAACATTTTTTTCTCACTCAAAAGGAAATGATCCTCTCTCTTTAGCCAAAGTGGCCGGCCCCCCCTCTCCATAGAATTAGATTGGAGAGAGAAAAGAGAATACCATAAAACAATATATCAAAAAGATAATATAAACCTCACATCCATTCTCACTCATCTCACAAATCAATCCCTTTTCTAAACCATCAAATGAAAAGCCATCAAATGGATAAGAAAGGAATATCATCATGAAGCAAGTCTCATCATAATCCACAAGTGCAAGAAAACCCTCCACAAAAGAGTTATTTGCAAATTGCAAATAACCCCCTCCAACAAGAAAGTCCGGCCGAGAAGGAATGAAGGAAAACCGGCCGGAACGGAATGCAAACTGGCAACTTC
Organism: Agapanthus africanus; assembly: GCA_030015575.1. Taxonomy (NCBI): domain Eukaryota; kingdom Viridiplantae; phylum Streptophyta; class Magnoliopsida; order Asparagales; family Amaryllidaceae; genus Agapanthus; species Agapanthus africanus. The sequence continues at coordinate 821,191,336 of JASDDO010000019.1, read as the reverse complement.
AGAAAACCGATCCCGTAATAAATTACAGGAAAACCCCACTACTGCAAATACATGCCCGCATTTGTATTCGCACTGAACACAAATGCAAAGAGATAAAATCTACACTATCTAATACTAGTATCCGGCTTAAGCCAAAGCCGGCTAGTAAAAAACTGTCCGATCACGATCCGTGCAATACCGCACGTATCTGATCGAACCCTGCCATATCTCCATACGGCCTCTACAGCGTTTCGCCCGAAACTTGAGTAACTGTCTGTGGTGGACTCTAAAGACTCGTCAATACCTTGGCTGTGGATTTAACCACTAGCACGTCAGAGGTATAAGCCAATACGTGACGGGCCACCAGGTATTGACCAAATGGGACGTCGATGAGGAAGCTCACCCCGACACCCAACTGAGCCTGTCAGTGACAATATCCGTACAGTCCGGTCCGTTCGTCTATGAGCATCGCATGGCGGGCCTAGGGGGTTGGTAAAAGTCAGACCCCCAAAAGCGGTACAAGTCGTGTCGGAGTGTAGCCCAGAACACCCTGAGATACTACTGGAATACCTACCAGCAAATCTCCTGCCTTGGCCAAGGACTTTTCATGTTCTGGCTCTCCTAGACACAGCACGACCTCACCCCCAATACCGGGAGAGACGAACCCCTGCAGATCCGCTCACTGCCTCCATATGGCTCGGGACTGTACCCAACTAAAACCTGTTTGCACGACTCCTTTGAGCCGTGGTAGGGTAGTAATCAAAGTACAGTGGGAACTCACACGAGACAAATGACGATCCCAGGTCGATGAACTAACCTGTACACATGTCACCTGGGAACTGCTATCTGACGTCTGGTATATCCCAACTAGCAGGTTCCCGGCGAGTCCTGTCCGGTGTACTCATAACCCAATGAGCACCTGTATACATCTTAGGTGAACCAACTGACACCAGTGGCTTGTGAGACCGGCCACCGCCCCTCGTCGGGGTCTCGACTGTATACACTAGTCTACTCTGGAGAAACGATGCCCTGTCTCGAATCTCCCACGACTAGGGACCTTTTAAGGATGTGCTTGTAGACCCCAGCTCCCACTTATATGATCGCCCTCATACTGCTGGAAGTCAAGCAAGAATCCTAGGGGCTTTATCAACGTGTAATAGCGACTCGTCAGGTCACCTAAAGCAGTACACGATGATAAAGATAAACCAGATAGCATACTATCATCTCAAGTAAGACTGTCCTACCGGGATAGGTCCTCCCCTCAATCATTGCAATCACGTGCCTGTGACCCAATAATTGACTCTGAGGGCACCATCTCCAACAATCTCCCACTTGCACTCGAGGCTAATTATTGCGATGTCGCATACTCACAGCCCGTGTGATACCGAACACCCAACTCCTCTACTAGTCAGTCTCACAAAGCTCGTTTGCGAAACTATTGCGTTCGAGGAATAGCCTCGGTGAGTGGATCCGCTATGATGTTTCTTTCTATGTCTCTCTATATCTCATGTTCGTAGAGAAAACTATCTCCCGAAATGAGCAATACCTGTCCTAGAATGTCTGGATGTCTGATGGGACCTAGCTCATAAGTGAACTCCAAATCCAAAATTCTTAGACTGTATCGTCAACTGAACTTAATCAGTATCCTGCGCCATGCCTCCCCTCAGTATCCACTTGGACCATCTGTCCAAAATATTGCCCCTCGACAGAGGGAAAACTATAACTCTGACAGCCACTCTGCCATCCAAGTCACCTTGGAAGCCTGGAATGATAACCGTCTCCTAAAGGAGGCTGGCGTTATCAATTCCTTAGAACATCAACTTATGTTCTAAAACTGCTTCCGACTGTTTCTCCAGGATTGGATCAATATCAACTTATTGCACCTACTGCAAGAACAACATCTGGTGTGGTACTTGACATCTCATGATTGACTCAATTGCCTAAGCAAGTGATCTGTCAATCATGCGTATCCCTCTCCCCTTTAGTCTGTAAGACACCTTTAGAGAGGGTGACTCCATTACCTGCAGGTACACTACCGTGCCAGGAGTCGTCCATTCTAAATACTCATAGAATGCGGTCAAAGTACCCAGATTGGGAAACCACCCAAATCTAGATCTAAAACCATAGATCTAGTAACCAGAATGTCTGATATAATATCCAAGTCCTTTGTGGAGAAACCACTGTGTGACGACCAAAAGTATAACCGATCGTAGTATAGGAATATCACTTCCTACTCTGTGTATGTCATCAAATACCAGGACATCACACTCTACTACCTTCTCAACAGATCCATCCCCTATTCTGATGAAGTCAAACCTATGACTGCCACATCAGAAATAGATGATCTATCTCCGCTATATCTGCTTTAGTCTATAAATAGACATAAGCCTGATATCCACCAATGCTTCCGCTGCTCCCACTGACTACGACAATCCTCTGGCAGAGTCATATAGACGTGCACTTCTAAAGCCAGTTTAGAACGACGCTATACTCATCCTCCCGCCGGGTCTCGCAGCCTGGAACAACAGCAATGGCAAGTCTGGGTAAACAAGAACCTCCCTGCCACCGTCCTTGAGCATACCGAAGTACCTCTCGAGTGCCTGAGGTTACCCACCATATCTGCGGAGTGGCCAATGAAATGTCAAACCAGATTGAATCTTTAGGTTCGTTATCAAATCTTCAGTAATCGTTTGCGGTTCTGGAATCACTTCCAGTTCTACCATACTCCCACTACTGTTTTCTGAAAAAATCCATTTTTGATAAAACTGTGGCGAGTCAAGAACAATATCACTATTGATCTTCCAGATGGTAGAAAATCAACCCTCGTCATAGCCCGGGTCAACCCACAAACAGCCACTACTGAAACGTGCCTTGAGTTGTCCAGAGTCTGGTTTCAAGCATAAGCCGGACAACTCCCCGTATCTTAACAATGTCAAGATATGAACTGTTCTATATCCAAGAAACAGAGGCACTGATTTAATTGAACCAGATTCAAATCATGCAGCTGTCTCCAGTGCATGTCAACTAAATGGAAGAGAGGCCGATCAGCGTTACTCAACTTAGGAATGCTTCCAATTACGAGTAACCTGAAAGAGGAGCAAGTTCTCTTAATCATTACTATCAACTGAATACTATACACAAGTATCTACATCTTCGATCACCTTGAAGAATCCCGATACTTGCGATACCTGGTTCTCTACTGTATTCTTATACCTATAACTCCTCTAAACTTAGACCCTGTGTTTCTACGAAACACATGTCTAAGAACTAGAGAAGTTAAAAGTAAACAGAATATAGTACGAGGACCAACCCCTCTGTCCTAATGGACACTGGACAATATACAATACTCTGTATAAGTCCCCTGAGTCTAGTGACTCATTCACTGTGTGTCGTAGGTTGAAAACTGTACTTTTGGTGAAGAAGAATTACACCGCTGTTCAATGCTCCTTACCCAACCATCCACTGGTATAGGTAAATGTCATAGACATAATTTCAAAAAGATATGTCTCACTCTATAAAAATAGACGTACAGATATATTAATTTGAAATTGGTGCACAACAACGGATATTCAAAACCAAATATTTGCCGACCGGCAAACAACCCAGGTGACTTCCTCAAATATCACCGATTACAACGAATCCCGATATAATGAGGATGGTCACCTAATTCCCAATAACTTACTCCCACTCATCGTCTGTAAAACCATACAGATGTGAGAATCCAACCTGGTAAATACATACCCTGGAGTAAGTGTCTAATCGGGAAATCAGTTTTCTTTTAACAGTACACAGTGAAACTGAAACATTGAAATGTTTCGACGGGATATCCTGGTATTCTTAGTAATGCCTCTTCCATTATCCAGATTCACAACTATAACCGTATAATTCTTTGCCACCTTTCCAAATCCCTTTACATGTCTTTAGTCATTACCTTCTGTACACCCCTTTAGGCCAAATGGTTTTCTTCCTTCCCTACCGTTCGGCACCAGCCTATGGTTTGGAAGAAGACTATCCAATAAGCATAATGGGTGTACTGTTCTAGTCCTAGGAGCACTCGCAATGCGAGAGAAGGTGAGGATAAAAGACAACCGAATGAACTTAATTCATAGGTGATTTAGGATTGACAAAGAAGTACATGGTTTGGTCGTGAATAGCAGTCGCAATTTACTTTGCCCTCTTACTAATCCCTTGCTTTGTCTGAACTTAATACCTTCTGTACACCGTTTAGGCTAATTGGCTTTCTTCATTCCCCACCGTTCGGCACCAGCCTAAGGTTTGGAAGAAGACTATCCAATTTGCGTAATAGGTGTACTATCTCCTAAACCAAGGAGTACTCGCAACCTGAGAGAAGGAAAAAGGTAAAGACAACTGAATAGTCCTATTCGTTTTCTCCAGAACCGGAAACCATCCTCGAAGTCCTTCGAGTTCGTATATAACCATACGATGGTTTTGTCCAATGGAAGTGGACGTTCGTAGTAATACGGGGTGTCCCGGAGAAAAGGGTAAAAGTAGGAGTGGCAAAGAGGTCTGCAACTCTGACAATCCAAAAACCAGTGTTAAGTAGGTTCGGTCAACTTGGTCACTGAGTCATAATCTAGGGTCGGGTCAATGGTCGCTGCCAGAGAGAGAGAAAAGAAACACTCAGCGTGCACTCTAACCTAGATCAGAATGGTTATCACTTTGTCTAATCTGGAAACCTCCCACTGTAACGTCAAATTCTTCCCCAAACCTGAAAGAAGAATTAGCCGGGATAACCCGAGGAGTAAACCAACTCATCAGTGGGAATCGGGATCCAACTCTCATCGCATGATAACGTGACGGAATCCGCTCACGTTATCACACTCCAGAAGGTATGCGCATATCTGGCAAGTTTCAGTACTTTTGAAACTCCCGATGTGGATTTTTGCCCCATGCTCTTATGACCTTGACTTTGGCCAATATATCATAAGTCACATGTCAAGTTCTACCCGTCATTTTCCTGGTTAATTTGAACCCACCCGTACATACCCTTGACTTTGGCCAAAATGGCAGTACGACTGTCCCAAACCAACGCATCTATCTATGCTGCATATGAATACCCAATAGCTACCAAACACTGTGCCTTGACTTTGGCCAACATACACAGCATGAATACTATTGACTATCCATATGAAACGACGGAGGGCTACGAATGGTTTCTGGCGAAAACCTTTAACGTAATGAACTCGATATCGTCGAAGGAACTGATAGCTTTTTAGAAAAATATAGTGACGAAAACCTTTGCTAAAGAGGTCACTCCCGGTGAAGGGATCTCGGCTCTTTCCCCGTAGAATGAGGTGCAGGATATTCCAACTGAATACCACGGTGCAAAGCAAAAGCAATCGGCTATAGTGAAGTTAATGCCCTGACGTAAACTTTTGTCTAAGGGGTCACTCCCGGTGAAGGGATCTCGGCCCTTGCCTCGTCGACTGAGGAGCAGGATATTCCAAATGAATACCACTGTGCAAAACAAAAGAGAACGCCCTTGCAATAACAGCTTTTTGAAAAAGTGTTCCAACAACATCAGATTAGGTTTGTTTAACTTGCATTGATCCGAATCAATGCAGTCCCATCAATTGATCACACCATAAAGAACGAAAATATACTGACGTACGTATATGCCATCCGCATTCGCCACTGGGTCCCGTCATCACCCGTTAGGTTAGCTAACTAACGACAGAGCGGGGACTGGACTAGCGCGGATGAAAAACATATACAACATCTATAAATATATATACCAATATATAGTATTTCGCTCAAGGCGTGAATAGAATGCAACATCACAGAAATGTACAGCCACACAGAACAATACAGATATCTGGAAGCCCCGGGTTTCACAGAGCCGCTGCTGAAACCCGACGTTCCCCTGGTCGTGTGGATAGCCTGTGCAATAAAATCCTAGACCCCTACGGGCGCGGCAAGTCACCCGCCAAAACCTGAAGCGAGGCAGCCCCCTTCAGCTCCGTGAATGGACCACCCAGCACTCCACGGAATCCGGCAACTTGGGCACCCCTCCTGGGTCAACCTGTACCCCTTACGAGTGCGGCGAATAGCCCGCCAATCCTAGAGTGAAGCCCCCTCCGTCTCAATGCCATGAGATGCGGGCCCGTTGCCCCCTAGAACCCGGCTATCCGTGCACCCCTCCGCGGGGTAATCCTAGTACAGAATGTAAAATATACATACACCGGGTACATCGACCGCAACCAGGCCGTACCCCAAAAGAATAATACAAACAGGCAGTGACGGCAGTCCACATGTCGGACGCTCGCCCCGCAATATCAAATGTACATAATACAACAGAACTGTACTACCACTGCAACCAGGCTATCCCCCACGACCGATCCGCAACAACACAGTACAATCACAGAACATCAACGTGAAAGTCACGTTCGCAAATCCGTCTAACCGGGCTATAGCAGTTAGACGGGATTTACCGATCAAATGACATTCACGGTCGCAGATATAATGTAAAAACTGTGAAATAATGTGTTTAAAATTTTCCGATTGACCAAAAATTAACAAGTGGGCCCCAATCAATACTGTAGCAGTTACAGAAAACCTGGGCCCAAATTTAATATCCCAAAAGCCACAAAATAAGCCTAAAAGTCCACTGTAAAGTTTTGACAAGTTGACCACAGGAGACCGCGGCGGAAGCGCGGCCCAAAGGTGGGTTTGGCCGCCCTTCCGCGGTCTACTGTACGACTGACACTGTCGAAATTTTACAGTGGTCTTATAATGTCTTGTACAGTAGTTTTCGACAATCTGAAAAATTTTCTGACACCAAAAAATTCCAACAGAAAACTGATGCAAAGGAAAATGTGGTTTTTGGGATTTCGGTCGATTGGAAATGCAAAACACATTAGAACAAGCTAGGTAAGGTTAATGGCGTGGCTCTGATACCATTGTAAGCCTGCGGGGGCGCCCCGGCCGTCGACCCGACGCCGGAAACGCGGAAAACAAAAACTTTGCGAACTTTGCAAAACGGCACCACCGCGGACTTTTTACCCGGATCGGGCCATTAACCTAGCTAGCTAGCAAACAAGAAAAGAGTAGAGATGCTATACCAAGCGATCCGTGTCCTTCGGTCTTCGTCTCCACTCCGATCTCCCGCGGAATCTCCGTCACCTCCTCGCTCGTCGGAAAGGGCACCACGTAGCCGGAATCTTTTACGGGCTCCCGCCTCTTGACCGAGGCAACTCGGGCGCGAAGTTGGCTAGCCGACGCGTCTAAGACTTGCTATAGAAATAGTGTAGAAGCTTGTCTCTTGGGGTTTATGAGGTTGCCATGAAATGGTGGAGGTAAAGAAAGCAACTCAAAAAAATGCTTATGAACTTGGTAGCATGAAAAAGGATATGAAACATTTTTTTCTCACTCAAAAGGAAATGATCCTCTCTCTTTAGCCAAAGTGGCCGGCCCCCCCTCTCCATAGAATTAGATTGGAGAGAGAAAAGAGAATACCATAAAACAATATATCAAAAAGATAATATAAACCTCACATCCATTCTCACTCATCTCACAAATCAATCCCTTTTCTAAACCATCAAATGAAAAGCCATCAAATGGATAAGAAAGGAATATCATCATGAAGCAAGTCTCATCATAATCCACAAGTGCAAGAAAACCCTCCACAAAAGAGTTATTTGCAAATTGCAAATAACCCCCTCCAACAAGAAAGTCCGGCCGAGAAGGAATGAAGGAAAACCGGCCGGAACGGAATGCAAACTGGCAACTTCAGAAAACCGATCCCGTAATAAATTACAGGAAAACCCCACTACTGCAAATACATGCCCGCATTTGTATTCGCACTGAACACAAATGCAAAGAGATAAAATCTACACTATCTAATACTAGTATCCGGCTTAAGCCAAAGCCGGCTAGTAAAAAACTGTCCGATCACGATCCGTGCAATACCGCACGTATCTGATCGAACCCTGCCATATCTCCATACGGCCTCTACAGCGTTTCGCCCGAAACTTGAGTAACTGTCTGTGGTGGACTCTAAAGACTCGTCAATACCTTGGCTGTGGATTTAACCACTAGCACGTCAGAGGTATAAGCCAATACGTGACGGGCCACCAGGTATTGACCAAATGGGACGTCGATGAGGAAGCTCACCCCGACACCCAACTGAGCCTGTCAGTGACAATATCCGTACAGTCCGGTCCGTTCGTCTATGAGCATCGCATGGCGGGCCTAGGGGGTTGGTAAAAGTCAGACCCCCAAAAGCGGTACAAGTCGTGTCGGAGTGTAGCCCAGAACACCCTGAGATACTACTGGAATACCTACCAGCAAATCTCCTGCCTTGGCCAAGGACTTTTCATGTTCTGGCTCTCCTAGACACAGCACGACCTCACCCCCAATACCGGGAGAGACGAACCCCTGCAGATCCGCTCACTGCCTCCATGTGGCTCGGGACTGTACCCAACTAAAACCTGTTTGCACGACTTCTTTGAGCCGTGGTAGGGTAGTAATCAAAGTACAGTGGGAACTCACACGAGACAAATGACGATCCCAGGTCGATGAACTAACCTGTACACATGTCACCTGGGAACTGCTATCTGACGTCTGGTATATCCCAACTAGCAGGTTCCCGGCGAGTCCTGTCCGGTGTACTCATAACCCAATGAGCACCTGTATACATCTTAGGTGAACCAACTGACACCAGTGGCTTGTGAGACCGGCCACCGCCCCTCGTCGGGGTCTCGACTGTATACACTAGTCTACTCTGGAGAAACGATGCCCTGTCTCGAATCTCCCACGACTAGGGACCTTTTAAGGATGTGCTTGTAGACCCCAGCTCCCACTTATATGATCGCCCTCATACTGCTGGAAGTCAAGCAAGAATCCTAGGGGCTTTATCAACGTGTAATAGCGACTCGTCAGGTCACCTAAAGCAGTACACGATGATAAAGATAAACCAGATAGCATACTATCATCTCAAGTAAGACTGTCCTACCGGGATAGGTCCTCCCCTCAATCATTGCAATCACGTGCCTGTGACCCAATAATTGACTCTGAGGGCACCATCTCCAACATAAACCTCTCGTAGTTTGCTAGTAATGGTTTAGATACGATCCGTGTTCTCAAGTCCGTGTTACGAAGCTTTGATAATTGTTTTTCATATATTCCGCCTCCCCGCAAGCTCGTGGGGTGCGTGACATGGACTTACAGTGGTATCAGAGCCTACTAAGCCTTTACTAGCTTGTTAGCAACTAATTAGAACTTCGATCGTCGGAAAAATGCGAAAACTTAACCCCGGACCCCTCTAGTTTCTGTCAATTTTAAACGTGTCGAAAAAATTATTTGATAGGTTTGAAAATTCACAGCAGGGAATTCTAAGAATACTGGAGAAATACGATGAGCTAACTTGTTTAGACTGCCGCGGAAGCGCGGCGGATTGGTGCAATCAGCCGCGGATCCGCGGCCGAGTCAACTCAGAGTTGACTCGTATTTACACAGTAATTCTTTATTTTGGGTGTTCTGTTTTCCTGTATATTTTGTTTCTGCCCAGGTTATTTCAGTGCTGGCTTGCACATGGGGTAGAGACGGAAAAAGGTTATCGATCGAAATTCTAAGTTATTTGCTAATCAAGTTATATCTGTGATGTTTAATGTGTTCGTAAACCTCCCCTAATTGCTAGTATGTCGGTTAGCAGGGGGTTGCACATTTCTGTAATGGTTATTACTGGTTTGTGTATATGAACTTGATTGGATCGTTGTGATGATTAGCCAGGGTTTGAGATGAGTTTTTATATTCTTTCATTCGATATAAATTGTAATATGATGTAATATTCTTATGCGGGGCACATCCGGGCTGAGGTTGTAGCCACCGTTGTATTATTTCATTTACTGTTTTATGCTCCTAGGATAGACCCAAGGTGGGATGCACAAACTACCGGGTACTTTGAAGTTTTAGTGGCCTACTCACGTTGTTGAGGGAGACCGCTTCACTTCGGGTACTTGGCGGGTAGTTTGCCGTACCCGTAGGGGTCTAGGGTGGGGTAATGGCTATTCATCACAACTGTGTAATCCGTCTTTCGTTGCAGGCTCGAAGGAAACGCGGATTGCTTGTATATCCAATAATGTTTATCTGTGATCTGGAATGCCTATTATTACGTCTGACGAATGTACAATATCTATATATGATATCTATTAGGCGTTACTTATGTTTTACACCCGCGCTAGCCCAACCCCCGCTCTGTCGTTAGTTAAGTAACCTAACGGGTGAATGACGGGACCCAGTGGCGAATGCGGATGGCATAAGAGGACGTTGTATTTTCGTTGTTTTCTGCAATGATAGGTTAATTGATGGGACGCATTATATTAATGCAAAGAAAACAAACCAAAGTTAAATCGTTGGAACAAATTTAAAAGAAACCACTCGGTTATTTTAAAAGAGCAGAATTTTTAATTGCGGAGCTTTAACCACTCCTTTTAAAAAGCTATCAGGTTCCTTTGATTATATCAAGTTCACTACGTTCACGGTTTTGCCAAAACCAGTCGTAGCCCTCCGTTATTTTTTATGGATGGTCAGTAGTATTCAAGCTATGTTTGTTGGCCTTCATCAAGGCATAGTGTTTGGTAGCTGCTGGGGTATTCATTTGTTGCATAGATAGATGAGTTGGTTTGGGACAGTCGTATTACCTTGTTGGCCTTCGTTAAGGGTATGTACGGGTGGGTTCAAATTAACAAGATAATGATGGGCAGAACTTAACATGTGACTTATGATTTGTTGGCCTTCGTCAAGGTCATAGGAACATGGGGCAAAAATCCACATCGGGAGTTTCTAAAGAAACTGAAACTTGCTAGTGTTGCATACCATTTGGAGTTTGATGAATGTTGGTAGGATTCCTTCAGGATTATCACACGATGATATTTGGATCCCGATCCTACTGTGAGTATCCGCTACTCATCAGGAGATTCGTCACTTAACGATCAATGCTATAAACCAAGTAGGTGTCTAGAACAGTGTCAGCGGGGCTACGCCTCTAGAGAAAAGAGGTTATTTAATTAAGGAACTTCGCGAAAGCGTCGTAAAACCTCCCTCGAAGTACCGACACTAGCCTGGCTGAACGGTTAAGCAAGTATTGTACGGTGAGATCAGTCCTGACTAATTCTTCTTTTATGGTTTGAGATAGGATTCGAGAAACAGTGGGAGCCATCCAGTTTAGATAAACTAAAAACTAATCTAAACTTGCAAGAGCATCATGCTAAAGTGTTCCCTCTCTCTCTCTCTCTTTGCAGCGACTATGTGACCATGACTAGGTTACATCTAGATAACAAAATGACTGAATCTGACTTTTATGATTGGCAAAGGTCTGTCCAGATGTCCAGTGCCTATGACAAGCTGGACCACCCTATTACTACTTAAGCCCCCACCGTCCCAGGTCCAGTTTCCACCGTCGCGGATATGGATATCCGTCAGATAAGGGAAAAGGATAATGCGAAAGCCAAGTGCCTCGTGTTAGCTTCAGTTGATGGTGTATACTAGAAGCAACACGAGAAAATGGACTTATTTTCCATCTTTCTCTATAACAAAGATTTATATGGAGAGCAATCTTGTATCACAAGATATGAGACCTCGAACGAATTATTTTAAGCGAGGTTGGCTGTCGGGTCATCTGTAGGGGACGGCGTCCTTACGATGACTAGCTATATTGATGAGCTCAAGGACCTGGAGACTGCGTTGGGAAACAGGTCATATGCCGACTTATTTCCACAGTCCCTACCCTCCACTTACACCCCGAAAGAAACCAGGGAGACACCCGCTCTGCTTAATGGGGGACCTTCTTCTTCTGCATCCAGGGCAAAAGCAAAGGATGAAAAGAAGAGGACCTCCACAAAGCCGATATACGGTGTCAGTAAAGTAGAAGGAAAGGGAAGAGCAAAAGTTTCGGGACTTGGTGCAGGTAAGGAGGGATGTTCCTATTGTTATGGGAACGGGCATTGGCAGAAGGATTGCAGGGCTTTGGAAGCCAGTAGCCAGGATTCGAAGCATGTTGTGGCTTCGGCCTCGAGTGTGTTTGTGATTGAGAACTGTTTGTCAATTAACTCTACTTCCTGGCTACTAGATACCAGATCAGGATCTCATATCTGTAATTCATTACATGCTTTGAGAAACCGTAGAGTTATCAGGGTAGGTGATTTGTCTCTCAGAGTTGCAAACGGAATGAGCATGGACGCTGAATTCGTGGGAGAATATCGCCTAGGTTTGACAAGTGGGCAGATATTGATTCTACGTAACTGTTTGTATGTACCTAGTTTGGCTTGTAATATCATATCAGTGTCCTCACTTTCGAAAGAGGGATATGATTTTACATTCATAAGCGATGTAGTTCACATCCACCTAAATCAAGTTCTGATTGGGTCCGGTACATTAGATGACGGTATATACATATTGAATCAAGCTCAGGTTTTCAATGTCCAGAACACATTTAAAAGAAAGTCTCCAGAAATAAATCAGGCTTTCTTATGACATTGTAGACTAGGTCACATCAATGAAACACGGTTGACTAAGTTACATAGAGAAGGATATTTGAATCCGTTCGAATATCAAACTTATGCTACTTGTGAATCCTGTCTCATGGAAAAGATGACAAAGACTCCGTTTACTGGACACAGAGTAAGAGCGAGCGAGCTCTTGGGACTCATACACAGCGATGTGTGTGGTCCAATGTCTACACATGCACGAGGTGGTTATTCCTACTTCATTACTTTTACGGATGATTTCTCTAGGTATGGACATATCTTCTTGATGAAGCATAAATCCGAGGCCTTTGAGAAATTCCAGGAATACAAGAATGAAGTGGAAAACCAAACAGGCAAAAGTATCAAAACACTGAGATCTGATCGAGATGGTGAATACTTAAGTGCCGAGTTCCTGGGTTACTTAAAAGAGAATGGAATTCTCTCTCAGCTTACTCCTCCATACACACCACAACACAACGGTGTATCGGAAAGACGGAATCGAACCCTATTGGATATGGTTCATTCCATGATGAGTAAGGCTGAGTTACCGCGATCTTTCTGGGGTTATGCACTAGAATCAGCTGCATATCTTTTGAACAAGGTTCCAACCAAGACTGTGCCTACCACACCATATCAGATGTGGAGCGGGAAGAAACCCTATCTTCAGTACCTGAAGACATGGGGATGTCCATCTTTTGTAAAAAAGCAGCATGCGGACAAGCTCGAGGCACGCTCAGTACAGTGTAAGTTTGTGGGATATCCAAAGAACTCCAAGGGGTATTATTTCTATTACGCAGAGGAACAAAAGGTTTTTGTTTCTCGTCATGCCCACTTCTTGGAAGCTGAATTTTTAGAAAATCAGAAGAGTGGGAGCGCAATAGAACTGGAAGAAATTCTAGAACCACGAGCTGTTACTGAAAGTATGGTAGAACCAGAAGTTTCAGAAGAAAGGGACATACCAGCGCCTATCCGCAGAAGTAGTAGGCAGTCTCATCCGCCCGAGAGATACTACGGTTTTCTCATAGACGGGGATCGAGAAGATTGCATCATTGATAATGATGACCCTACTAGCTTCCAGCAAGCCATTCAGAACGGCGACTCGGTAAAATGGCTGAATGCAATGCGGACCGAAATGGAGTCCATGTACATTAACAAAGTATGGACTTTGGACATTGCTCCAGATGGGGTAAAACCCGTAGGATGCAAGTGGATCTTCAGAAAGAAGATTGGTGTAGATGGACAGGTTGAAACCTATAAGGCTAGACTTGTTGCAAAGGGTTTTCGTCAAAGACCTGGTTTGGACTATGACGAAACCTTTTATCCAGTGGCTATGCTCAAATCCATTCGGGTCCTTCTTGCTATTGCTGCCTTCCACGATTATGAGATCTGGCAGATGAACGTAAAGACGGCCTTTCTAAATGGTAATTTGGAAGAGTGCGTCTATATGGATCAGCCAGAGGGATTCATTCAGAGTGGGAGCAGCGGTAAGGTGTGCAAGTTGCTTAAATCCATTTATGGATTAAAGCAGGCATTGCGGAGTTGGAACATTCGTTTTGATGATACTGTCAAAGAATTCGACTTTATCAAAAATCCAGATGAACCATACATATACAGTAAGATTGTAGGGAGAGCTGTAGTATTTCTCGTCTTGTACGTAGATGACATTCTCCTAATAGGAAATGATATTCCTATGCTACAGTCAGTCAAAGGATTCTTGTCACAGAAGTTCTCCATGAAGGACCTGGGTGATGCCACCTACATTCTGGGGATCCAGATCTATCATGATAGATCAAAGAGGATGTTGGGACTTTCGCAGTCCAGGTACATAGACACCATATTGAAAAGATTCAGTATGGAAGATTCTAAGCGCGGTAACCTACCGGCTTGTCACGGAATCAACCTCTCCAAAGAGATGTCTCCCAAGACTGATTTGGAAAGGGATCGCATGTCGATTATACCCTACGCTTCTGCGGTAGGCTCTATAATGTATGCGATGTTATGTACCAGACCAGATGTAGCATACGCATTGAGCGTTGTAAGCCGGTATCAGGCAAACCCAGGGGAGAAGCACTGGATAGCAGTAAAGAACATTCTCAAGTACCTGAGGAGGACTAAGGAGATGTTCTTGGTGTATGGCGGAAAAGACCTCCAGATCAAGGCCTTTGCCAACTCCAGCTTCCAGAGTGACAAGGATGACTCCAAGTCCATGTCGGGTTATGTCTTTACCCTCAATGGAGGGACGGTCTGTTGGAAGAGTTCCAAGCAGGACACCGTTGCTGACTCAACGATGGAAGCGGAGTACATAGCTGCTTGCGATGCCGCAAAAGAAACTGTCTGGATGAAGAAGTTCCTCACAGAACTTCAGGTGGTTCCTACCAGTGTTAATCCAATACCTATGTATTGCGACAACAACGACGCTATAGCCTTAGTGAAGGAACCCAGGTCCCATCAGAAGTCCAGACACATCTTAAGGCGGTATCACTTGATCAGGGAGATCGTAGATTGCCGGGAGATCGAGGTAAAGAAAGTAGATACAGAGAATAACACTGCTGATCCATTCACAAAGGTCATTCCTCAGACGCAGTTCGAGAGGCTATTCGAGATGATAGGTCTGCGATATGCCAGTACATGGCCCTAGTACAAGTGGGAGATTGTTAGTGTTTATGCCCTAGAGGCCATTACTGTATCATACTAGTTTGTATATTACTTAATGGAAGCTTGGGATATTCACAGTTGTATTGACAGTCTTGCTAAAAATGGTAGTATGCTACTTGGTTTGAGTCTACTTTAATATGTGCATATGTTTCTTTTAACGTATCGCTTATACATATTAGTAGAGCCCTTAGAATCTTTGCTTGATTACCAGCGTTGTGATGGCAGTCACACTAGTGGGGGCAGGGTAGTCTATAAGCAACATCCTATACAGGTCCCTGGTCGTAGGATTATCGAGACAGGGCATCGATACTCTGGAGTAGACTGGTGTATACGCTTCTCATCCCAGCATAGGGAGATGGTCTTTCCCACAGCCATCAGTACGTCGTACTGGAGATAGTATATTGGTGCTCGTTAGGTTACGGGTACACCGGACAGGACTCGCCGGGAACTGCAGGTTAGTTTTATACCCATCGTCAGATAGCATTTCCCAGGTGACATGAGTATAGCTTAGTCCGTCGACTTGACATTGCTACTTCGCCTCGGGTGTGTTCCTACTGTACTTAGATTACTACCCTACCACGGCTCAAAGGAGTCGTGCAAATAGGTAGTAGTTGTGTGCAGTCCCGAAGCACTTGGAGGCAGTGGCGGTTAGACAAGATTCGTCTCTCCCGGTATTGGGGTTGATATCGCGCTGTGTATGGAGAGCCATTACGCAAAGTCCCTGACCAGGGCAAGCGAGATTTATTAGTAGGCTTCCAGTAGTTTCTCAATGTGTAATGGGCTTCACTCCGACATGACTTATACCGCTATTAGGGGTCTGACGTTTACCGCCTCCTAGGCCCGATATGCGATAGTCCTAGACGAACAGACCGGACTGTACGGAGATTGTCACATCAGACTCAGTAGGAGTTCGGATGGGTTTCCTCATCGTCCTTCTTATCGACGTCTACCTGGAGACCGTTACGTACAGCTAGTACCGCTTACGGCCTGTGGTTAAACCCACTGCCAGCGTAGTGTCGAGTCTTTAGAGTCCCACACAGAGAGTTTCCCTGCACCGGGAAAAAGGTGTAGAGGCCGTATGGTTTTACGGCAGGGCCGCGATCACTTACGTACACTTGTGCACGTATTATGATCGGGCAGATAATACTAGTGGGCTTTGGTTTAAACCAGATTCTAGTATTATACAGATGGATTTATTCAGTCAAAGATTATCCGTGTTTTTCGGAAATACGGATGGGAGGGGTAGTCTCGTAATTTGTCGGGAAGCTTCTAGAAGAAGATGACTCATTTGTATTTATTTCTTTTTGGATTAAACACAAATGAGGTGGAGAGATGAGGTGTAGGTTTTCATTAAATGCTTAATGACTCATGAGGTGATTCACCATTTAGGATTAAATGAAGCTTACAAGATATTTCTAGATTTTTATCAAAGAGATATTTGTATGCTTGATATTATTCTTTTATGAGTTATTATTCATATCATTATCACAAAAGCTTTCTCTCTCCTCAAGTCTTCATCTTCTTCCTCAAACCCTAAAAGCTCTCATGAGTTGAGAAATCTAGGGTTTAAGTGACTAAGTAATCCATCTAATTACTCTACACCCTCTAGGACTTCTAGATTAGCGATTTAGAAGCCATAGTTATCTCAGATTCGAGATAGAAGCTCGGACTATAGACTCTCGGGTGGATCGTCTTTGACTCGAGGAGGCCGTTGAGGTGCTCATGTTCCATGAAAGCTTACGAGGTGCGGAGGATAGCGATGAAGACCCGAAGGATAAGTAACGTGAGGTATAACTTCGAATCCGTGTAGTTAAACCTCTCGTAATTTGCTAGTAATGGTTTAGACACGATCCGTGTGCTCAAGTCCGTGTTACGAAGTTTTGATAATTGTTTTTCATATATTCTGCCTCCCCGCAAGCTCGTGGGGTGCGTGACATGGGCTTACACCGTTGGGCCACGGTACAACAACAACGGAATATAGGTTAGGTGTCTTAAACTTACTGTCTCATGCCACTTCTAACACCTTCCGTGCCAATCTACCCCTTAAATCCCGTAGTGTTTTGATTTTATTGTTGTATTGTATTGCCTTGTACTGTAAACTATATAGATTGTATAATTGGTTGACTTGCCGAAACCATGATATCAGTAAACGGATGTAACTGTAAGATCATGGATGTAACTGTAGAATCATATAAATAGAAGTATATCCATGGTTCGGTTCGGTCAATATAGATTGAATGTATTGAGCAACTTGAATATAGGGATTCAGGTTGAATTGGAATATTGTGGATTGTAGATTGTAGATTGTAGATTGTAGATTGTACTTGAATCATATTCAAGTCAGATTATTAATGAGACTCAGTCTGAGTCAGACAATTAGAAAAGTAAATTGAAGTCCTGATTGTTTTGATGTTATCGGTAACCGCTGCACATGGGAAGCAGGATTTGTGTCTTTTTCAAAGACGATAACACTGACATCTTTCTGTACCAAGCTACAAACAACAGCGTTAACACAACATTATAACAATATAATACAACTTTAAAATCTACCTCCTTATTTTGTCTATTCTATTTCTCTCTAATCTTTGGGACTTACCGAGCGATTTATTCGCTGACGACATTCTCTTTGTTTCTTTTTTGAATGTCGTCAGGTGATCTGGACATCCCTGAGATAGAGCCCACTGCTGAAGACTTGGACCACTTCGTTGAAGACCAAGAGCTTTAGTTCATTGTACACTTCATTTCAGTACTTTTCCTTTTCTGTTATGCCACTGTTTAGGCATTGCTTTATTCCATGTATTTACTTTTCCATGTATTGTAAAAATGAATGTGAATAAATAAAGTTGTTGTTTTGTTATATCTTGTCTCTTGTGCATTTATTTTTATATTGCTTAGATACGCTTAGCGTATTTACTGTGAAGTAAATACGTAGCGGCCTCGTCGCATCCCCTTCGCCGTACACCGGGAAGCGGGACGTGACAGAAAGGATGGATTCATCCCGGCATTTCAAGTTGGGGATCACCAGTACTACTTGTGAAGAAGAAGGAAGGTTCATACAGAATATGCATCGGTTATAGAGTCTTGAACGAAGTAACGATAAAGAATAAGTATCCACTCCCGCGCATCGACGATTTATTCGATCAGCTAAGTGGATCTTGTGTTTTCTCTAAATTAGATCTTCGTTCAGGTTATCATCAGGTGAAGGTCAAGGAAGCTGATTTTCATAAAACAGATTTCAGAACTAGCTATGGACATTACGAATTTCTAGTGTTGCAATTTGGAGTAACCAATGCACCAGCAATATTCATGAACCTAATGAATCAAGTTTTCTAGGAGTACTTAGACAGGTTCGTTGTCATCTTTATCGATGACATCCTGGTGTATTCCAAGAGTCGGAAAGAACATGCCGAGCACCTACGAATTGTCCTGGAAACTTCCGACAACATCAATTATATGCCAAGTACAGCAAATGCGAGTTTTGGCTAAAAAAAGTTGGTTTTCTTGGACATATCGTATCAGGCGAGTCTCTGTGGATCCAGCGAAAGTATCAGCAGTAAGCGAATGGCCAACACCAAAGTCAGTGAAGGACATTCGGAGTTTCTTGGATTTAGCTGGATATTACAGAAGGTTCATTGAAGGCTTTTCAAAGATAGCAACACCCCTGACCAAGCTCACACGTAAAGATGAAGACTTTGTGTGGTCAGAAGCATGCGAACAAGTTTTCGTAAAACTCAAGTCAAGGTTGACATCAGCGCCTATTCTCGTCATACCGGACCAGTCTGGAGGTTTCGAAGTGCATTGCGATGCATCCGGTAAGGGATTAGGATGTGATCTACATCAGCACGGTAAGGTTGTGGCTTATGCTTCAAGACAGCTGAAGACTCATTAGCGCAATTATCCGACGCATGATTTGGAGTTGGCAGCCGTAATCTTTGCTCTCAAGATTTGGCGTCATTATCTTCTTGGCGAATGAGTGAACATATACACAGATCACAAGAGCCTGAAATATGTGTTTACTCAGAAAGAGTTGAATATGCGGCAGAGACGATGGTTAGAACTCATGGCGGACTTTGACATCAATCTGCAATATCATCCAGGGAAGGTGAATGTGGTTCTAGATGGTCTTAGTCATCAACCATTAGCAATGCATCTCACCGCTCAGTGGAAGCTACAACAAGACTTGCATCAGATTGATATTGAATTAGTCATGCCAGGTAACACTTCAAGTTTGATGAATTTACAAGTTCAATCAACCATTGTCAATCAGATCAAACCAGCTCAAGCAAGTGATACTAAGTTGCAAAAGATCAGAGAACAAGTGGAGAATGAACTCAGAACAGACTTCATCATCCATGAAGACGGATCTTTGAGATACGACAGCAGATTATGTGTACCAAAAGGTCCTGTTTGGGAAGAGTTAATAAAAGAAGCTCACAGCTCTCCCTACTCAGTACACCCTAAAGGTATAAAGATGTACAAAGATCTACGTCAGAATTACTGGTGGCATGGAATGAAGCGTAATGTATCCAAAAGCGTCGCAAAATGCTTGGTGTGTCAGCAAGTAAAGGCCGAACATCACAGGACAGCTGGATTACTTCAACCGTTACCAATCCCAGAATAGAAGTGGCAACACATCACGGTGGATTTTGTGACTGCTCTTCCTCGTAGCACAAAGGGTAACGACGCAGTATGGATCATTATGGATCGACTCACAAAGTCGGCTCACTTCATCCCATTCCGAGTTGGCCAATCAACTGAGACATTAGCAAAGAAATACATAGAGGTAATAATTTACTTAAGATTTAAACTCTTTAAATATGTACTATCTCTGATACCCATGAACTCATACAGGAAATTGTGAGACTTCATGGAGTACCGGTATGCATTGTCTCCGATCGTGACACCAGGTTCAGATCGCAATTTTGGCAGAGTCTGCAAGCAAGCTTGGGAACAAGTCTGAACTTCAGTACGACTTATCACCCACAAACAGATGGTCAGTCTGAGCGAACTATTCAGATCTTGGAGGATATGCTCAGAGCATGTATGTTAGACTTCAAAGGATCGTGGGAAGATCACCTACATCTTGTGAAGTTTTCGTACAACAACAGCTACTAAGCAAGCATAGGAATGTCACCTTTTGCAGCACTTTATGGAAGAAAGTGTCAATCGCCAGTAAGTTGGGACGACATCGGAGATAGGGAACTTCTTAGACCTGAGATGATAGTGGCGACTGTTGATGTGGTTCGTACTATCAGAGAAAGAATGCGCATAACCCAAGATCGACAGAAATATTGGGCTGATGCAAAGTGACGTCACTTGGAGTTCCAGCCAGGAGATCACGGGTTCTAAGATATCTCCGAACCACGGAGTGATCCGATTTGGAAGACGGGGAAGTTAAGTCCGAGATACATTAGACCGTTCGACATACTCGAACGAGTCGGTGAAGTGGCATACCGCTTAGCACTTCCACCTTCATTGGAAGGAGTGCATAATGTGTTCCACATATCCCAACTTAGAAGATATGTGAGTGACCCCAGCCATGTACTTGATCATTCCGAGCTCACTATACAGCCTAACTTATACTGTGAGTAACAACCTGTTGAGATCCTGGACAGGAAAGTGAAGTCACTTCGGAATAAGGAAGTCAACTTGGTTCGAGTGATGTGGAGAAAAGACACACCAGGAGAATCAACTTGGGAAAGGGAAGATGAGATGCGTGCAAGATATCCTTACCTCTTTGTAAACTAGTCCTTAAAATAAAAGTTGTAAATTTCGAGGACGAAATTTTTGGAAGGAGGGTAGACTGTAACAACTCCAATTTTAGTGTACAAAAATTTGTTTAAAAATTAATGTATATTTGGGGTATTTGCATTTTCTGTGAGTACATAAATATTTGTTTTGCTAATTAATTACAAGAAGGAGCTTGTAGCTCATTGGTAATACCTTGCACTGCTGAACCAAGCCACCAGAGTTCAAATCCCATACCCCACATTATTTTTAAAATTGTTTTATTTTGAATTTTTAGAATACCAAGGGTTTACACGTGCATAACTCACAAAAACCGCACTACACATGAAAACCTAACAGTACCAGAGGCTACATGAACTGATAAGGGATCCTCCGACCACCCGACTCGGCCGGGATCGGCCAAATCGGCCGGCGACTCGACCGACTCAGGCCGCCGCCGCCGGCCGAACTCGGCCGGACCGCTGAGTCTCCAACATGAAAAAGTTGGCTTTTCACATTCCCTGCACATCTGTATACTTTATTTATTCATACTAGTAACAGAGACACTTTAAAACACCAATTACTCCATTTTATTATATTTTAATACATTTTATCACATTTTTTCATTTCAACCTTTCACCTACCATAACCCTAGCCTTACCCTATAAATACAACCCCTAAACACACGCCCCTCACTCCAAAATTCTGATAAAAAACTCTCAAGAAATCCTTAGAAGTTTAGTGTACTTTTGGAGTTAGCGAAGGTGAAAGCTTCGGCGATTTTCCGACGACAACCTTACGAGATCCCGGCGACGAAACGACGCACTGGCGCCTCCTCCCGATTCCTCTTCATCTCTTATAAGCTCTAAAGCCGTAAGTCCCACCTCCCTCTTCTCCTTTCTTTTTCTAAAAATACGTAATTCCAAAACCCGACGGAATCAGAGTTAATTCGATTTCCGATTCGGTTCTTTCTAAAAATTCAAACTTTTCTTAAATACAAACATATCAAACCATTACATGTTGACCATTAATCATTAAAAAATATATTGAACAAGCTTCATGACAATCTATATCATTTTGTAACTTTTATCGCACTTTTTCAGTAAAATATCATGTAGTTTCATTTTGACATTAAAACATCACAATCTTGCTATACCTTTAAGTAGATCACGAGGTAATGACCTACCTTCTCACAACACTCATATGCAACATAGCACAATATTTTTCGGGAACATAGAATACGGGAAAACAAATCTTACATATTAATACCCTTAACTATTAAAACCGTTTTCTACAAAATACGTATTTAATACAAATCTTAGCAAAGCGTCGCTACAACCCATTTGAGGAACCCGTGTCACGCCCCGCTTCCCAAAATACGGAATACGAGGGGTAGACAAGGCCAGCCATGCTCCTACGGTCAAGGAAATGTCCCGCCGTAGTCACACTTCGGCTTCTAGTTTATCATGGTAACAGTAAATGATGCACAGGTAATGAGAAATTCAGTAACTGAAAGATACAATAATATAAACTGACCTGAAGTGGAACAAACGAATGTAGCTCGAAATGACAAGTCAAGGAGTCTGTGATGCACGTCTAGTTCTGATCCAAGCTAAATCTTCTCCTCACACTGAGCATGCATACTCAGGTCGTCAGAGCGACACAATAGCAATGTAATATATATATAATCAAGTGACAGTTCTAACAGTGGTAATATATATGAATAGCAGTAAATCAATGACAGCATGAATATGGATGTGCAGTAATCAATGCAGCGGAGCAGTAAAGCAGTATAACGATATGTCACGTATGCCAACACAGTATATAAGGAATATAAATGCCAGTATCCCTATCAGTCTCTAAGTCTCACTGTACAGGTCACTAAGCCTATCGTCAGTCCAAGTGTGAGAGTCAACCACTCGCGAGTGTCCTCCACCCAAGGGTAGAACCCAAGGGCAAGGGACCACGGGCCCAACATGTAACAAGAATATCACGGTGTATATATCACGTACCCTGTAAATCTCCATATAACTCCCTAAATATATAAGCCGGCATGGGACTCCCGAGATTCTGTTGAACTCACACTTAAACTACCCCACACCCCGTGGTCTACATCAAACGCTAACCATCACCCTAAATACTAATCGATCCATGACAAGTCTGCGCGAGAACTGGAGGCAGGACCTCCATCAAGCACGTCCCGACTAATACCTAAGATAAATGGCAGTGTCGTATGCCTTATCTGTGACACCCGTGAAAGCGCTTCCATAAGTGTCCCATACCACTTATAGTCACACGTACACGCATCCCACAGACGTCGACAATGCAATAGAATAATAGGGTCACTGATTGTGTACAAGTACGTATCACTTTCACTTAATCACGAATACACAAACACTGACGTACTTGCCACAATCATCGCTAGAAACTAACACTGGGTAAATGCACGATATCACTAGGTTATCACTACAATGTTATGAGTATGATATGATGCGTGAACAGTATATGAACATGATCAAGATGTTATGAAACAGTATTCTATCACTTGTACGATTTATCATGAAACGTCCATATATATTTTAGCAAAACGATAAACAGGTAATATTTAACATGTTCAGTTTTCCATCCATCGAATTTAGTTTCAAGCCAATCGGGTTCCAGGATCATTAATTATAACCATTTCATTTTAAGCGCTCGCGGCTGGAAATCCGGTTTCAGAATCAGAAATCCATTTCGCAACGCATTTTAATCCTAGTTGGGATCTGATTTTAGCGTTTCTACAGTTGAATGAATTCTAGGGTTTTCGGTAAGGTTTTCAACGCAACAGACAGATCTTCAATCGCATCTGTACGTTAGGAGTTACAATCTGTTTAATATTAACATGTCAATGCTGATTCTGCTGGGACTGTTATGTGTCCCGATCTTTTAAATTATAGAATAAATATCAAACGGTAACGAAACAGAATGAAACTAATTGTGTTGTCTAGCTAACAGATTTACCTATAATAAGCAGTGGAGTTCCGCAACCTACGAGTTAAGGAAATCCTGTGGTATCCAATACGGAACAGCAAGCACGACTGGAGTCGCTCTGGACTGCAGTCCAGAGTCGCACTCCGATACGTATATCATTACAATTTAAGTACAGAAATGTCCGGAAACTGATATAGGGTTAAAGTTTGTCGAGTCGGCTTCGAATTGATCTCTCGAACGCATCATTCTAGTGTACATATGATTTATGGTGAATTTAACGGTTTTCAGGTACAATAAGATTCCAGTTTTTCGATTAAACTTGAGGGTAGTCATTTTAATCTTTAACAGTCGTATTTTCTAATGAAATTTGCACACATTAACCATCTCTACAAGAGCCAATGTAATTTATCTAGTTCCGCCTAACTTGATAATGATTTCCTATGAGAACAAGCATCGAACAGTTATGTCGAATAATCTAACTGAAAGGTAAAGCATGATTTATATACGATGTTGGTTTGTAACATAAATAAAATAGCATGTAAGCAAGTAAAGAACTTGCCTGGAGGCGTCTTGGCGATGCTCGGCAGTGATAACGGCACGAACGCGTGATGAATGGCGCGTGCAGGGCTCGCGGCCTCGGCTCTTGCTCGGCTATGGAGCTTGGGCCTTGCGCGTCAATGGCTTCGATGATGGGTGATGATGACGATGGTGAACGAAGGTGGCGCTGGGGTGTCGCTGGTGAGGGATTTGCAGAGGAAGAGAGACATAGAGAGGGAGAGTTAGCGAGAGAGAGAAAGAGTTAGAGAGAGAAAAGGGTTGCAGAGAGAGTGAGAGAGAGAGATTGAAATCACAGAGAGGGAAGGGAATGAGAACAGAGAGAGAGAGGGAGCTGAGAGAGGACACAGAGAGAACGAGTGAGAAAGAGAGAAACTCAGGGAGAGAGAGGATGTAGAGGGAGAGAGAGAGAGAGATGAGATACAGAGAAAGAGAGTAGCAGAGAGAGAGAAGAGAGAGGGAAGCAGGGGGAGAGAGATAGTGAGGGAAGTGAAAGAGAGAGGGAGAAGCAGTGAGGGAAAGAGAGAGAGAGAGAGACGGTGAGAGAAGAGGGAAGTGAGAGAGAGAGTTAAAGAATTAGAGAGAGAGAGAGGGACAGAGGGAGAGGGAGTTTAGAGAGAATGATGAGAGGGGTCGAGAACAGAGGAGGGAGAGAGGGTGGTGCTGGCGGTCGGTGGGGCTTGGTTGCCGACGAGGTACTGGTGGTGGTGTCGAGTGCAAGGGGGTTGGCCGAGATTGGTGCAGGGGCTCGGGCTCGAGCTTGGGTGCAGTGAAGGAGAAAGAAGAGGGAGCTTGTGGGCTTGGGTGTTGCGTGGCTGGAGAAGTTGGGGAGAGGGCTCCGATGATGGGGAGAAGAGAGTGAGGGAGTCGACGAGGTCGTTACGGTGTCGTTCTCGTCGTCGTCGTCGACGGTGGGAAAAAGGTTGCAGGGGAGTTTGAGGAGGGAGTGAGAGCGAGCGAGGGAGGGGAGTAGTGGGTAGAGAAGAGAGGTGGAGGGCGCACGTCGTGGGGTGTAACGTGCGCGCGAACGTCGGCGGAGGCGGAGGCGAGAAGCGCGGGCGACGCGGTCGCGTAGGAAACGCGCGCGAATGAAGGAAAGAGCCGTTGGGAAGAAGGTTGGGTAGTGGGCCGGGTCGGGAAGGAGTCACGGGCTGCAGGGAGTGGGCTAAGAAAAATAGAGAAATTGAAGAGAAAGAGAGGGATGGGCCGGGCCAGTGTAGTATTTAGGTGAGGAAAAGAAACGGGCCGGCTTAATTAAGGTTTTGAGTTAAATTTTGATAAAGTGGTTGGGCTGGGGCTTGGGATTAATTAGTTTAATTGGAGTTGGGCTTAGAGGATATGGAAAAGAACAGTTTGGGTTTTGGAGTTTAATTGTCTGTGTAAATTAAAGGTTCTGGCTTAGGAATTGTTAAGCTTGGAGAAAAGTAAAATGAAATAGGGTTTGTGAAAAGAGGAAGGAGGAAATGAGGCGTTGGGATTTGAATGAATTAATTTAAATAAAGGGGGTCGGCTAATCTAGGAGATAGAGGAGTGGGCTTGGTGAGTTTGGCCCGGGGAATTTAGATAGTTTGGGAATAAATAGTTGGGCCGGAAAAATGGGTTTCTATAAATGGGAAGAAATAAAAATTAAATAATTTAAATAAAATTCAAGAATACAAAATACAGATATTGGTATAATAAGAAGCTGGGTATTACATCATACCACCCTTATAAAAATTTCGTCCTCGAAATTTAAAATAAACGATAATTAATACCAACATAGGCGAAACCTATTATATTGCAACTAACACATAAAGATTTACTTGAAATAGACGGATGAAGAAATTTGAAAGTTTATATATGTAAGAACACATACGAAATATAGGTTTAAATAAGTACATGACAAGAACAGCTACTAAGGCAACCTATGAGAATAGCAATAACAACAATAATGACCAATGATATTCGAGGCGTACTCGATAAAATCGAAACCCAAATATATGCACATATATGTATATTAAAAGTAGCACATCAGGAACAGTAAGTATAAGGCACTCTACTCGAAAAGTAATGACAATAAAATAGTGAAGGATTTGTCGGTAGGTTAAAACATTTTTAAGGTAATTTATCGATCGAAAAGTTTTAAATCAACTTAGAAAACTCACATAACGAAAACGGGGAACATGGAACAATATATGCGCAGTGCAAGTTTGCGCTGCTGAAAACGAGATTCATAATAGCGTACTTAAAATATATGAAAATAGAGTAATCAATAACACACTCTCTTTGATAAATTCAAAGTACTGAAAACTAAATTTTTGAATAACAGTGTCCCTATATATAATTAGGGTAATCGGAAGAACACACATAGGTATAGGGCTAGATAGGGTGATGATTATAAGGAAGTGTGGCTCAAACAGAAGGTTGAAGTGTGTCGGCTTTAGGCTGAATGTTAAGGAGATTGGGATAGGGTCAGCACAGGAAGTAAGGATGAGCAACAAAGGATTACCAAAGGAAAAGTGTGGGGGAAATAACAGTCGGTACAACCCACGAATCAAAATTTGAAAAGTTAGTGAACTCGGAAGTTTCACAGGAACTGTTCTCCTCCCAGAAGGATTCTCAACGGGGCACAGACGAGGGATGGAGGGTGGCTCATTCCAAGGATCAGGGTGCGGTACTTTCAAATCGAAAGGGGGGTGAAAACTATACCATGAGTAGGGGTGGACAGTCAGGGAACTCAGCAGAAAATAAATGGATATGGGCAATAAACAAGTATCAAGCGAACCAAAATCAAAAATCTTACAAATTTAGAAGATTTATTTCATTCAAGAAAATTTGAAACAAGGCATTCTCAAAGGCGAAAGTGGCCCTAAACTATACACATTTTATTTGGCCAGAAGACAATATCTAAAAGAAACTCCGTCAGTCGCGGTTGTGGAGATTCAGTAGGTTGCGGTAGGCTCGCGCACTCAGGTAGGGGCGTCCATTTCCATAGCGCCTCGCAGGTATCTCTATTGGAAGTTCTTCCACCACAGGATCTTGATCTTCTGGTCCTTCTTCCTCGGATAGGGCTTCTTCATCGAGATCTGATTCCACGTGATCCTCTCCTTCTGGGTCCTCTTCCATGGGGTCTTCCTCCACTGGATTTTCTTCTATTGGATCTTCCTCTATCGGGTCTTCTTCTATAGGGTTCCCTTCAGGATCTTCTTCTTCTTCGTCGGAATCAGCTATCATGTCGAACTCTGGGGCGGCTGCTCCTTCGCCCTCTGGATCGTGGTTTCCGAAGTTGACTTGGGGACCGTTTATCTCATCGTCAGAACTCATCAGCGTGCGGTCTAAGGAAACGCAAGACTGTGTATCCTCATCTAGATGCGGCGCTGCTCCAGGGTGGGCCATGGTTTGAAAAGAAAGTCATGATTAGACAGTGGAATACATCAAGGAAAAAGCTCAAGGTACGAAGTATAGGAAAATATGCGGTTGCAGGAATTGAAAGCTCAGAATTTAAAATACTGTGATAATGAATAGAATTTGATATAGAGAAAGCATGAGAATGATACATATATTATGATTCAAATTTTATTGCATTCAACCAAACGTTCAGCGGATACAAGATTTCAAACGGAGAGAAATATTCATAAAAAGATGACAACATAATAATGAAATGGGAAAACATAAAAATTCTTCTTTGATTGCTAGACCGCTGCATCATCGTTACGCGAGTTGAATCCGGTGTTGGGTCTGCTTTATCCTCGAAGGGCGAACTACGCAATAATCGTCATTCGGCAGAAGTGGGGAGTGTGGATGAATCTCCTCCTTGTAGCTCCTTCCTTTCTGGGCAACCGTTGATGAGATGTTCGCTGGATCCACAAATCAGACATTTCCCTTGGGCGTGGCGACAATCCCTCTGAAGATGTCCTGGCCTCTTACAATATCCACAGCATGGGGTCTTCTGCTGCTTCTGTCATGGGGAAACAAATTGACGCTTCATCCTCTTCTCTTTTCCTCGTCTAATAACGATCCCTTTATGATTGGAGACTCCCGTTGGTGCCTGATTCACCTGCCTTCTCAGTCCTTCAGCTAACAAGTCGTTCGTTCGCTCCTGGGCTTCCTTTAAACCTTGCAGTACACTAAGGATCTCAACAGTCTGATTCTGGGGAGTGGAGATAGATGAAGAGTCGTTGAAAGACATGATCCTGAAACAATGATTTTGAGGATGATATAAGGCACAAGCCATAAGATTCAAATATAATAAGGATTGGACAAGGATTCAAAAATACTAGATGTGATGAAATTTATTACAAGCGGAAAAATCAACTGTATGACTCCAAGTCGCTTAAACAAGTATGGTAGTGTAATCGTGATGTAGTTCACAATTACAACCATGAAACTTTGCCAAGTTACCTGAAACCCTAGCGAATGAATAGCAGAACACTCAATGTGAATAGGGATCAAGGATATCAAGTTTACAATCTGGACTGAAGGATGTCTTAGATTGTCAAGCTATACACGGAAAACTGCAATCCCAATCGAAGCAAAAACCTGGCTCTGATACCAACTAAACCATGTCACGCCCCGCTTCCCAAAATACGGAATACGAGGGGTAGACAAGGCCAGCCATGCTCCTACGGTCAAGGAAATGTCCTGCCGTAGTCACACTTCGGCTTCTAGTTTATCATGGTAACAGTAAATGATGCATAGGTAATGAGAAATGCAGTAACTGAAAGATACAATAATATAAACTGACCTGAAGTGGAATAAACGAATGTAGCTCGGAATGACAAGTCAAGGAGTCTGTGATGCACGTCTAGTTCTGATCCAGGCTAAATCTTCTCCTCACACTGAGCATGCATACTCAGGTCGTCAGAGCGACACAATAGCAATGTAATATATATATAATCAAGTGACAGTTCTAACAGTGGTAATATATATGAATAGCAGTAAATCAATGACAGCATGAATATGGATGTGCAGTAATCAATGCAGCGGAGCAGTAAAGCAGTATAACGATATGTCACGTATGCCAACACAGTATATAAGGAATATAAATGCCAGTATCCCTATCAGTCTCTAAGTCTCACTGTACAGGTCACTAAGCCTATCGTCAGTCCAAGTGTGAGAGTCAACCACACGCGAGTGTCCTCCACCGAAGGGTAGAACCCAAGGGCAAGGGACCACGGGCCCAACATGTAACAAGAATATCACGGTGTATATATCACGTACCCTGTAAATCTCCATATAACTCCCTAAATATATAAGCCGGCATGGGACTCCCGAGATTCTGTTGAACTCACACTTAAACTACCCCACACCCCGTGGTCTACATCAAACGCTAACCATCACCCTAAATACTAATTGATCCGTGACAAGTCTGCGCGAGAACTGGAGGCAGGACCTCCATCAAGCACGTCCCGACTAATACCTAAAATAAATGGCAGTGTCGGATGCCTTATCTGTGACACCCGTGCAAGCGCTTCCATAAGTGTCCCATACCACTTATAGTCACACGTACACGCATCCCACAGACGTCGACAATGCAATAGAATAATAGGGTCACTGATTGTGTACAAGTACGTATCACTTTCACTTAATCACGAATACACGAACACTGACGTACTTGCCACAATCATCGCTAGAAACTAACACTGGGTAAATGCACGATATCACTAGGTTATCACTACAATGTTATGAGTATGATATGATGCGTGAACAGTATATGAACATGATCAAGATGTTATGAAACAGTATTCTATCACTTGCACGATTTATCATGAAACGTCCATATATATTTTAGCGAAACGATAAACAGGTAATATTTAGCATGTTCAGTTGTCCATCCATCGAATTTAGTTTCAAGCCAATCGGGTTCCAGGATCATTAATTATAACCATTTCATTTTAAGCGCTCGCGGCTGGAAATCCGGTTTCAGAATCAGAAATCCATTTCACAACGCATTTTAATCTCAGTTGGGATCTGATTTTAGCGATGCTACAGTTGAATGAATTCTAGGGTTTTCGGTAAGGTTTTCAACGCAACAGACAGATCTTCAATCGCATCTGTACGTTAGGAGTTATAATCTGTTTAATATTAACATGTCAATGCTGATTCTGCTGGGACTGTTATGTGTCCCGATCTTTTAAATTATAGAATAAATATCAAACGGTAACGAAACAGAATGAAACTAATTGTGTTGTCTAGCTAACAGATTTACCTATAATAATCAGTGGAGTTCCGCAACCTACGAGTTAAGGAAATCCTGTGGTATCCAATACGGAACAGCAAGCACGACTGGAGTCGCTCTGGACTGCAGTCCAGAGTCGCACTCCGATATGTATATCATTACAATTTAAGTACAGAAATGTCCGGAAACTGATATAGGGTTAAATTTCGTCGAGTCAGCTTCGAATTGATCTCTCGAACGCATCATTCTAGTGTACATATGATTTATGGTGAATTTAACGGTTTTCAGGTACAATAAGATTCCAGTTTTTCGATTAAACTTGAGGGTAGTCATTTTAATCTTTAACAGTCGTATTTTCTAATGAAATTTGCACACATTAACCATCTCTACAAGAGCCAATGTAATTTATCTAGTTCCGCCTAACTTGATAATGATTTCCTATGAGAACAAGCATCGAACAGTTATGTCGAATAATCTAACTGAAAGGTAAAGCATGATTTATATACGATGTTGGTTTGTAACATAGATAAAATAGCATGTAAGCAAGTAAAGAACTTGCCTGGAGGCGTCTTGGCGATGCTCGGCAGTGATAACGGCACGAACGCGCGATGAATGGCGCGTGCAGGGCTCGCGGCTTCGGCTCGTGCTCGGCTATGGAGCTTGGGCCTTGCGCGTCAATGGCTTCGATGATGGGTGATGATGACGATGGTGAACGAAGGTGGCGCTGGGGTGTCGCTGGTGAGGGATTTGCAGAGGAAGAGAGACATAGAGAGGGAGAGTTAGCGAGAGAGAGAAAGAGTTAGAGAGAGAAAAGGGTTGCAGAGAGAGTGAGAGAGAGAGATTGAAATCACAGAGAGGGAAGGGAATGAGAACAGAGAGAGAGAGGGAGCTGAGAGAGGACACAGAGAGAACGAGTGAGAAAGAGAGAAACTCAGGGAGAGAGAGGATGTAGAGGGAGAGAGAGAGAGAGATGAGATACAGAGAAAGAGAGTAGCAGAGAGAGAGAAGAGAGAGGGAAGCAGGGGGAGAGAGATAGTGAGGGAAGTGAAAGAGAGAGGGAGAAGCAGTGAGGGAAAGAGAGAGAGAGAGAGACGGTGAGAGAAGAGGGAAGTGAGAGAGAGAGTTAGAGAATTCGAGAGAGAGAGGGACAGAGGGAGAGGGAGTTTAGAGAGAATGATGAGAGGGGTCGAGAACAGAGGAGGGAGAGAGGGTGGTGCTGGCGGTCGGTGGGGCTTGGTTGCCGACGAGGTACTGGTGGTGGTGTCGAGTGCAAGGGGGTTGGCCGAGATTGGTGCAGGGGCTCGGGCTCGAGCTTGGGTGCAGTGAAGGAGAAAGAAGAGGGAGCTCGTGGGCTTGGGTGTTGCGTGGCTGGAGAAGTTGGGGAGAGGGCTCCGATGATGGGGAGAAGAGAGTGAGGGAGTCGACGAGGTCGTTACGGTGTCGTTCTCGTCGTCGTCGTCGACGGTGGGAAAAAGGTTGCAGGGGAGTTTGAGGAGGGAGTGAGAGCGAGCGAGGGAGGGGAGTGATTGGAATGATTTAGCGTGCTTGCGCTTTCTAAAAGATAGATCAAAAATATTTATAACCGCAATCAAGAACGGCGTCGCTTTGCAGCTAGCCGGTGAGTACGGGTCGGTCCACAGGGATGTTGTGAATTTCTTAATCGCGCTAACGAGTTAATTCCGAAGGGTGTTCGGATTGATTATTAAATCTAAAAATTGAAGTTGTATGATACTAGGATTAGAAACTTGCTAGGATTAGGTTTAGGGAAAATCTGGTAAACAAAGATCTACATCTTTTTCCATTGCCTTTAATTAAAGATATCATATTAGTGTTATGGTAAATCTTAACAAAGGGGATTAGGATGATTGGGAAGATTGATTCTTCCTCTAGATCCTTGTCCTTCCTTTCTTAATCTTTACCCTAACCTCCATGGAAAACCTTAAAATCCGGGCCTTTAGACTATGGAATCACCGTTACCTCGAGGGTAGAGTGCCGTAGGGAGCGGAATAAGAAGGTATGCATGGAGTTCTAATTTTCATAAAAGATTGGCAAAGAAAAGAGATGAGAGATCTTCGTCTCTCAAATCCTTCCCCATTCCTAACCCTAACAAGCGAGAAAACTACTCACTCATTAGGGAATTTAAAAACATCTATCTAGGGCAGGGAATAAAAATTACCTAGGGCAAGAATTGAAATCTAAACTAGAGCAAGGAATTAAATCTACTTACAGATGCATCTCTCCAATCATCAACACAGGGTTGTCAGATCTGAATTCATGAATTGAAAAGAAACACCGATGCTCTCCAAAAGAATTCTAAAATTTATTAATGAAGGGAGGCATAAGAATTACAATGATTAGAGTTCTATTTATAGGAAATAGAAACCCTAGGTTACATCTTGAACCGCATATCTGCTTTTACAAAAATAGCCCTCTAGAAAGACCGATCAAAGATTTTACAAAATATGGTAAAAACTTTATCTCCTGATTTCCCTATACGGCCGCGGAACCGCGGCATGGGTGGGGGTTGGGCCGCGGTTCCGCGGCCCATTAGAGGATTCATTTCCTCAGATTTTCTGTGCTTCTTTTGGGCTTCCTGGGCTTTGTTATTATTTGGTTCTTTTCTCAGTTTGGCTTCTAGGTTTGTTCCAGATCCTACAGTGAATAATTGTAGTGAACTTTAACCCTTCGCTTTGAGTCGACGTCTTGAATCTTGCTTTGTGAACTATTCCTTATGTAGGCTTGATCAAGATCCTTCACTTTGTTGGTCAAAGTCTCACTTTTACATCGTCTTTACATCGTTTTCACTGTTTTCTGTCCAAGAACCAGTAACCTGTAACATGTAGCAGACATGGGTCAAAAGCACCTGTTTTCATTGTAAAATGCATAAGAATGGGGAATATAAAATACAATATTATGGTGTGAACAGGGAGTAGTGGGTAGAGAAGAGAGGTGGAGGGCGCACGTCGTGGGGTGTAACGTGCGCGCGAACGTCGGCGGAGGCGGAGGCGAGAAGCGCGGGCGACGCGGTCGCGTAGGAAACGCACGCGAATGAAGGAAAGAGCCGTTGGGAAGAAGGTTGGATAGTGGGCCGGGTCGGGTAGGAGTCACGGGCTGCAGGGAGTGGGCTAAGAAAAATAGAGAAATTGAAGAGAAAGAGAGGGATGGGCCGGGCCAGTGTAGTATTTAGGTGAGGAAAAGAAACGGGCCGGCTTAATTAAGGTTTTGAGTTAAATTTTGATAAAAAGGTTGGGCTGGGGCTTGGGATTAATTAGTTTAATTGGAGTTGGGCTTAGAGGATATGGAAAAGAACAGTTTGGGTTTTGGAGTTTAATTGTCTGTGTAAATTAAAGGTTCTGGCTTAGGAATTGTTAAGCTTGGAGAAAAGTAAAATGAAATAGGGTTTGTGAAAAGAGGAAGGAGGAAATGAGGCGTTGGGATTTGAATGAATTAATTTAAATAAAGGGGGTCGGCTAATCTAGGAGATAGAGGAGTGGGCTTGGTGAGTTTGGCCCGGGGAATTTAGATAGTTTGGGAATAAATAGTTGGGTCGGAAAAATGGGTTTGTATAAATGGGAAGAAATAAAAATTAAATAACTTAAATAAAATTCAAGAATACAAAATACAGATATTGGTATAATAAGAAGCTGGGTATTACAACCCGTTCGGGATGTTGCGGATTATCGCACATTCTCGGGCTTAGTAGTGCGAGATGCAGACCTCCGCAAGGAGCATTCGGTCTCGAGAGATTTAAAATATGAATATCTTAAGAAAATGAGATTTCTAGAAATATAATATATATATTAAATTTATTTTTATATAAATATATACATATGTATCATTAAAATATCTATTTTGTGATAATATAAATATTCCAACTTTTTCTAAATTCACAAGGAACAATTTACATTAAATACCATGAAATCTATATAAGTTCAATATTACAATTAAATACCATGTATTATGAAAAAATAGGTTATTCTCACTAGAAATGTCACAAAATATAAAATTTACATTTATTATAACTCTAAAGACGATAATTAAATACTTGGGGTGTATTTTGAAAATTATACAAAAGTATTTTTACATAAAACTCACTCAAGTTCTATAAATTACACTAAGGACCCTAGTAAATATAGGCTTAAACGGGACCAAGCTCTTGAGCCTCAGGGAGCCGGAGAAGTGGGTGCTTGCCTATTTAAGGTAGATAACTTAACAACGGTGTTATCAACACGGTAATCGTTTTTGAAAAAGACACAAATCCTGCCGCCCATGCGCAGCAGTTACCGATAACATCAAAACAATCAAGACTTCAATTTCTTTTCTAATTGTTCTGACTCAGACCGAGTCTCATTATAATTAACCTGACTTGAATATGATTTAAGTACAAACTACAATCTACAATCCAACATGAATACATTTATTCAATCTATTCAATCTGTATTGACTGAACCGAACCATGGATATACTTCCATTTACATGATTCTCCAGTTACATCAATTTACTGATATCACGGTTTCGGCAAGTCATCCAATTATACAATTTATATTACAATACAATACAAGTTGCAATACAATTCAAACAATACTACAATACAAAACAATACTTCGTGGAGTTTAAGGGGTAGATTGGTACGGAACGTGTTAGAAGTGGCACGAGACTGCAAGATTAAGACACCTAACCTATATTCAGTTGATGTTGTACCGTGGCGTAACGGTTCCTGTACTTTCCCTTTGCCCTAGTCTCTAGCATATAGAGACTCCTCTTATATACACTGGCATCCTTCTGTACCAAGCTACAAACAATATCGTTAACACTAAATACAACGGTATACAAGATAATATAACTTTAAAAACTACTCTCTCTCTCTGTCTATTCTACTTCTCTCTTATCTTTGGGACTTACCGAGCGATTTGTTCGCTGACGACATTCTCTTTCTTTTTCTTTGAATGCCGTTAGGTGATTCGGATCTTCCAGAGATCGAGCCTACTAGCGAGGACTTGGACCAGCTTGCATACGATCCAGAGTTCTAGCTACATTGTACACTTTTATTTCAGTACTTTTCCTTTTCTGTTATGCCACTGTTTAGACATTGCTTCTTTCAGATGTATTTACTTTTCCATACATTGTACAAAAAGAATGTGAATAAATAAAGTTGTTGTTTTATTATATCTTGTCTCTTGTGCATTTATATTTATATTGCTTAGATACGCTTAGCGTATTTACTTCAGAGTAAATACGTAGCGGCCTCGTCGCGTCCTCTACCCGTACACTGGGAAGCGGGGCATGACATCTACCTTGACGTGGTGTCCACTCCACCGCGCCTGGTATGTGCTACCTCAAGCCGAACTGGCGAAGACACGGTCTGACACGTGCATCTGCATAACATCGTTGCAGATGATCGGCGTCCGCGCACGCCAAAATCCAGCGCCTGCCAAGCATAATGGATGCAGAGTGTCCAACAAGTCAAGTGTGTACGGTGTCCACGTAACAGATGATGTAAGGTTCGGTGCTAGGGTCGCAACGCTTGCGGACCATGGCAGAATGGAAAAATCAAAATTTTAGAAAACTTAGCCACCGATTCCATACAACAAGATCTTAACGTTTACTAGAAATTGCAAAACCAAAGTATTTAGAGGTGAGTTTAGTAAGCTACAACTTTTGTAGCGTGTCCGTCCAATCGCGGTAGACCAGAGTTAAACCCCGTCACCTCTGTGACGAGTTTGCAAGTCGCTCTTCTAGCTAAAGATGATCCATATCGAAGAAACCCCTTCTCATGCTTCATCTTCGCCCTTAGAATCAACCTAGTGAAAAAACTCAATCAAGTGGGATGTTAATCCACTTGATTAAGCGATGTAATTTGGCCCACAAATTTTTTCTCTCATTTTCTAGAAATCAAGAAGAAGGAAGAAGAGAGATTTATTATCCTAGAATTGTGCAGAGAATGGTTGTATTTTTTTATGTTAAAACATTTTCTATATAAAATTAACCACCATGCTTCCATACTCTTCTATTATGCCATCTATTCTCTTTCCTTTTCTTTTTCCATAATTAGAAATGAGGTGTAATTATTTAGATGTTTGAATTATTTATCTTATAAATAACATAACATCTATTATACACAAAATATATGTATCTAATAAATATACTCGTATTTGTATCAAATACAAATACCAAATGAGAGAGAAATATAATGTGAACCTAATACTAGAATAATATATATATATATATATATATATATATATATATATATATATATATATATATTGTAATGACTCTGAAATCCCTATACATAATTATTTGTTTAAATATATAGAAAAAGATATTTCAGCATGTGTAGGAGTTATAAATTATTTTTATTCAATAAAAATAAGAAGCAACTCGTAGCTCACTGGTAAAACCTCTACATTGCTGTGACGTAGCATGTGTGTTTGAATCCCATTAGCCCTAAATTTTTTAAGATTTTTCTTTTTAAATTTTTTCGGAAGTCCAAGAGTTGCACGCGCAATTCACAAAGAATTGAAAGGTTTCAGAAAAATCAAACAGGTGCAATGAGAAGTAAACACAAATTAATGCATGTTGCACGAATCTCGATGCGATTGCTCTAAATCCGACCGCCAGTTTTCCCTTTCCACCCGCCGCCGACGGTTGGATCACCTCCAAACGACTCCGTGCTTTGCACACTTACCCCTTCAGCTCCTCTCTACTCCCCTGCACTGTTTGATTTCCTTGCAATTAAACAGAGACTATTCAATTCATCATTTAATATCAATTTTAATTCTTTTAATCCAATTTTTAATTCCCAAACCCTAAATTCTTCACTATAAATACCACTTCATCCCCTATCTCTTCCCCATTCTGAAATTTCTATCAAAAATTCTCTCAAACTCTCTAAGTACCAAGTGGAGTTAAACATCCAAGTGGAGTAGAAAGCTAAGCTCGACGACCGGAGGATCTTCGATGAGACCACGACCCCCGAAGGCTTCCCTTCTCCCTTGTTAATAATCTAAACCCGTAAGTTCCCTTCTCTCTCTATTTCTTTCATCTTAAATCGCCTTCTAAAAACACATCGACAAAATAGAGTTAGCTTCTATATGATGTTATTTTTAACAATTTTACTCCACTTTATAAGCAAAATAGGTCAAACTAATAACCCCACACCACTCTTAACCTTACTTACAATCATTTATCTTTTAATTAAATAAAATTTTCTATATGAAATGATTATAAAATGAAGTTTTCATAAAAATACCATCAATTTTAATATAACCGTATTTTGAATAACTAGAGTATATACTTTTAGATCATTCAAAGGGTAACGTCCTACGCCACACGCACACTATGTTTCATAGCATGCGATTTTAAATATATGGTTTATTTAAATAATATGTTTTACATTAAAATATCACATTTTTCAAAATGGGTTTTTTTTAATCGATATTTTTAAATCCTTGACAATTGGGCCTCTACAACCCTCGTTAGAAGACCCGCTAATGGATGGTGCGGATTATCGTATATCCATGGGATAGTAGAGCGGGATGCAGAACTCCTCATGGAGTATTTGGTCTCGAAAGAAAATAAAAATATGGTTTTTAAGAAATACGATTTTTCTAAACAAAACAAACTTTGAAAAAAAATTATATAAAGTTATGAATTCGTATTTTCAATAAAAATAAATTATGACACTATATTTTTAAATGATGATTGAAATTTTAATAAAATACCACCAATTTTACAAAAAGAGGTATTTTTTATTAAAATACCATAAACTTTTAAAAGCTAGGTTTTATCACTAAAATACCACTAAAACTAAAATATATATTCATAAAAACTCTAAATATTATAAATCACTCTTGAGGTTTATTTTTAAACCATATTAAAGTATTTTTCATAAAACCCCCCTCGAGAAATGCAAAAAATATAAATACAAAGTAAACAACAGTAATAATTATTTAAGGACTCTAGAATTAATATAGGCTTAAGCGGTATCATTTCTCTTGAGCCTCGGGAAGCTGGAGAAAGTGAGTACTTGCCTATTCAGGTTAGACAACTTAACAGAATTATCAATGACAATTTTCTTGGAAAAAGACAAAAATCTTGCCGTCTATGTGCAGCAGTTGCCGATTTCTCCCGAACATAAGAACTTTAATAGTTAAATCAATACATATGAAAAAGACCTGAACTCGAATCCAAATCTGAATCTAAACTTGAACTTGAATTCGAATCCAAACTCGAATCTAAACTTGAATATGAACTCGAACTCAATTTACTTGAACTGACTTGACTTGACCCAAGATTGCAATGGCATGACTCACACCTTACTCGACTCACTCGACTTCATTATTTCACCTTTTGCAGTCTATGGTTTCGATCAAGACATGTTATAACCAATCAATTAATTTAATTAAGTATATTATACAGTTATGGACTATTTATACTCAGGGTGTTTGGGATAGTTTCTTGTGAATCTAACAGAGTTTCAGGAGTCCCGTATTAACCTTTTTTATTATACTCAAATATCAGTTGGGTCGACTCATCTACAGCCTAAAGCCCCGATGCTAACACATGAAATGGGCTCGTGTTTTCTTACTCCTGGGGTCCCAACCATGAGCTCATGAATAGTTCTACGGTTGCGTTGATATTCATATTTGGAACTTAACGTTTACATTGTGACCATTTAGAGACTTATAGTATATATACCAATGAATCATATACTTTTACTTGTCATATATATTTTACGGTTGTCATTTTTTACTCTTGCTACATCCTTGGGACTTACCGAGCACTAGTTCGCTGACGGGCATTCCACCCAATTTTGTTTTCTTGTAATATTTGGCAGATACGGTCGAGACGGAGGAAGTGGATGCTATAAGGGAGGACTACAACTAGATTGCTACCTAGCATTAGCTTAGCTTAATTTTTTTCTTCCAGCTTATCTATGCCACAAGTTTAGGCATTTTCTTTTATTATATTTACTTTTCAGTTGAAACTCATGTACTTGTAAATATTTGAAGTTGAATGTAAATAAAGATATTTGTTGAAAATTTTATAGTCTCAATTTATTCTTGTATTGTGTATTATTGTTTCAATACGCTTAGTATATTTATTTAGAGAATGACCTTCTCTGGATAAATATGCCGCGAGCTTGCCACGTCATCGTTTCCGTTTACTGGAAAGTGGGGCGTGACAGGTTTTATTGGTGGCTTATGTAGGTCGGTTCTGCATGAAGTCGTAAACAATATACCACAAGAATTAATGAGTTCAATAAACATCTGCATTCTTTACATTTCAAATTCTTTTAATCTATCCTAACCTATCTTTTATATTAAGGTGATGGACTCTCCGAACAATACCAGCACAAACGTCAACGACAATACTCCACCGCCTACACCACCACCATCACCTACCGTTACAGCTTCTATCAATTAGCAAATGGTACTTCTTGAGGCTATCAAGAGCCTATTGGAGGGTCAGCAGCAGCAGACTGCTATTCTTATGAACCACCCCGAAGTCGAAGCACCCTGAGTTAAGCAGTTTCGAGCACTGCATCCAAAGAAATTCTCAGGTAAGGAGAGCCCGCTTGAAGCATAAGAATGGGCTCAAACAATCGAGGATGATCTGGCAGCGGCTCAAGTGCCAGATATAGCTTGGGTAAGAATTGCTAGTTACAACTGACCGATAATGCCGGAGTTTGGTGGAAGGCCGAGGAGAGCCGTCTCGCGCAACCAATAGAATGGAGAACATTCTGAGACCTCTTCGATACCAAGTACTTTCCAGAGGCTGCCCGCTTTGACATGGAGCAGCAATTCATCCATTTACAGTAAGGCTCAATGTGATTTAAGTCAGTGGGTAAATATGATGCTGAGTTTACCATGCTCGGCAGGTAAGATATAGTCTCAAATTCAATCTGCCTACCTCACTTAATACACTGCTAACACAAGGTCGTAACAGGTTTACTGCACACCTTATTCCCACTGTTGAGATCCGGGCACAGCGATTTCAGTAAGGGTTGGACCCTGAAATCTAAGCTGCATTCGCTACAGGGGATTTCCCAACCCATGAGCTTGCTTTGAAGGCTGCCCGACGCTATGAGGCAATTGTGAAGAAGAAGGGCAGGCCGCAGACTACCGGTGTGAAACGCCCTGTGCACTAGATCATAGGAGGGGCCTCTTTCAGGCCAGCTTTCAATGGACCACCATGGAGGCTAGGTTCGTTCGTCAACAACAGGCTAGACTTTTACATCTACTGCAAGAGAACATGGCACCTTGTGAAGAACTGTCATAGGGCGAACAACTTGTGCCTGATCTGTGGGTCTTCTACTCACGCCATCGGAGCATGCCCCCAGAACCGAGGACCTAACAACTCTCCAGCTAGACCGGCGATCTAAACCCCTCCTACCCGGTTAGCTCTACCAGCTCCAGCTCCCCACACCCAGACCGCTTAACCCCAAGCCGAGTGTTTAATCAGGCACAAAGGAAAGTGCCGCGATGCCAAGCATTCACTATGTCGGTCGAAGTGGCTGAAGCTATGGGTCGGATTATCACTGGTAAATCTCTTTCCTATTCCTTTTCAAGTTCTTTCAAATTCCTAGCCATATTATATTTGTTATACCTAAATATATTTCACGCGACTTAGGTACAATCTTAGTAGCCTCCCTACCTGCACTCATGCTCTTCGACACTGGGGCATCACATTGCTTTATATCGCAATGATTCGTCAGAACTCATGCGATTTCAGTTAAGCCGCTCATATCCAGCTGGAATGCCAGTTCAGGGAACGGCGTTCTAAAAGCAACTTTGGGATACGATTTGTATCCAGTGGTCGTCTGCAGTCGAGAATTCTATGCAGACTTCATGGTGCTGGACATACCGAATTTCGACGTAGTCTTGGGAATGGACTGGCTGGGAACTTTCTTCGCTACCATCGACTGTCACCAAATGAGGGTAGTGTTTGAAATACCAGATCACCCAGTGTTCTACTTCAAAAGTGAAGACCGGGCCTTTGAGCCTAGCATCTATATAGCAAAACCAAAGAAGGCAGAGATTGCAGCATTATAAGTGGAAGGATCGAAACCAGAGGTAGTTCGAGAGTTCGAGGATGTATTCCCGGAAGATATATCAGGTTTGCCTCCCGATCGAGCTCTTGAATTCAGCATTGATTTACAACTCGGCGCACAACCATTAATAAAAGCTCCGTACCGATTAAGTCCGGAGGGATTGAAGGAGATCCGTATTCAGTTGGACGAACTTCTGAAAAAAGGTTGGATCCGACCCAGTACTTCGAGTTGGGGATCTCCGGTGCTACTGGTGAAGAAGAAGGAAGGCACCTACAGGATGTGTATGGATTATTAAGCTCTGAATGAGGTTACAATTAAAAACAAATATCCGCTACCTCGCATCGATGACCTTTTCGATCAGTTAAGTGGATCTTATGTTTTTTCAAAGTTAGGCCTTCGTTCAGGATATCATCAGGTGAAGGTCAAGGAGTCCGACATTCCGAAGACGGTATTTAGGACTCGTTATGGTCATTATGAATATCTCGTAATCCCATTTGGATTGACCAATGCACCTGCCATCTTTATAAACTTGATGAACCATGTTTTTCGAGAGTACTTAGACAGGTTTGTTGTTATCTTCATTGAAAACATCCTGCTGTATTTAAAGAATCGAAAAGAGCACGCCGAGCACTTACGGATTTTCCTGGACACATTACGACAACATCAGCTCTACGCCAAGTACAACAAGTGTGAATTTTGGCTAGATCAAGTTGGATTTCTCGGACATATCATTTCAGGCGAGGGAATCTCTGTGGATCGAGCTAAAGTGTCAGCTCTCAGCGAGTGGCCGACACAAAAAACGGTGAAAGATATAAGAAGTTTCTTAGGCTTAGCAGGATACTACCGACAATTCATTGAAGAATTCTCAAAGATCGCAGCACCCCTGACCAAGCTTACACGTAAAGACGGAGCATTCGTGTGGTTAGAAACATGTGAGGAGGCTTTTGTAGAACTCAAGTCGAGGTTAACATCTGCACCTATTCTCGTAATACCGGATCAATATAGCGGATTTGATATGCATTGTGATGCGTCCGGTAAAGGATTAGGATGTGTTCTACACCAGCATGGAAAAATTATAGCTTTTGCATCAATGCAATTAAAAGTTCATGAGCGCAACTATCCAACACATGATCTGAAACTGGCAGTAGTGGTCTTCGCACTTAAGATTTGGCGCCACTATCTTTTGGGAGAATGAGTGGATATATACACTGACCACAAAAGTCTTAAGTATGTATTTACTCAGAAGGGACTCAATATGCGATAGAGAAGATGGATAGAACTCATGGATGACTTTGACATCAACTTACAGTATAATCCTGGGAAGGTGAACGTAGTTCCTGATGCACTTAGTCGCCAACTATTAGCAATGAATCTCACCGCTCGATGGAAGCTACAGTAAGAATTGCACTGATTAGAGATCAAAATAGTTATGCCAGGTAACGCTTCAT
Organism: Agapanthus africanus; assembly: GCA_030015575.1. NCBI lineage: Eukaryota > Viridiplantae > Streptophyta > Magnoliopsida > Asparagales > Amaryllidaceae > Agapanthus > Agapanthus africanus. The sequence continues at coordinate 821,148,307 of JASDDO010000019.1, read as the reverse complement.
ATTTGATGAACTTACATGTTCAGTCTACTCTTGTAAATCAGATAATGGCAGCTCAAGCAAATGATGCCAATGTACAAAAGATCCGAGAACAAGTAGAAAGTGGATTTTGAACTAACTTCATCATCTACGAAGATAGATCCTTGCGATATGGAAGCCGTTTATATATGCCAGTTGGCCCCGTTCGAGAAGAGTTCATGAAAGAAGCTCATAGCTCTCCATATTCGGTACACCCCGGCGGTACAAAGATGTACAGAGATCTATGGCAACACTACTAGTGGCATGGAATGTAGAGAGAAGTAGCAAGGAGCGTGGCCAAGTGTTTGGTGTGTCAGTAAGTGAATGCTGAATATCACAGAACTGCTGGTCTACTTCAGCCATTACCAATCCCAGAATGGAAATGACAGCACATTATCATGGACTTCGTGACTGCTCTCCCTCGCAGCACGAAGGGTAATGATGCAATTTGGGTTATTGTGGATCGACTCACCAAGTCGGCTCACTTTATTCCATTCCGAGTTGGCCAGTCAACTGAAATGTTAGCAAGGAAGTATATGGAGGTGAGCAGGAATCTAAAGTAAGATTTAAACCTTCAAGATGTACCCTACTTGTCTTGATACCCATAAACTCATGCAGGAGATCGTGAGATTATATGGAGTACCTGTTTGCATCGTCTCCGATCGTGATACTAGATTCCGATCACAGTTTTGGCAGAGTCTGCAAGCTAGCCTGGGGATGAGTTTAAATTTCAGCACGAAGTATCATCCACAAACAGATGGACAGTTCGAGCGAACAATTCAGATATTAGAAGATATGCTGAGAGCCTATATGTTAGACTTCGGAGGTTCGTGGGAAGATCACCTACACTTTGTGGAGTTTTCATACAACAACAACTTCAGGCAAGTATTGGGATGGAACCATTCTGGAACCATTCGCAACACTCTACGGACGGAAGTGTCGTTTCCCGCTGAGTTAGGACAACATGGGAGATCGTGAACTCCTTAGACCAGACATAATCGTCGCAACTGAAAATGTAGTTCGCACGATCAAGGAAAAGATGCGCATAGCCCAAGACCGACAGAAATATTGAGCAGATGCAAAGCGTAGACACCTAGAGTTTGAACCCGGAGAGTATGTATTCCTGAAGATCTCTCCAAACAGAGCAGTGATACATTTTGGCAAGAGGGGAAAATTAAGTCCAAGGTACATAGGACCATTTGACATGCTTGAACGAGTTGGGGAAGTGGCATACCATTTAACACTACCACCCTCATTGGAAGGAGTGCACAACATGTTCCATATATCCTAACTACGACGATATGTGAGTGACCCCGACCATATACTTGATCACTCAGAGCTCAAGGTACAGACTGATCTAACTTGCGAGCAACAACCAGTTGATATCCTAGACCGAAAGGTGAAGACATTATGGAACAAGGAGATGAACTTGGTCCGAGTGATGTAGAGAAAGGATTCGTCGGAAGAATCAACTTGGGAAAGAGAAGAAGATATGCGTACACAATATCTTTACTTTTTTGAAAATTAGTTTTTATGTAAATGTAAATTTGGAGAACGAATTTTTTATAAGGAGGGTAGAATGTAATGACTCTGAAATCCCTGTACAGAATTATTTATTTAAATGTATAGAAAAAGGTATTTCGGCCTGTGTAGAAGTTATAAATTATTTTTGTTCAATAAAAGTAAGAAGCAACTCGTAGCTCACTGGTAAAGCCTCTACACCACTGTGACGTAGCCTGTGTATTCAAATCCCATCAACCCCAATTTTTAAAAGATTTTTCTTTTTAAATTTTTTCTGAAGCCCAAGAGTTGCACGTGCAATTCACGGAGAATCGAAAGGTTTCAGAAAAATCAAACAGGCGCAATGAGGAGTAAACACAGATTAATACACATGGCACGAATCTCGATGCGATTGCTCCAAATCCGACCGCCCATTTTCCCTTTCCACCCGCCGCCGACGGTTGGATCACCTCCAAACGACTCCGTGCTTCGCACACTCACCCCTTCAGCACCCTTCTACTCCCCTGCACTGTTTGATTTCCCTACAATTAAACAGAGACTATTCAATTCACCATTTAACATCAATTTTAATTGTTTTAATCCAATTTTTAATTCCCAAACCCTAAATTCTTCATTATAAATACCACCCCATTCCCTAGCTCTCCCCCATTCTGAAATTTCTATCAAAAATCCTCTCAAACTCTCTAAATACCAAGTGGAGTAGCAAGCCAAGCTTGACGACCGGAGAATCTCCGACGAGACTACGACCTTCGAAGGCTTCCCCTCTCCCTTGTTAATAATCTAAACCCGTAAGTTCTATTCTCTCTCTATTTCTTTCATCTCAAATCGCCTTCTAAAAACACATCGACAAAATAGAGTTAACTCCGATATAATGTTATTTTTAACAATTGTACTCCACTTTATAAGCAAAGTAGGTCAAACTAACATCCTCACACCACTCTTAACCTTATTTACAACTATTTAGCTTTTAGTTTAATAAAATTTTCCATGTGAAATAATCATAAAACGAAATTTTCATAAAAATACCGTGAACTTTAATATAACCGTATTTTCAATAACTAGAGAATATACCTTTAGATCATTCACGGGGTAACGACCTACCCCATCCGCACACCATGATGTCATAGCACGAGATTCTAAATAAATGGTTTATTTAAAGAATACATTTTACATTAAAATACCACATTTTTCAAAACGTGTTTCTTTTAATCGATATTTTTAAATTCTTGGCAATTGCGTCTCTACAACCCTCGTTAGCGGACCCGCTACTGGATGATGTATAGTACATTCTTGGGATAGTAGAGAGAGATGCAAAATACCTCACGGAGTATTCGGTCTCGAAAGGAAATAAAAATACGGTTTTTAAGAAATACGACTTTTCTAAACAAAACAAACTTTGAAAAAAATTTATATAAAGTTATGAATCCGTATTTTCAATAAAAAAAAATTATGACACTATATTTTTAAATGAAGATTGAAATTTTAATAAAATACCACCAAGTTTACAAAAAGAGACAATTTTCATTAAAATACTATAAACTTTTAAAAGATAGGTTTTATCACTAAAATACCACTAAAGCTAAAATATATCTTTATAAAAACTCTAAATATTATAAATCACTCTCAAGATTTATTTTTAAACTATATTAAAGTATTTTTCACAAAACCCTCTCGAGAAATGCAAAAAATATAAATACAAAGTAAACAACAATAATGATTATTTAAGAACTCTAGAATTAATATAGGCTTAAGCGGTATCATTTCTCTTAAGGCCCAGGCAGCTGGAGAAAGTGAGTGCTTTTCTATTAAGGTTAGACAAGTTAACGGAGTTATCAATGGCAATTGTCTTGGAAAAATACACAAATTCTGTTGTCTATATGCAGCAGTTGCCGATTTCTCCCGAACATAAGAACTTTAACAGTTAAATCAATTCATCTGAAAAAGACCTGAACTCGAATCCAAATCCGAATCTAAACTTGAACTCGAATCCAAACTCGAATCTAAACTTGAACATGAACTCAAACTCAATCTACTTGAACTAACTTGACTCGACCCAAGATTGCAATTGGCATGACTCGCACGTTACCAAACTCACTCGACTTCATTATTTCACCTTTCGCAATTTATGGTTTCGCTGGACATGTCATGACCAATCAATCAATTTAATTAAGTATATTATACAGTTATGGGCTATTTATATTCGGGGTGTTTGGGATAGTTTCTTATGTGAATCCAACGGAACTTCAGGAGTCCCGTATTAACCTTTTTTATTTTACTTGAATATCAGTTGGATCGACTCATCCACTGCCTAGAGCCCCGATACTAACACATGAAATGGGCTCGTGTTTCCTTACTTCTTGGGCCCCACCCTTGAGCTCGTGAATACTTCTACGATTGTGTTGGCATTCATACTTAGAACTTAACATTAACATAGTGACCATTTAGAGACTTATAGTATATATATACCCATGAATCATATACTTTTACTCGTCATATATATTCTACAATTGTCATTTTTTACTCTTGCTACATCCTTGGGACTTACCGAGCGCTAGTTCGCTGACAGGCATTCCACCCACTTTTGTTTTCTTGTAATGTTCGTCAGATACGGTCGAGACGGAGGAAGTGAAGGCCACAGGAGAGGACTACAACCAGATTGCTACCCGGCATTAGCTTAGCTTAATTTTTTTCTTCCAGCATATGTATGCCACATATTTAGGCATTTTCTTTTATTGTATTTACTTTCCAGTTGAAACTCATGTACTTGTAAATATTTGAAGTTGAATGTAAATAAAGTGTTTGTTGAAAATTTTACAGTCTTCATTTATTCTTGTATTGTGTATTATTGTTTCAATACGCTTAATATATTTATTTAGGGAATGAGCTTCTCTGGATAAATATATCGCGGGTTTACCACGTCATCGTTTCCGTCTACTAGGAAGCGGGACGTGACACACACACACACACAGTATTAAATCATCACATGATTTAATAATCCGGTTTAAAGCTAAACCGTTTGTATTATCGAACGTCCGATTATCACATATAATCGAACTCCTGCATGTATCCCCATACGTGCACTACATCATTTTGCCTGAGCGGGAAAAACCACTTCGTTGGACTCTAAAGACTCGATCAATACGCTGGCAGTAGGTTAGGATCATACCCATCAACCGACAAGTATGTCAGCGGTACTAGCTGCACATAACGGCTACCCAGGTATTTATCAAAAGAAAGGCCGGCAAACAAACATATCCGAACACAATCAAAGCCTATCAGTGACAGTTATCGTACTGTCCTGTCTCTTCGTCTGAGAGTGTCATATATCGGATGTGGAGGGGGGGTGGAATCTGTCAGACCCCCAATAATCCGATAAGTCGTGCTGATGTATAACGCATAACCCCTTGAAATATAACTGATAAAATTTATCATTTTATCTCAACTGCTTTGGCCGAAAACTTCTGGTTATGGTTACTCAAGCACAGCGTGATATCAACCCCCTATACCGGGAGAGATGAATTCCTTCGATCGCTCAATGTCGCCATGTGTTTCGAGACTGTACCCAACTAAAACATGTTTGCATGACTCGGTAGAGCCATGGTAGGGTAGTAATCAAAGTACGGTGGGAACACAAACAAGACACTATGGCGATCTCAGGTTTATGGACTATTCTGTACTCATGTTACCAGAGAACTGCTATCTGACAATTAGTATAATACCAACCAGGAGTTCTTGGTGAGTCTTTCCAGTGTAACGTATCTAATGAGCACCTGTATACAATCTTCGGTGTCAAACACCAATAGCCATGGGACCAGCTATCGCTTTCCAATCGGATCAGGAAACGTACACACTAGTTTAAACTGGAGTACCGATACCCTGTCTCGATACTCCTACGACTAGGAACATTTAAGGATGTGCTTATCGACTACCCAGACCCCACTAGTATGATCTCCATCATCGTCTTGGTAGTCAAGCAAAATCCTAAGGGCTCTATCTCATGTATTAGCGATACGTGATAACTAGTAAAACATATACACATGACAGATAAAGACAAATCAGATAGCACACTATCATCTCAAGTAAGATTGTTCTCCGTATAAGTCCGTCTTCAATTACAATAATTGTCTTGAAGGCACGTATATCCAACAATCTCCCACTTGCACTTAAGGCCGGTTATTACGGTATCGCAAACCCAACTTCTCTACTAACAGTTTCACAAACCGTGTTTGAGAAACAGTTTCAGTGAGTGGATCCGCTACAATGAATCTTTTTTCATTTGTTTATATCTCAACTTCGTGGAGATCAACTATCTCCCGAAATGAGCGATACTTTCCGTAGAATTTTGTTTGGACATCTGATGGGATCATGTTCATAAATGAATGAATTTATCCAAACAACATTTTAGGATGTATCATATATGGATTCACAATCAGCATCCAACACCATGACTACCTCAGTATATTACTTGGAACTCTTTCTAATATACTGCTCCTCAAAAGAGGGTAAATTTATAACTCGCGATAGATGCTCTGTCTTCCATGTTACTTGTGAAGCTAGAATCGGTAACCACCTCTTTTAGGAGGTTTCCGTTACCATATACCAAGAACATTAAATGCTATTCACTGCTGCCCTATATTTCTCCAAGATTGGACTGATATCCACATCTTATATGGAGAAACACTTATGATCACCATTATTTTACCGATTGCAGTATAGGAACATCACTTCCTATTATAAGTATGTCATCCACATACCATATGAGGAATCTGACAACACTTCCTACTACTTTCTTACAAATACTAGATTCATCTCTTATTTTGATGAAGTCAAACATTTTGACTGTAATATCAAAATAGATGATCCTTTTCCATTATGCTTGCTTTAGTCTATAAATAGACTAAAACAACTTGCATACCTTTTGTTGCTTCCACTGACTACGATAACCCTCTAGCAGAGTCGTATATACACACACTTCTAAATTATCATTTAGAAAGACGTAATAGTCATCCATCTGCCAGATCTCATAGTCATGAAAAACAGCAGTAGCAAGTAATATCCATATGGATTTCAACACAGATACTGAAGCAATAGTTTCATCACAATACACATCGGGTATTTGATGAAAACCTTTTACTACAAGTCTAGTTTTATTAGATTAGTACATTTCCATTTGCACTGATCATGTAAGATCTATTTGCTCTTAATGGTTTTACACCTTCAGGAGCACCCAACAAAATCCACACTTTGTTGCAGTGCATGTAGTTCAACTAAGATAACTCGGCACCCAGCCATTAGTCGGAAGTCACCACATCCCATGGCCTGATGATGACTAGTAGAGTCATCATCACATGATGCAAGCCTCCTTATCACCGTCAATAAGAAAACCATAGTATCTCTCATGTGGCTGAGGTCACCTACCAAATCTGCGGAGTAGTTATGGTCTGTCAGGGTCAATTGAATCTCTAGGTTCTACTAAATTTTCAGTAACTGTTTGCAGTTCTGGAATTACTTCAAGTTCTACCAAACTCGTACTAATATCTTTTGCAAGAAATTTCTTTACCAAGGAGACGGCGAGTCAAGAACAAAACACTTTGATCTTGTAAATGGTAGAAAGTTAAACCCTCGTCAATGCCCGGGATAACCCACAAACTGACATTACTAAAACGTGCTTTGAGTTTATCCGGATTATGGTTTTAAGTATAAACCGGAAAACTCAATATCTTAACAATCTTAAGATGATAACCCATTCTATATCACATATAGAATATGAGGCACGGATTTAGATGGAATCGGTATCAATTGATATACATCTATTTCTAGTGTATCCCCTAAATGAAAAAGGCTTTACAGAATTACTCATCAAAGAGAGCTTCCACGGATAAGTAAACTGAGAGAGAATCAAATTCTCGATTATATAACTACGAAATACCTAGCATAAGCATCCACATTTTCGAACACTTCGAAAAATCTTGATACTTCCAACGTTTGTTTTTTTACTTTCTTCTTATATCCTATGAACTTCTCAGAATCTTTAGACTATGCATTTCAATAAGAATGCGTGTCTAAAATCAGAGAACTCATAGGAAAACGGAACGAAGCATGAGTACCAACCCCTTTATCCAGGTGGACACCGGACAACATACATCACTATGTATAAGTCCTATGAGCTCACGAACTCATACTCTGTGTGTTGTAATTTGAAAACTGTATTTTGGTTAAGAATGTTTACATCAATATCTATATCCTTACCCAATCATCTAACGATAAAGGTAAATGTTCAGAACATGTTTTTTCAAAATATATAAATCCCACTTTATCTAATAAAGAGATGAATATATGAGTTTTTAAAAGTTGGTGTATAATAACATATACTCAAAACCAAAAGTTTGCTGAAAGGCAAAGCCATGTGATTTCCCCAATAGCAACAATTGCTCCGAAAACCGACATTGATGATCAAATCACCCTTTCTCAATAATCTACTCCTTTTCAACATGTATAATGACTTACAAATGTGGAATTCTAATCCGATATCCACATATCCAGGAGTCATAATTAATAGAAAAAAGAGTTTAAATTACTATTACACAGGAAATATGAAACATCAAAATGTTTCAATAGGCTGGCCGGGTATTCTTAGTAATGCTTCTTACACTTGCCCATGTTTATAACAATGGTTGCAATTTTCTTTCCGCTTACTTCAACCCCTATTGTTGTCTCTCTATGTTACCTTGTGTACACCAGACTTATGCTAGTTGGTTTTCTTCTTACCCTTCCTTTTAGTTTCAGTATCGGGATTGGAAGAAAACTATCCAACAAGCGTAATCGGTATATTCTCCTTATTTAAGGATGTCACGCCCCGCTTCCCAGTGTACGGCGAAGTGGACGCGACAAGGTCCGCTATGTATGTACTCAGAAGTACATACGCTAAGCATAGCTAAGCAATATAAAGTAAATCACAAGAGACGAATAAAGTAGAAATAACAGCAACTTTTATTAATAACATTCTTTGTACAATGCATGAAAGGAAAATACAATTGAAATGAAAAGCAATGCCTAAACAGTGGTATAACAGAAAATGAAAATACTGGAAAGAACAAGGTACAATTATCTAGAGCTCTGGGTCTTCTTGGAACTGCTCCAAAACTTCACCGGTGGGCTCGATCTCAGCTTGGTCCAACGCACCTGACGACATTCAAAGAAGAAAGAAATAGAATGTCGTCAGCGAACAGGTCGCTCGGTAAGTCCCAAAGAATAAGAAGAATGAGAATGACAGAGTAACAGTATTTTCTAAAGTATTATATTGTTGAATATTATGGAACATTGTTTAACGCTGTTGTTTGTAGCTTGGTACAGAAGAATGCCAGTGTATACGAAGGGGATCTCTATATGCTAGAGATCAGGGCAAAAGGAAAGTACAAGGAACCGTTATGCCACGGTACAACAGCAATAGGATTCAGGTTAGGTGTCTTAATCTGACCACCTCGTGCCACCTTTAACACCTTCCGTACCAATCTACCCCTTTAAACCCCGTAGTGTTTTAACAGTATTGTTGTATTGGAATATGTAAGTTGGGTGACTGACCAAAACTATGATATCAGTAAACATGTTGTAACTGTATAATCAGGTAATGGAATATCAGGATAATGGATGAATATCCATGGTATGATTCAGTCAAAATGAATATATTGTTAACTGGATTCAGGGATTCATGTATTCAAATTGTGTTGGAATATTAAGGAATGTAGATTGACTTGAATCATATTCAAGTCATAAATAGTCAGACTCTAACCCGAATCAGACTAAAAGAAAGATAATTTGGAGTTCAATATTAGTTAGGGGCCTTATTGTAATTTGTAAAACTTAAGGGGGTTTTATGTAAAAAGTATTTTTGTATAGTTTTCAAAATACACCTCAAGTATTTATTATCGTCTTCATAGTTATAATGAATTTGAATTTTATTTGTATTATTCTAGTGAATATATCCTAATAAAAGTATTAATTGTTTTATTTGAAATTCATGGTATTTTAATGTAACTTTTACTCTTTTAATTTTAGGAAAAAGTGGAAACTTTATATTATGATAAAATAGGTGTTTAAATGTTAATTATATATATATTAACACATGAATAATTTTATATAAATATTTTATTTAGAAAAATCTCATTTTCCTTAAATATCGTATTTTAAACCTTTCGAGACCGAATGCTCCTTGCGGAGGTCTGAATCTCACACTACTAGCCTGCGGGTCCACGATGAACCGTACTATCCCTAACAGGTTCCCCAAAGATGGGTTGTAGCGGCGCTTTGCTTAGGTTTTATAAATACTTTTCATTTAGGAAAACGGTTTATAGATATAGGGTATTTATTTGTAAAAGAGTACAGGTTTCCGTATTTTAGTTATTAGGGTTCCCTAAACCAACTAGCCTATTTCTAAGGTCTAAACGATGAGTCATTAGAAGTCTCAAATCGCCTCTTCACCGCCAATTGTGGCCAGGTAAGTACAAGTGAGGAGGGAGGGATCCGCTCACGAATCGTGAGACGGGCCTTTTAAAGTTACCCAAGCTCACTTGCTTAGCCTAGACACCACAAAGTCAGTTTAGATAAACGATCGATGTCCATGACATATCGTATTTTCCTATTTAAAAGATATTGTTTAAAATTGTAAACAACTCTTTTAGAAAAGGTTTATAAAGAAAAGGGTATTTTAGTGAAAAGTCTTGTATTTTCGTATTCTATGTTTTGACGTTTATCAATTAGGGTTATATTTCTGTGTGTGTAGAGGTAGGTCATTACCTCGTGACTTATTTTAAGTTTTAATGAAGTTTAGAGGTTAAACATGATATACTAAACTTGAAGGTATTAAAGCGCAAGAATACGGTATTTGAAAACGTTATCATTTCATGTGTGAAATTTCATTCAAATTGGGTTCTACAAGTTTAGTGATCAAGATAAACATATTTAGGAGTGAGGTAATTGATTAAACTAAGAAAAATGAACTTCATGGTATTTTTATGAAAAGAATACGGTTTTGCAAAGAAGTTATCATTTCATGTGAAAAAGTTTGATTAAATTGGTTTATGGGTGATTAATAGTCAACATGAATATGGGTAGATATTATGTATTAGGTGACAAGTGGAAATTTATAGAAAAACCGAATCGGAAATCGGTTTGTCCGATTTCCGTCGGGTTCCAAAAAGTCGTATTTTTACATTTATAGAAAAGAGAGATAGAAGGGATGGGACTTATGGTTTTGACAAGCTAAGGAAGCTAAGGGATGTGGTGGTTGTCGATTCGTCGAAAATGTCGCGAAGGTTCTGATCCGGTCGGCGGAATCCGTCGTCGATTTCGGCAGCGCTTCGCTTCTCGCTTTTCGTACCGAGTTCTCGAGAATTTGGGAGAGTGGACTTAGAGTTGTGAGGTGAAATGGTAGAGGGTAGGGGTCTTTATATAGGGCTTGGCTAGGGTTAGGGTTTTGGATTAAAAATATTTTTAAAAAATATAAAAATCATTAAAAATTCAATTAATTTGGTCTTAAAAGAGGATTAATGAGAATTTTGTAACAGTACAGAAAAAATGGAGTATGCAGGGATGAAGACCAAGTCAACACGAAGATTTTTCGTGTTGACGACTCGGCCGACCGGCCGAGTCCGGCCGGCGGCGCCGGCCGACTCGGCCGAGTCAGGGCCGAGTCAGGTACCGTCGGGTGGGGTTTGGTCTGGGAGAGATTTTAGTACACTTTATTTTTTATAAATCGCAATAAATTGTGAGTTATGGCTGTTTGACCGTTTGACTTCACAAAAAAATTAAAACAAAATGATATAAAAATTATGTGGGGCATGTGATTTGAACTCTGGTGGCTTGGTTCAACAGTGCAAGGTATTACCAATGAGCTACAAGCTCCTTCTTGTAATTATTTTAAGGAAATAGATACTTAAATTGTTTCCAGCAACATCAATACTCCAAGTTTACACTATATTTAAAGCAAATTTTTGGTATACAAAATTGGAGTTGTTACAATCTACCCTCCTTACAAAAATTTCGTCCTCGAAATTTACAACTTTTATTTAAGGACTAGTTTACAAAAAGGTGCGGATATCTTGCACGCATCTCATCCTCCCTTTCCCACGTGGATTCTCCTGGAGTGTCTTTCCTCCACATTACCCGGACCAAATTAACTTCTTTGTTCCGAAGTGTCTTCACTTTCCTGTCCAAGATCTCCACAGGTTGTTGCTCACAAGACAAATCGGGCTGTATCGTGAGCTCGGAATGATCAAGTACATGGCTGGGGTCACTCACATACCTTCTGAGTTGGGATATATGGAACACGTTATGCACTCCTTCCAATGAGGGTGGAAGCGCTAAACGATATGCCACTTCACCGACTCGTTCGAGTATATCGAACGGTCCAATGTATCTTGGACTCAACTTTCCCCGTCTTCCAAATCTGATCACTCCGTGGTTCGGAAAGATCTTCAGGAATACATGATCTCCTGGCTGGAACTCCAAGTGTCGTCTCTTCGCATCAGCCCAATGTTTCTGTCAATCTTGGGCTATGCGCATTCTTTCCCTGATAATACGAACCACATCAACGGTCGCTACTATCATCTCTGGTCCAAGGAGTTCTCTCTCTCCGATGTCGTCCCAACTTAATGGCGATCGACACTTCCTTCCATATAATGCTGCAAAAGGTGCCATTCCTATACTTGCTTGGTAGCTGTTATTGTACGCGAACTCCACAAGATGCAGGTGATCTTCCCACGATCCCTTGAAGTCAAGCATACATGCTCTGAGCATATCCTCCAAGATCTGAATAGTTCGTTCCGACTGACCATCTTTTTGTGGATGATAAGCCGTGCTGAAGTTCAGACTTGTTCCCAAGCTAGCTTGCAGACTTTGCCAAAATTGCGATCGGAACCTGGTGTCACGATCGGAGACAATGCAGACCGGTACTCCATGAAGTGTCACAATTTCCTTTATGAGTTCATGTGTATCAGAGATAGTACATTATGACGAGTTTTTAAATCTAAATTAGATTATTACCTCCATATACTTCTTCGCTAGTGTCTCAGTTGATTGGCCAACTCGAAATGGGATGAAGTGAGCCGACTTTGTGAGTCGATCCACAATGACCCAAATCGCATCGTTACCCTTTGTGCTGCGAGGAAGAGCAGTTACAAAGTCCATCGTGATGTGCTGCCACTTCCATTCTGGTATTGGTAACGGTTGAAGTAGTCCAGCTGTCCTGTGATGTTCAGCCTTTACTTGCTGACACACCAAACATTTTGCGACACTTCTGGCTACTTCACGCTTCATTCCATGCCACCAATAATTCTGACGTAGATCTTTGTACATTTTGGTACCTCCAGGATGTACTGAATAGGGAGAGCTGTGAGCTTCTTTCATTAACTCTTCCCGAACAGGACCCTTTGGTACACACAATCTGCTGCCGTATCTCAAAGATCCGTCTTCATGGATGATGAAATCTGTTCTGAGTCCGTTCTCCACTTGTTCTCTGATCTTTTGCAACTTAGCATCACTGGCTTGAGCTGCTTTGATCTGATTGACAATAGTTGATTGGACTTGTAGATTCATCAAATTTGCAACATCACCTGGCATGACTAGTTCGATCTCCATCTGATGTAGGTCTTGCTGAAGCTTCCACTGGTCGGTGAGATTCATTGCTAATGGTTGGCGACTAAGAGCATCAGGTACTACGTTCACCTTTTCTGGATGATATTGCAAGTTGATGTCAAAGTCCGCCATGAGTTCTAACCATCTTCTCTGCCGCATATTCATCTCCTTCTGAGTAAACACATACTTCAGACTTTTATGATCTGTGTAGATGTTCACTCTTTCACCAAGTAAGTAGTGACGCCAAATCTTGAGAGCAAAAATAACGGCTGCCAACTCCAGATCATGCGTCGGATAATTGCGCTCATGAGTCTTCAATTGTCTTGAAGCATAAGCCACAACCTTACCGTGCTGATGTAGAACACATCCTAATCCCTTACCGGATGCATCGCAATGCACTTCGAATCCTCCAGACTGATCCGGTATGACGAGAATAGGTGCAGAGATCAGTCTTGACTTGAGTTCTACGAAAGCTTGCTCGCATGCTTCTGACCACACAAATTCTTCATCTTTTCGTGTGAGCTTGGTCAGGGGTGTTGCTATCTTCGAAAAGCCTTCAATGAATCTTTTGTAATATCCAACTAAGCCCAAGAAACTCCGTATATCCTTCACAGATTTTGGTGTAGGCCATTCGCTGACTGCTGAAACTTTTGCTGGGTCCACAGAAATTCCTTCTCCTGATACGATGTGCCCAAGAAAACCAACTTGTTTTAGCCAAAACTCGCACTTGCTGTATTTGGCATAAAGCTTATGTTGTCGAAGAGTTTCCAGGACAATTCGTAAGTGCTCCGCATGTTCTTTCCGATTCTTAGAATATACCAGGATGTCGTCGATGAAGATGACAACGAACCTGTCTAAATACTCCCGGAAGACTTGGTTCATAAGGTTCATGAAGATTGCTGGTGCATTGGTCACTCCAAATGGCATTACTAGAAATTCGTAATGTCCATAGCGAGTTCTGAAAGTTGTTTTGTGAATATCAGCTTCCTTGACCTTCACTTGATGATAACCTGAACGAAGATCTAGTTTAGAGAAGACACAAGATCCACTTAGCTGATCGAATAAATCATCGATGCGCAGGAGTGGATACTTATTCTTTATAGTAACTTCGTTCAAGGCCCTATAATCGATGCACATTCTGTATGAACCTTCCTTCTTCTTTACCAGTAGTACAGGTGCTCCCCAACTTGAAGTGCTGGGACGAATCCATCCTTTCGCCAGTAATTCGTCCAGCTGTGTTCGTACTTCCTTCAAACCTTCCGGACTTAGTCTATACGGTGCTTTGATTACTGGTTATGCTCCTGGTACTAAGTCAATACTGAATTCAAAAGCTCGATCGGGAGGCAAACCTGATATATTGTCAGGGAATACATCGTCGAACTCTCGAACTACCTCCAGTCTTGATTCTTCCTCTGCCTGAGCTGCTGCCACTACTGCTTCCCTTGGCTTTGCTTTGTAAGTACTTGGCTCCAGTGTACGATCTCCACTCTTGAAATAGAAGACCGGATGATCTGGAATCTTAAATACTACCCTCCTTTGACGACAGTCGATGGTAGCATAAAAGGTTCCAAGCCAGTCCATTCCTAGAACCACATCGAAGTTTGGTATGTCCAGTACTTTGAAGTCAGCGTAAAACTCTCGACTGCAGACGATGACTGGACACATGCTGTATCCCATAGTTGCCTTTAGAACACCATTTCCAGAACTGACGTTCCAGCTGGATACAAGCGGTGAGACTGGAATCGCATGGGTTCGGACAAACCGTTGCGACATAAAGCAGTGGGATGCTCCAGTATCAAACAGTGCAAGTGCAGGTAGTGAAGCTACTAGGATTGTACCTAAGGTATTAGGGATAGGTTTTAGGTATAGGGAAAGTGTGTAGGTAAACAAAATTAAAAGATGAGTTTGAGAAGGAAGTTTACCAGTAATGACTTGACCAGTGGCCTCAGCTTCTTCCACAGACATCATGAAAGCCTGGCGCTTCGGCACATTCCTCCTGGCCTGAGGAGCATTCCTCGGAACGTTCCTTTGAGCTTGATGGAACTGTCGAGGAGGTGGTGCAGCTTGTGGTCCCCTAGGTGGTGCAGGCAGTGCAAGTCTGGTAGCAGGTGCCTGAAGAGCTGGTCGCTGCTGATAATTATTTGCTGGCCTGGATGCAGCAACAGGGTTCTGCCTTTGAGGACAAGATCCAATATCATGAGTGGCTGAACCGCAGACTAAACAGAGGAGATTGGCTCGACGGCAGTCCTTCATCATATGTCCAGTTCTCTTGCAGTAAGTGCAAAAGGCTGGGCTAGGACGATGAGTTGGTACTCCGGGTCGCCTCGGCACGAAAGGTGGTCTGGACGTGGCTCCACCTGCCATCTGGTTGGCAGGACGTTTGACTCCAACAGATTGAGGTTTGCCCCTCTCTTTTATTACTGCCTCATAACTGCGGGCAGCTTCTAGTGCATCCTCATGAGTCAAAAACTTTCCTGTGGCTAGAGCAGCTTTAATCTCTGTGTCCAAATCTTGCTGAAAGCGACGGGCTCTGATATCGTCCGTCGGTA
Source organism: Agapanthus africanus (assembly GCA_030015575.1). Taxonomy (NCBI): domain Eukaryota; kingdom Viridiplantae; phylum Streptophyta; class Magnoliopsida; order Asparagales; family Amaryllidaceae; genus Agapanthus; species Agapanthus africanus. Next base: position 821,132,591 of record JASDDO010000019.1, on the reverse strand, counting down.
TCAGGTGTGCCGCGAATCTGTTTAAAGATTGTGTTAGCTGTGTAGTATGTGATAATTAAAAAAATTGAACTATTGTGACATATCTTACCGGCTCAACATAGTGAACTCAGCATCGTATTCATCTACTGATTTCTCCCACATTGATCCTTGCTGTAGATGAATAAACTGCTGCTCCATAGCGAACCTGGCAGTCACAGGGAAATATTTCGCGTCGAACTTCTCGCAAAATGTTTTCCATTCAATCGGCTATTCCAGACGGGTTTCTTCCGCCTTCCACCAATTGCGAGCATTATCCGTGAGCTGTAGTTTTGCTACACGGACCCAAGCGTTGTCTGGCACTTGAGCTGCTGCCAGATCGTCTTCGATGCTTTATGCCCATTCTTCTGCTTCGAGAGGGCTTCCTTTACCCGAGAATTGCTTTGGGTGCAAGGCTCTGAATTGCTTTATTCCCGGTGCATCTGTCTCAGGACGACTCAGAAGTTGTTGCTGTCCCTCGAGAAGACTGCGGATCGCCTCAAATAACATCGTTTTCTCAGTGGGTGGTGCCGGAACAACTGGTGTGAGAGGTAGTGCTGGAGGGGTGTTGTTAACGTTGGTGCTGGTGTTGTTTGGGGAATCTATAACCCTGAAGAAAAAATTTGGATTATGACAGATTCAAATACATGAAATGATAAGATTCAAGGAATAGAGATTTGCAAGATTCAAGAACATGAATTGTAAAGAATGTTTAAGTTGCTGGTTCTTGTGTTATATTGCTTAGGTTGTTCATGCAGACCAGAACTACATGACAGGGATTCATACAGCTCTGATCTGCATGGGCCACCAACAAAATCTGTCATGCCCCGCTTCCCAGTGTACGGCGAAGTGGACGCGACAAGGTCCACTACGTATGTACTCAGAAGCACATACGCTAAGCGTAGCTAAGCAATATAAAGTAAATCACAAGAGACGAATAAAGTAGAAATAATAGCAACTTTTATTAATAACATTCTTTGTACAATGCATGAAAGGAAAATACAACTGAAATGAAAAGAAATGCCTAAACAGTGGCATAACAGAAAATGAAAATACTGGAAAGAACAAGGTACAATTATCTAGAGCTCTGGGTCTTCTTGGAACTGCTCCAAAACTTCACCGGTGGGCTCGATCTCAGCTTGGTCCAACGCACCTGACGACATTCAAAGAAGAAAGAAATAGAATGTCGTCAGCGAACAGGTCCCTCGGTAAGTCCCAAATAATAAGAAGAATGAGAATGACAGAGTAACAGTATTTTCTAAAGTATTATATTGTTGAATATTATGGAACATTGTTTAACGCTGTTGTTTGTAGCTTGGTACAGAAGGATGCCAGTGTATACGAAGGGGATCTCTATATGCTAAAGATCAGGGCAAAAGGAAAGTACAAGGAACCGTTATGCCACAGTACAACAGCAATAGGATTCAGGTTAGGTGTCTTAATCTGACCATCTCGTGCCACCTTTAACACCTTCCGTACCAATCTACCCCTTTAAACCCCGTAGTGTTTTAACAGTATTGTTGTATTGGAATATGCAAGTTGGGTGACTGACCAAAACCATGATATCAGTAAATATGTTGCAACTGTATAATCAGGTAAATGGAATATCAGGATAATGGATGAATATCCAAGGTATGATTCAGTCAAAATGAATATATTGTTAACTGGATTCAGGGATTCATGTATTCAAATTGTGTTGGAATATTAAGGAATGTAGATTGACTTGAATCATATTCAAGTCATAAATAGTCAGACTCTAACCCGAATCAGACTAAAAGAAAGATAATTTGGAGTTCAATATTAGTTAGGGGCCTTATTGTAATTTGTAAAACTTGAGGGGGTTTTATGTAAAAAGTATTTTTGTATAGTTTTCAAAATACACCTCAAGTATTTATTATCGTCTTCATAGTTATAATGAATTTGAATTTTATTTGTATTATTCTAGTGAATATATCCTAATAAAAGTATTAATTGTTTTATTTGAAATTCATGGTATTTTAATGTAACTTTTAATCTTTTAATTTTAGGAAAAAGTGGAAACTTTATATTATGATAAAATAGGTGTTTAAATGTTAATTATATATATATATTAACACATGAATAATTTTATATAAATATTTTATTTAGAAAAATCTCATTTTCCTTAAATATCGTATTTTAAACCTTTCGAGACCGAATGCTCCTTGCGGAGGTCTGAATCTCGCACTACTAGCCTGCGGGTGCACGATGAACTGTACTATCCCTAACAGGTTCCCCAAAGATGGGTTGTAGCGGCGCTTTGCTTAGGTTTTATAAATACTTTTCATTTAGGAAAACGGTTTATAGATATAGGGTATTTATTTGTAAAAGAGTACAGGTTTCCGTATTTTAGTTATTAGGGTTCCCTAAACCAACTAGCCTATTTCTAAGGTCTAAACGATGAGTCATTAGAAGTCTCAAATCGCCTCTTCACCGCCAATTGTGGCCAGGTAAGTACAAGTGAGGAGGGAGGGATCCGCTCACGAATCGTGAGACGGGCCTTTTAAAGTTACCCAAGCTCACTTGCCTAGCCTAGACACCACAAAGTCAGTTTAGATAAACGATCGATGTCCATGACATATCGTATTTTCCTATTTAAAAGATATTGTTTAAAATTGTAAACAACTCTTTTAGAAAAGGTTTATAAAGAAAAGGGTATTTTAGTGAAAAGTCTTGTATTTTCGTATTCTATGTTTTGACGTTTATCAATTAGGGTTATATTTATGTGTGTGTAGAGGTAGGTCATTACCTCGTGACTTATTTTATGTTTTAATGAAGTTTAGAGGTTAAACATGATATACTAAACTTGAAAGTATTAAAGCGCAAGAATACGGTATTTGAAAACGTTATCATTTCATGTGTGAAATTTCATTCAAATTGGGTTCTACAAGTTTAGTGATCAAGATAAACATATTTAGGAGTGAGGTAATTGATTAAACTAAGAAAAATGAACTTCATGGTATTTTTATGAAAAGAATACGGTTTTGCAAAGAAGTTATCATTTCATGTGAAAAAGTTTGATTAAATTGGTTTATGGGTGATTAATAGTCAACATGAATATGGGTAGATATTATGTATTAGGTGACAAGTGGAAATTTATAGAAAAACCGAATCGGAAATCGGTTTGTCCGATTTCCGTCGGGTTCCAAAAAGTCGTATTTTTACATTTATAGAAAAGAGAGATAGAAGGGATGGGACTTATGGTTTTGACAAGCTAAGGAAGCTAAGGGATGTGGTGGTTGTCGATTCGTCGAAAACGTCGCGAAGGTTCTGATCCGGTCGGCGGAATCCGTCGTCGATTTCGGCAGCGCTTCGCTTCTCGCTTTTCGTACCGAGTTCTCGAGAATTTGGGAGAGTGGACTTAGAGTTGTGGGGTGAAATGGTAGAGGGTAGGGGTCTTTATATAGGGCTTGGCTAGGGTTAGGGTTTTGGATTAAAAATATTTTTAAAAAATATAAAAATCATTAAAAATTCAATTAATTTGGTCTTAAAAGAGGATTAATGAGAATTTTGTAACAGTACAGAAAAAATGGAGTATGCAGGGATGAAGACCAAGTCAACACGAAGATTTTCGTGTTGACGACTCGGCCGAGTCGGGGCCGAGTCAGGTACCGTCGGGTGGGGTTTGGTCTGGGGGAGATTTTAGTATACTTTATTTTTTATAAATCGCAATAAATTGTGAGTTATGGCTGTTTGACTGTTTGACTTCACAAAAAAATTAAAACAAAATGATATAAAAATTATGTGGGGCATGGGATTCGAACTCTGGTGGCTTGGTTCAGCAGTGCAAGGTATTACCAATGAGCTACAGGCTCCTTCTTTTAATTATTGTAAGGAAATAGATACTTAAATTGTTTCCAGCAACATCAATACTCCAAGTTTACACTATATTTAAAGCAAATTTTTGGTATACAAAATTGGAGTTGTTACAAAGGAGCTCTTAAATTTGAGATAAGGTGGAGAGGAGAGACAAATGAATTGTATCATATACAATTCACTTTCTCCAGAACCAGCGGCCATCTTCGACTGAAATACTTTCTCCGAGTTCGTATGTAACTATACGAGATGGCCTTCCATGTAATATGGATCTTTGTATCGGATACAGAGTGTTCTGGAGGAAGAAAAATTGGAAGTGGGAGGGGTAAGGACATATGCGACTATGTCGTGAAATAGGGCAATCATGACATTCCAAAACCATTGATTGTAAAAAGATTCGGTTAACTTGGTTTATGAGTTTTTAGATTTATGGTCAGTTTTAGGTCTCTGCCAGAGAGAGAGAGAGAGAAAAGAAACATTCGTCGTGCACTCTAGTCAAGATTTGGATTGGTTAATTAATATATCTAATATGGTCTCCCACTGTTTTGTCGAATTCTCCTTCAAACCCTAAAAGGAGAACTAGCCATGATCATTTATTGAAAATCTTCCGAGAGTAATTATTACTCACAATGGGAATCAGGACCCAAACTATCATTGTGTGGAAATCTTGACGAAAGCCAACAAGTCACCACACTCCATAGAAGATATGCAATCTCATTACAAGTTTCAACACTTAAAACTCGCGATGTCGGTTTTTACATCTAACGATTTATGACCTTGACGAAAGCTAACAAATCATAGGGCATTAGTCAAGTTCTACCCGTCATTTTGTGACCAACTCAAACTTACCCGCACAAGCCCTTAACGAAGGCCAACAAAATTGTGGGACTGTCCCGGCTAATCGCATTACATGTAAGCAGGAAGGTATCACTTAGCTACCGTATACTGCGTCTTGACGAAGGCCAACAAACGCAACACAAATACTGAGTACTCTACTTCCTCAAATGACAGAGGGCTACGGCTGGTTTTGAAGAAAACCATTAATGTAATAAACACGATCTCATTGAAGGAACCGTGTGGTTTTGCAAATTTATAGTTACACAAACTTTTGCTTAAGAGAGAACTCCTAGTGAAGGGATCAAGGCTCTTCTCTCATCGAATGAGGTGCATTACATTCCTAACTGAATATCTCGATACAAAGCAAAAGAATATGGTTATAAGTTTTTAGAAAAAAATGGTCCCTATGACGTGTTTTAGGTTTGTTTTCTTTGCATTAATCCGAATCAATGCAATTCTATCATTTAGATAATCACATTACCTAGTATGTTTTCACACAATCATAAAAAGGTAAGAAAAGAATATAGAATGCACATATACGCTATCCGCATTCGACAGGGACCCCGGGTCTTCACCGTTAGGTTACCCAATTAACGGCAGAGCGGGGACAGGACTAGCACGGATGCAATATATATATAGGCAGATAATCAATATTACAGGCAAGCGATAAAAATCATCACATGTAGGTAATCATAATACAGTCATGCAATGAACATCACAGAATAGAAATTGTTGGATTACCTAAAAATCCCGCGTTTCATTCGAGCCACAAATGAAATGCGATATTCTACAGGTGCGACAAGCCACCTGCCAACCCAAAAAACGAGATAACCCAGCATCATCACCATGAGGAGGCCACACAACACTTTCTTGAATCTGATGACATGAGCACTCTATCGCAGGTCTATTCTATACCCCTACAAGCGCGGCAAGCAACCTACTAATTCTAGACTCGAGTGACCCGATCTCAACTCCTTGAGATGGCCACCCGTTGCAATCTAGAACCCCGGCTGCCTGTACGCTTCATGTGGGATAATCCTTAAACCTGTATTATTTACAACGGCAACCACAAACGCAACCAAGTCGTGCCCCAACAAATAATAATATAATAAGCAGTGATTACGGCCACATGTGAACCACTATGTCCCGAATAAAAGAATATACAAATAGCAGAAACGGCGGCCACAAGTTGGAGCTCATCCTGAATAAAACAATGTACATATAAGCAACATGAATGAAATGAAAATACAACACATATCATTCTGTATGAGGATATTCATTTTGCGACAATCCAAACACATTCCAAACACAACAATCATAATATCGCAAACACAAACGTGCAACCCCGTCGAATTGATCAACCATCAATTCGTCGACGTTAAATACCACATATCAACGTATGTTTAAAATAATTTGATTAAACAATTTAATCAAATCATTTTGCAAAACATTAGGGGGGATTGGAGACATTTAATTAAATGTTATGTGTGGGTGGCGGAAAAGAGATGGCAGCCATCATGTTAAAATATTAATTAAGATGGACGGTAAAAAAAATGCGTCTGCACGCTCTCTTTCCTGCAAGTACAAATAAATGATAACTTGTGGCACAAAATTGACCAGAGAACATGCAAGCACAAAATTAATTATTCATTTCCTAAAAAAAATTAGCATGATGCTTGTTTAATTTAATCGGATCACCAAATGCAACTACGGGTAAATGATTGGCTCCGGTACCACTGTAAGGTTCGGTTATGGAATCGCAGCACTTACGGATCGCGGCGGAATGAAAAAATCAAAATTTTAGAAACTTAGCCACTGATTCCATACAACAAGATCTTAACATTTACAAGAAATTGCAAAACCAAAATATTTAGAGAAGAGTTTAGTAAGCTACAACCTTTGTAGCATGTCCGTCAAATCCCGGAAGACCCGAGTTAAACCCCGCCATCTTTGCGACGCGTTTGCAAGCCGGTCTCCTCGCCTAAGATGATCTACATCGAGAAAACCCCTTCTCATGCTTCATCTTCACTTTTGGAATCAACCTAGTGAAGAAACTTAATCAAGTGGGATACTAATCCACTTGATTAAGTGATGTAATTAGGCTCATTAATTTTTCTCTCATTTTCTAAAACTCGAGAAGAAGGAAGAAGAGAGATGTGTCATCCTAAAATTGTGTAGAGAATGATTGTATTTTTATTATATGTTAAAACATTTTCTATATAAAATCAACAACCATGCTTCCATACTCTTCTATTATGCCACCTATTCACTTTCCTTTTCTTTTTTCATAATTAAAAATGAGGTTTATTTATTTAGATATTTGAATTATTTATCTTATAAATAACATAACATCTATTATACACAAAATATACGTATCTAATACATATACCCGTATTTGTATCAAATACAAATACCAAATTAGAGAGAAATATAATGTGAACATAACAATATATATATATATATATATATATATATATATATATATATATATCATCACATGATTTAATAATCTGGTTATATATATATCATCACATGATTTAATAATCTGGTTTAAAGCTAAACCGGCGGTATTATCGAACATCCGATTATCGCATATAATCGAACTCCTGCATGTATCCCCAAACGCGCACTACATTGTTTTGCTTGAACGGAAAAACCTCTGCGTGGGACTCTAAAGACTTGATCAATACGCTGGCAGTAGATTAAGATCACATCCGTCAACCCACAAGCACGTCAGCGTGTAACATTTCAGAAAAATAAAATATTATTTTTAGAATTTAAATAATAAAATAATATATTTCGCGAAAACTATTCGATTTGCGAATATGGGTTTTTCGTAAAAGAGTATAATTATATACCAATATTTGGAAAATAATTGGAAATTAAAATGATTTATTTATTAAAATGATATTTATCGGATTTAGGCAATTTTATAATTAACTATATGCAAGTTTAAATTAAACTTGATTAGTGTACTACTAATCACGATTAAGCCAAATCTGTATTTTTATATTTTTCATAGCTAGTACACCATGTCATATTGCATTTTGTTGCATGTTTGTTATTTCATTTGTGTTGTTGGGTTTATAAAAGAAAAGAAAATGTGAGAAAGAGAAGAAAAGAGATGACATGATTGAGGAGAGAGAGAGAGGGGACGCATGATGGCAAGTGATGAGAGAGAGGGGGGGTATGGCTCCAACTTTCCTTCACTCATTATTCTTTCATCACTTCATTTCTTTTTTTCACTTCATCCTTCATTTTCTTCATCTCCTCCATCACCCCTCCTCTACCCCATGGAAACATCCCCAAATCTTCACTAAAATCCCATGCCACCTTAAAAAAAAAATGATCCCCACCTCATCCTACACCCCATAGCAAGTCTAAGTTTGGATTTTGAAAACTTTAGGCATCTAAGGTTTTTCTTGAGTTGCTCCCATGAGGTATAAATTCCACTTCTCTTCTTGTAAATTATTTTCTTTACATCCTATGATGTTTTAGAGTTAAACTAGAGTAGATAGTGATCTTTGAATTTTCTAGGTTTATATTTAGTGGAAGATTGGACTTGTGAAGTGGTAAATTGAAAAAATAGTGAGTGTTTGTAAGACTTAGGTGATGATTTTCTTGACCAATTAGAAGACTTAAACCTAAAACCAGAACCCGACATCGTATTTCGACAGTTTGTGATGCTATATAGGAATCTGGGATGACCCGAGACCACCACAAAATAAGTTTCCATGACAGAGAGACGTGTAGGCCATCTAGAGTTCTCCCCCAAGACCCGAGACCCTAATTCTAATGTGAGGCCGCAGATTAATTAGTCGTGGCCGCAAATTGTGGCCACATTTTATTGGAAGGTGATGAGTTTTGGTTGGTGGTTTTCTTATCTTATATCTAGAGCAACCCTATATGCTAAATGTCCTAGTTTGACCCGGGGTGAAATCTGAGAGTGGTTTTCCTAGGTTGTTGTATTCGTGTTTTGTGATTTCTGAAACTTGGTTTTGGTATTTGAGTTTGGATTTCGTCGTTGGACGTTTGTACGTCAACGACGAGAGTTATTTGGTTGATTTTGCATGCGTAAGCTATATGTTTTAACTTATAAGCAATTCGTGTGCCGTTTCGGATTTCAGACTTGGTTTAATATCATTTCGATATGTGTTGAATTGTAGGTACCTTCGTATGGACTTCCGAGGCGAAAAAGCACATCGACTTCGGCTAAGCGAGGATATTGCAGGTGAGTAGATTTATATCTATGGGAAAAGTCGGGTGGATGGCGTATAGCACTCCTGCAACTATTGATATGGATAAATGATATATAAACTATAGTTTGAAGAAAACCTATGTATAAACTCACGGATATGATAGCTATGGATGATTCGGATTAATATATGAGGTCGAGCATGATATATAGAATTGAAAGAGGACAAGCATGAGTTGATAGTGGTATGATATGAGGTCGAGCATGATATATAGAATTGAAAGAGGACAAGTATGAGTTGATAGTGGTATGATATGAGGTCGAGCATGATAGATAGAATTTAATGATGACAAATATGAGTTGATAGTGGTATGATATAAGATTGATACAGATGCGACTTGAGATGTGTGTGTGTGTGTGTGTGTGTGTGTGTGTGTGTGTGTGAATAAAGAGTGATATGCCGTACGAGACTATAGACTATAGATCCGTACCCATATTGATGAATAAGACGATAGAATTCCTATTCCGTGTGATGTCACTGTACGATGGATTACCGTACGCGATGAGTTGCTGGATGAATGATCCGCGCTAGTGATTTGAGGATGATGATCGAGGATTTTTGTCATATCGGATGTAATGAGGCAGGATCGCCGATATAAAGATTGCCACCTGAACCATACCTATTTCCAAAACTGACGAATCATATGCATCTTTTAAACGGAAACCTCAAGGGATGCTACGGATTTTCAAATGGTGTCTTTTCCTTAAAACACCGTAGCCCCCACTTTCAAAACTACGATTCGTATCTTTTAAAACTGACCGTATGGTTCATGTGTAGATAGATAGACCTGTTTACTGTTCATATTTTTGTAGGATTATTCCTCGTGTGATACATATCATGTTTCCGGTATTTATTGTTATATGATATCAGCTACTAGTACACATACACAATTACCGTTGATGCGCATGCTACACTTACACAGATTTGCCGGCTCACATACATTCTTCATCGGTAATTGCCATACCACTTACATAGTAGAACTGCCATATTATGAGATAAATCTTAAACGTAAAAGTACATTCATTGTTCACTACCATCACTTGACATGTTTGCAGGATATACTCGATATGCTCATATTACTGCTCTGTGTTGCATACATCGTACTTTATGGTTATATGCACTGAGATGCAGTTTTTATGAGATTTCTGGATTTGAGAACTGTGGTTAAATTTCAAAGGAAATGGTGTATTGTTTTAAAAACCCGGTTTCTCTTGATATGATATTTCGAGATGCCCACCATGATGTTTTCTCGATTCTGGGCTTGGTTTTCGAGACCCGATTCGAGGAACAGGATGATTCGTCTGCGGGTACATGGTGGACCCAGTAAGGTATCCCGGGGCAATAAGCTCGAGTTGTAGACGATGAGCCTGGCAGGGGAGCACTACCTGCCGGTGATAGTTTTGGGCTCGGCGGATATCTGCAGGATACCGACCGGAGTCGTGAGATGATATGGGCCGATTCGGACTGACAGAGCCCGAGATAGTTTGGCGCGGTGGATATCTAGAGGATACCGACCGTGGTCGTGATATGGGCTGATCTGGACTGACGGAGCCCGAGATATGAGGATTTACGCGTCGATGCTGGACACGGGTTTTCATGATGATTCGAGTGTCGGTGTTGGACACTCAGGTTCCATAATTTTGATGTGTCGTTGATGGACACACGTGGTTGATATCCTCATATATACATGTTTATGTTTCATGATATTAGTGGTGTCGTTGATGGACACGTAGATGATATCCATATGCATGCAGGCATATGATGTTAGATGTTTATTTATATATGTCATTGCATTAACTCGGTTGTTAACATATATGCGTATATAGTCATCACCCTAGATATCATAGTATTACCTTCAGGATATAGTGACCTAGGAAATCGTTGTTTTATTCGATTTCTACCTGCTGATGTTTTCTACTCACGAGTTGGCAACTCACCCCCATTGAGCCACAGTTCTTGCAGGTTTGACCACTTCGGATCAGCTGCGGTATCGCTGGCACACAGCTTCTTGCAGGGTGTTTTGCTTTGGTAGGTGGGACACATGCTGGATCGTGCCCACTCTCGTACTTTACATTCTCTTGTATCTAGATAAACTCCATCAATCAAAACTAGATTTGTTTATTAGTAGACTAGAAAGACTTGTGTTGCGAGACTTGAGCGATGGGTTATGTTCACTTCTTGAGGTTTTTGATGTCTTGCTTTATTATTCTTTCTGTGTTGATCTTCGCTGTTGGGCGCCGTATATATATATTGCTTACTTGCGTGGTTGTAATTCCGCCGTTTGGCGAAGAGATAGCTCCCGCTTGAGGATGCCTATATATATGGCTTGTATGTGGTTTTTGATCAAATTATATAAGGGAGGTGCTGCCCAAAATTTTAAATACGAAAAATGTTTTCAACTGTAGTATAATCCACTTGCATTTTCATGTTCATTATCTATGCATTGAAGAAAAACTTGATTTTTATTATACCTTTATATCAAAAGTGCACCTTCACTATTTTCCGAAAAAGGTTTAGATTTCTGGGCTTCGGCTTGTTACGTCTTTAGACGTTGCGTGATTTAAGTGCCGGTCACGAGCTAAATTCCGGGTCGTGACAAAGTTGGTATCAGAGCGTTAGGTTTAACCTTAGTTCGAGTCTAGGTTTGACTATGTGGAGTCTAGGGCGTAATATATTTCGGAACCTAGGCTTGACCTTACAGAACTTAGACTTGACGGGGGGTATTAGACCTGAACTTTCATTTCATAGGTCGACTTTGATTGATGGAGTAGATAGTTTAAGTAGAGTGACGTACCGTACGTATGTTCCGCGGCATACTTACGATACGATACTCCACTTAAGAAACCTTAGGATGTACTTATCTTGAGAAGGGTGACACTATTCGTTCCTATGCTCATATATCCGTTTGGGATCTGTTGATTTCTTTCGTTCCTTTGATCTATCTTCATCGATACCTGCTTGAGGTTCTTGTTACCATGGTTTGAGCGCATAGAGAGCTGCTGCTAGAGATGCGGTCAGGGTGAGCTCGTCACAGACGAGGACTGACTATGATGTTTGCTGGTGACACAGGAACGTGTAGGTATAGTGTTGTGGTTTGATTTCTCGTTTGAGGCGAGTGTTCGGTTTTGCACCGGATGATCGGGCCATTGATAGAGGCTGCCATATTGGGAGGACTGTTGTGCAGCCTACTTCAGAGATCGTGATGTTGTCTACCGTGCAGACAGATGACCCAGCTGTTGCTGAGGTTGATGGGATGTCATTTCCAGAGTTTATGAGCTGAAACCGTTGGAGTTTTCAGGCAGAGATGTGACAGGAGATGGCTAGTCTATCTCGAATTGAGCGATTGATATGATTCGTTAGATTTGATGTGTCGATGCAGGCTCAGTTGAGTTGAAGAATTCCAATTAAAGGATCTTACTTGGATATAGAGTAAATCGAGCAAGAGAGGATGTTGTTCGTCGGATACTCCGATGTGAGATCGGTAAGTTGACCAGTTTCGGATAGAAGGACCTCACTCGGATGCGTTGTGAGTTGATCGAGAACGGACGAATAAAGTGTATTCCTCCGATGATTTGGACGAGTTCCCGAGAACGTGTTCGGCTAGATATCTTCCACAGAGTGATGAATGTACCGAGTTCGTATTTCAAGTCCGTGTGAGAGACTCCAGATTGACTGTAGCCGAGAATGAATTGCAATACGCAGACAACAAGAGATGACGTCGAAGTGGACGATAATAAATACGAGTGGAATAAGAGGTTCGTGCGAGATGTTAATGAGCGGTTGTTACTCTCCGTTGATGCCAGAGGATTGATATGTGTGCAGAGGCGTTAGATACAGCCAAATTTTAGAGGAAAGCCGTGCTGAGGATGCAACTGTCCGGTTATGAGAAAAGAGTTAAGCAAGAGTGCCAACCTTCGTATAGTTCGGCATAGGTGAGATTCGAAGAAGCCATGAGCAAGTTCTTTTCAAGGCACCGCAGCGATAAAGATTTGCACCCAGGATCAGTTATATCGTGCGTATTCAGAGGGCCAGATGCCGCCGTCAGTAATGTGTCGTTGAGAGTGGTCATGTTGATTGGCCAAACGGTGATCAAAGGAGTGCCAGAGCGGAACTGTTCCGTTAGTACACCTGACCGGGCCGACGAGCCAAAGGATCGTGAGATTGGTAATCCAAAGAGAAAATGAGGACACATAGACCGAAGACGCCAGACAGTGAGCAGGAGGCAAATAGATGTCCTTACTCTGCTAGCTTTGGGCACACCGTTTTTTTTTGACACTGTAGGAGGTGTACCTCAATGTCATTTATTGCGATTTGCATTTTGTGATATGCGTATCACACTTTTATCACTTGGATTTGAGTTTCGATGATTGAGTTTCGTGATTTATGTTTTCGTGCACCATGGCTTACTTACTGGAGATTTCTATTTTGTGCACAGTTGTTGCACTTAATTTATATTTATACACTGCTACATTGGTTTATGATTTATGTATATCTATTGCACTTGATATCGGTTGTGTACCTTCGTTGCACGTATTTATGATTTCGTGGATTCGATACCGTTGATTCGATTTCGTGCATGTCATACGCACTTGACTTGATTTATGCACTCGGTATAGCTTATATGTGCTTGCAGTGCATTGGGATGGATTTTTTGCACACAGTTGCACACGTTGTGATTCTATACACCTTGGTATACTCGGTGTTGTTTTTGTCTGCATTGTGATATTGATGAGTTTTCGTGCATTGGTTGCACCAGATTTTTATTTCGTGCATTTGTTGCACCGGATTTATCTTTCTATGAGTGTCTGCACTTGGCGTTCGTTATCGTGCACGCTACTACACTAGATGTTTTGTGCAGACCTGATGCACTTGATTTGGATTTTCGCGCATATTGGGCGCATGGTATGAGATTTTGTGTACACCGGATGCACTTGATTGAGATTTTCATTCGTGTATGTTAATTGCATTGGGTTGAGATTTTCGTGCACTACAGATGCACTTGATATTGTTGTCGTGCACATCCGTTGCACTGGACAGATGCTTTCATGCACACCCGTTGCACTTTGTTTTGCTTTTGTGCATATTGTGGCACTTGAATTGGATTTGATTTCCGTGCGCACCAGACGCACGTGATTTTGGATACGCCTTTTGAGGCTGATTTTATTTATCGGTATCGCGTTTTGATGTTAGGTACTATATCATATAGTAGCCGAGCATGACTGATCCGAGGATAGTACCTGAGTAGTTTTGCATTCATCAAAAGTTTACCAAGAGGTTTTCAAAAATGAGCTATAGTCTCGCTATTTCTTACGTGTCCATGAGTGATATGAACCTTTACGAAGGAAAACCTTCTGGGACATTTCGAAAAGGCGGGACGTATAATTTGAGCAAAACATATATAAGTATATATTTACTACTTTACAAATGATCGTCCGCCACTTGTGCCGTGAGCTACGCATAGCACAGAGATTTGGAAAAGATTTTGCATGCGTTTTATTCAGTTTTAGAGAATTTTACAAGGATGCGTACTATATATGTATTTTGATTTGACTATAATATATTTGGATTTCAGCAGTGGATTTTGAGATTTGCATCTCTATTATAACTCCGGTGATTGCGTGATACTTGACGGAGTTTGATTTTGAGTTTCGTACTCATTTTCAGGCGCGCACGATGCGCTGTGGTATTTCTGTATCTTCCGTGATTTCGGAGCCCCGTTGATTTGAGCTGATTATTGAAATGTTTTAGTATTTGGGGGTTTAAATTTAAATTCGGGGACCGAATTTATTTAAGGGGGGAAGATTGTAACATTTCAGAAAAATAAAATATTATTTTTGGAATTTAAATAATAAAATGATATATTTCGCGAAAACTATTCGATTTGCGAATAGGGGTTTTTCGTAAAAGGGTATAATTATATATCAATATATAGAAAATAATTGGAGATTAAAATGATTTATTTATTAAAAAGATATTTATCGGATTTGAGCATTTTTATAATTAACTATATGTAAGTTTAAATTAAACTTGATTAGTGCACTACTAATCATGATTAAACCAAATCAGTATTTTTATATTTTCCATGGCTAGTGCACCATGTCATGTTGCATTTGTTGCATATTTGTTGTTTCATTTGTGTTGTTGGGTTTTTAAAAGAAAAGAAAAAAGTAAGATAGAGAAGAAAAGAGATGACATAATTGAGGAGAGAGAGAGGGGGGACACATGATGGCATGTGATGAGAGAGAGAGAGAGAGAGGGTATGGCTCTAACTTTCCTTCACCCATTATTCTTTCATCACTTCATTTCTTTTTTTCACTTCATCCTTCATCTTCTTCATCTCCTCCATCACCCCTCCTCTACCCCATGGAAACATCCCCAATTCTTCACTAAAACCCCATGCCACCTGTAGGGTTCCTAGGCACCCAAATGAGGTCACACAAGGCATCGAACATGCCATATTAAAATTTTAACGGTGCCGAGAGACCCGACTACGGATCGTTTGCTAGAATTCTAGGCGAAACAAAAAGCTAGTTAACAGTTAACTACTGGGATACGGAAATTACAACCTTTGTAGA
This sequence comes from Agapanthus africanus, assembly GCA_030015575.1. Classification (NCBI taxonomy): domain Eukaryota; kingdom Viridiplantae; phylum Streptophyta; class Magnoliopsida; order Asparagales; family Amaryllidaceae; genus Agapanthus; species Agapanthus africanus. The sequence goes on along the minus strand of JASDDO010000019.1, from coordinate 821,117,074 downwards.
TCCGGATATCCACCTCCACGGCTCCGCAAGGGCATCCTCTCGCTGTCCATCTTGAAGCTTGAACTCTCGTGACGGCTTCATCGGAGAAACGTGCGGAATAGGTCGTCGGCTTCGTGTCAAAGACGATCTACGTCAAGGTTGCACAAACTCAAGCTCCGACTTCACAAACTTGTGAAACTTGTGAAGTAAACACCCAAAACAACTTGGCAAGAGGTAGAGGGTGAAGAAATAGGAGGTGGGTTCACTTTAGATTTGGATTTCTCTCACTAAAACTCAAGTTGCCATTGGAGTAGCAAGCTTGAAGAAGAAGAAGAAGATGAGCTCAAGAAAAGAATATGATAAGTCTTGTGATAAAAATAAATTTAAATCAAATACTTATCATAACTTGAACTAGGGTTAAGTGTAGAGAATTAACCATGGTCACTTGGATGGGTTAGGGTTAAGCATGAAGATAAGGATGGTTAGCAAAGTCAAAGCTTCATGAAGCTTCAATATAAAACAAACTTAGCCACCATTCTTATCATAACTTATTTCATATAAATAAATAAACAAATAAATAAATAAATGAATATGCAAAACCCTAATTATCAATTAACCATGGATTAATTCTATACACTTAACTAAATGATCAAGTATCATCAAACATGATACAAAGTAGTGCACTAAAGCATATCACATATACAATGTGCATCAAGTGAGAAAAATCCGTTTAAAGTGAACCAATACTAGTTAATGCAATGCAATATATCAAATATATAATTATGCATTAAATCATTAAATCAACATTTGATTCAATGATCCGGTCATGTCGCACATAACCGACTAGTATTCAATGCATCGATTTATCGAATCAATGATTCGATAACTAGGTCATATCGAATATAACCAATCGAAACATATATCGCGAGAATGAAATGCGGTATCACATACACGCATTATTCTCGGTCCCGCACATATCTCATATGCGCTCCTATTTCGTTTCGCTTGAGCCAGGAAACCTCTGTGTAGGACTCTAAAGACTCGTCAATACTCCGGTAGCAGATGATGATCATATCAAGCACCCACAAGCCGCAAGCGGTCTGCTAAACGTAACGGCCACCCGGGTATTGAGCGATCAGAAGATCGACGAGCTAGCCCGCTCACACTCCTGCGAATCCGACCAGTAACACTTACCATACAGTCCAGTCTCTTCGTCTGATATGTCGCATATCAAGTCTAGGGGTGGTATACGTCAGACCCCAATAACCCGATAAGTCGTGCTGATGTGAGGCTCGTAACGGGTCGAGAAACTACTGGTAACACTTACCAGCAAATCTCTGATCAGCCCTGGCCAGGGACTTCCCTGTTACGGCCAATCGAGCACTGCGCAACATAACCCCCAATACCGGGAGAGACGAAACCCCTCCTATCGCTCATTGCCTCCATGTGACTCGGGATTGTACCCAAAGACCACCGTTTTGCATGCCCTCATGGACGTGGTAAGGTGGAGATCAAAGCACAGTGGGAATCACACAAGACTCTATGACGATCTCGGGTCTACAGACTAACCTGTATAAGTGTCACCTGAGAACTGCCATCTGACGTGAGGTATAATACCATCTGGGAGTTCTCGGCGAGTCCGTCCAGTGTACCCAGTCTCCACTGAGCACCCGTACACCGTCTCTGATGTCAAACACCAATGGATATGGGATCATCCATCGCCCATCACATGGGTCGAGAAGCGTATACGCTAGTCTACTCTGGTATATCGATGCCCCGTCTCGATACACCCACGACTAGGGACCTTGAAGGAGGTACTTATGGACTACCATGTCCCCACTAGTATGATCTGCATCATAGTCCAGGTAGTCAAGTACACATCCTAAGGGCTTTACCAACATGTAACTATAAGACAGTATAAAGAGACTAGTGTACATGTTAAGATAAATAGCAACCAGATAGCATACTATCATGTCGAGCAAGAAAGTCATCTCTATATATGTCCAAGCATCCAATATAATATACATAATCTGTACAATACTGGCCTCTAGGGCATACATACAACTAACAATCTCCCACTTGCACTAGGGCCAGCTGCTGTAGTATCTCATACCGAGCATCCCGAAGAGTCTCTCAAACTGTATCTGGGGAATGGCCTTCGTGAGTGGATCCGCCGTGTTGTTCTTCGTGTCAACTCTCCTGACCTCGATCTCCCGGCGATCAACTATCTCCCGGATCAGGTGATACCGCCTCAGAATATGCCTGGATCGCTGATGGGACCTGGGTTCCTTGGCCAAAGCCACCGCTCCATTGTTATCGCAATACAAAGGTATTGGATGCTCAATGGATGGAACCACTCCAAGTTCAGTAATGAACTTCTTGATCCAGACAGCTTCTTTAGCAGCATCGTTGGCAGCGATGTATTCAGCCTCCATCGTCGAGTCTGCCACGGTTTCCTGCTTGGAACTCTTCCAGCTAACCGCCCCTCCGTAAAGGGTAAAGACAAAACCCGACTGCGACTTAGAGTCGTCCTTATCACTCTGGAAGCTCGAATCGGTAAAGGACTCCATTTGGAGTTCTCCGTTACCATACACCAAGAACATATCTCTAGTCCTTCGCAAGTACTTGAGAATGCTCTTCACAGCTGTCCAGTGACTCTCTCCAGGATCAGCTTGATACCTGCTCACTACACTTAGTGAGTATGCTACATCGGGTCTGGTACATAGCATCGCATACATGATAGAGCCTACTGCCGAAGCATAGGGTATCCCTTGCATGCGAGCTCTCTCCAAATCAGTCTTGGGAGACATCTCTTTGGAGAGAGTGACTCCAGAGTTCGTGGGCATATTCCCACGCTTGGACTCTTCCATACTAAACCTCTTTAGTATGGTGTCAATGTACCTGGATTGGGACAATCCCAAAATCCGTTTGGATCTATCTCTATAGATCCTGATTCCCAATATGCAGGAGGCATCACCAAGATCTTTCATTGAGAATCTTTGTGATAAGAAGAGCTTGACCGATTGCAGCATAGGAATATCATTTCCTATCAAGAGTATGTCGTCCACGTACAATACGAGGAAGACAACCTTACTCTCTGCCACCTTCTTGTAGATACAAGGTTCATCTGGATTTTTGACGAAATCAAACTCTTTGATAACGACGTCAAAGCAGATGTTCCAACTCCGCGATGCTTGCTTTAATCCATAAATGGATTTAAGCAGCTTGCACACCTTCCCGCTGCTCCCACTGTCTACGAAGCCCTCTGGCTGAGTCATGTACACGCACTCTTCTAAATCACCATTTAGAAAGGCGGTCTTAACATCCATTTGCCAGATTTCGTAGTCATGAAAGGCAGCAATGGCAAGCATGATTCGGATGGATTTAAGCATAGCCACTGGAGAAAAGGTCTCGTCATAGTCCACACCTGGTCTTTGACGAAAACCCTTTGCTACAAGTCTAGCTTTGAAAGTCTCTACTTTCCCATCTACACCAAGTTTCTTCTTGAAGATCCACTTGCTCCCAATGGGTTTTACCCCTTCAGGAGCAACTTCCAAAGTCCATACTTTGTTGGTGTACATGGAATCCATCTCGGACCGCATAGCATCCAGCCATTTCACTGAGTCCCCACTCGTGATGGCCTGCTCGAAGCTAGTTGGGTCATCATCCTCCATGATGCAATCCTCGCTTCCACCATCAATGAGAAAACCGTAGTATCTCTCAGGTGGACGAGAAACCCTACCAGATCGGCGGAGAGGCTGAGGTTCGTCGAAAGCTACTGAATGCTCTGGTTCCACTAAATCTTCTGTTGTGTTTTGTTCAGCTGGAACCTCTTCCAGTTCTACCTCAGAGCCACTAATTTCTTTTGCAAGAAATTCCTTTTCTAAAAAGGTGGCATGTTGAGCAACAAATACTCTTTGTTCCTCACTGTGGTAGAAGATATACCCTCGCGAATGTTTGGGATATCCAACAAACTTACACAAAACAGATCTTGCCTCGAGTTTGTCCGGTTTTTGTCTTTTGACATAGGCCGGGCAACCCCATATCTTTATAAAATTAAGATATGGTCTCTTCCCTTCCCATATCTCATATGGTGTGGTAGGCACAGATTTGGTGGGAACCCTGTTCAGTAGGTATGCTGCTGTTTCCAGTGCATATCCCCAGAAGGAAATAGGCAACTCAGCTACACTCATCATAGAGCGCACCATATCTAATAGGGTGCGGTTTCTCCGCTCCGATACACCGTTGTGCTGTGGTGTATATGGAGGAGTTAGCTGAGAGAGAATCCCATTCTCTTTTAGGAAGTCCAGGAATTCAATGCTCAAGTATTCTCCTCCTCGATCAGATCGTAGGATTTTAATACTTTTTCCGGTTTGGTTCTCAACTTCTTGTTTATATTCCCTAAATTTCTCAAAAGCTTCTGATTTGTGTTTCATCAGGAACACATACCCGAACCTAGAGAGATCGTCAGTGAATGTAATGAAGTATGAAGAACCATCCCTGGCATTTGTAGACATGGGACCGCATACATCACTATGTATTAGTCCTAAGAGTTCGGTAACTCTTTCTCCGTGTCCCGTAAACGGAGTCTTGGTCATCTTGCCTTTGAGACATGACTGGCAAGTGTCATAGGATGAAAATTCAAACGGATTTAAATATCCATCCTTATGCAACTTAGCTAGTCGTGTCGCATTGATGTGACCCAGTCTACAATGCCACAAGAAGGATTCGTTGAGTTCAGAACTCTTCCTCTTGTGTGTGTTTGTTATGCTCAGAACTGTTGATTGATTTAGAACATAAATGCCATTGCACAACGTGCCTGATCCAACCAACTTTTGGTTATGGAAAATGTTCATAACATTGTCTTGTAATACAAAATTATATCCTTCTTTACTTAGCAAAGAAACCAATATAATGTTGCATATCAGGTTCGGCATGTAATAGCATTCATTCAGAACCAATGTATTATCCGCTGGTAATACAAGGTGATATTCCCCGACAGTCTTAGCTGCAACAATTGCACCATTTCCAACTCTAATGTCTTTATCACCTTCTCCAAGTTCTCTACCTTTCCTTAGCCCATGTAACTGATTACATATATGGGATCCCGACCCGGTATCCAATACCCAGGACGTAGAGCAAATGGAGAAACAGTTCTCAGTAACGAACACACCCGAAGAAAATGCATCATCATGTACTTTCTTCATTCGGGTGGCATGGGAATCCTGGCATTCCCCTATATCCTGTTCATTCCTATAACTCTTATAAGAAAGAACGGAACCAACGTTCCCCAGCACAGTATAACATGCGGGTTCGGTCAATACATCCATATTATTATCTTTATTAGGGCATGAAATGGTCGCTACCTGGAGAGAGAGAGAAGAAAACACTTTAGCGTATGCTCGTGCAAGATCAGATTGGTTTTTATCTTATCTAATCAGGATGGCTCCCACTGCTTTTTATCAAATCTTCCTTCAAACCTTAAAAGGAAAGACTAGCCGGGATTAATTACACACTACAAGTTCGCCAATCTTTCAGCCAGGCCAGTGTCGGTACTTTGAGGGAGGTCCCCCGTGCTTTCGCACGAACCTAATTAATGTAAACCTCGTTTTCCCAGAGGCGTAACCTCGTTAACACCTTTCTAGACACCTACTTGATCGGCTAATTGCACTGTGTAAAACTCTCCCAGGAGTAACTCTTACTCGCAGTGGGTATCGGGATCCAACTATCTCATAGAAGGTATGCAATCTCATTGCAAATTTCAACACTTGAAATTCCCGATAATATTTTGCCCCAAGCATCCTATGACCTTGACGGAGGTCAACAAACCACAGGGTGCAAGTCAAGTTCAACCCGTCATTTCTTGATTGAATCAAACCCACCCGCACGACCCTTGACGGAGGTCAACAAGGTCGTACGACTACCCTAATCCAATCTGCATCATATGCATAAGCAGACAAATACTAGTTAGCTACCGCACACTACGCCTTGACGGAGGTCAACAAACGTAGCACGAATACTAAGTAGGATTTATCTGAAATGACAGAGGGCTACGCAGGTTTTCATAAAACCATGAGCGTAATGAACTTGATATCGTTGTAGAATCAAATGAAGTTTTAAAATGGAGTGATTTTGAGGCTTTTCCAGTTTTGCTAAAGGAGTCACTCCCGGTGAAGGGATCTCGGTCCTTTCCTCGTCGAATGAGGTGCGGGATATATCATATATATCGCTGTGCAAAGCAAAAAACTCTTAAAAGCAATCAAAGCCAAACCGAGTGTGTAGCATATGCCAGTTATTGCTAAAGGAGTCACTCCCGGTGAAGGGATCTCGGTCCTTTCCTCATCGAATAAGGTGCAGGGTATATCATATATACCGCTATGCAAAGCAAGAACTGTAGCTACCTGTTTTATTTTAAAATTCGATTCTACAACATCTTAGGTTTCTTATCTTTCATTAATCACATTAATGAAGTCCCATCATTTAAATACCTAAACATCACAGATAGATATAACGTACACTTATGCCATCCGCATTCGCCTCGATGTCCCCTCGTGCACCGTTAGGTTAGGTAACTAACGACAGAGCAGGGCAGGGCTAGCACGGGTGTAAAACATAAGTAACGTCTATATAATATATCATATATACTATATACTATATCCATCACAGAAACATCACATGATCTCATCACAGATATCGCAGCAGAATAAACATATGAAATATTGGATATACTAGGACGTCCGTGTTTTCAATACGAGCCAGTATAAAACACGGATTCCACGGTCGTGATGAATAGCCAATCCCACACCCCTAGACCCCTACGAGAGCGGCAAGCGACCCTGCCAATTCTAGGGTTAGGAGACCCGGACTCGACTCCTCGAGTTGGTCTCCCACTGGACCCCAGAACCCGGTTACTTGTGCTCCCCTCCTTGGGTCTATCCTAGTGCAGAAAAATAAATAATATACAAACGGTGACTACTTCCGCTACCTGGAAGTGCCCCAAATAAAAGAATATTACATACAAGTTTTTACATGAATGAAAATGAAAAACACTCATCTCACATAAAACCCCCCGGCTATTCGAACACGACGATCCAATATAACATATCCAGCAACACATAACATCACATATCATCAACGTAAGTAAGTATGCATACCCCAATTGTCGTTGACGTATAGCAACGAAACCGGCGATATGAACATACTACACTTACGGTCACAGAAAAGAAAGTGTAAAACTACAACAATTGGAATCCGCAATCTCTTTAGACATCACATGCCTAACAGTTATAAACCCCGCATTTTAGTCCCATCATCGAAAACTCTTTTCGATATCTTGTGAAACTAAACTGCTAGATCTATAACATTCATCCAGTTATCTCATAACTGTTTGTGAATTCCAATTATTGTATCCAATTCCGGATAAATAGAATATATTAAACTTTCCGATCGAACATTCGAACACCCAAGTTTTCCCGACACCGATCAACACATGAAATAGGTTCAAAGACATTCACTTCATGCCTCAGTACCAACGGTCCAGCCGTAGAAGGGTCAAGGCAACGCCTCACATATGGCACGCCGTACTTCCCCAAACCCGAAGGTTCAAAGGGCAGTTCAAGACGGTCACATAATCGAGTTAAGGTTTGTGTCTTCTAGAGGGACCATCGCGTTACTTGCACTACTCGGAACGTCTTTTAACCACAGAAAAATCCAACACTTGGAATTATTCCGGCAGGGGAAAACCTGGGTATTTATATCCGGTCGAACTCTTTAACATATTCTACAGTTATCTGGAAAAACACTTAAACAAAGTTTGATATTCCGATCGAATTCATCGATTCCCAATATAACCCCAGAGCACTCAACCTTTAAATCAATTTAAAAATACCCAGAAAACTCACCAGAATTTATCAGGTAGTACTGTGCAGAGAAAATTGGATGACGTCACTATATGGCCGCGGAACAGCGGCAGAAGCCATGCTTCTGCCGCGTTTCCGCGGCTCAAGTAACTGTTCATGGGAAAATTTTTATATCGTAATTCTTGTATTACCTTGGTGAATTTTTTAGGCATTTTTAATATGAAAAAATCCCAGATTTATGAAAATGTCCAGAGAGCTCTAAAGTATTTGGATTTCGGGTTCGTTCGGACTTCGAACTCCGTCTAGATTTCGCCTAAGGCTCTAGCTAGGCTCTGATACCACTGTAGGGTTCCTAGGCACCCAAATGAGGTCACACAAGGCATCGAACATGCCATATTAAAATTTTAACGGTGCCGAGAGACCCGACTACGGATCGTTTGCTAGAATTCTAGGCGAAACAAAAAGCTAGTTAACAGTTAACTACTGGGATACGGAAATTACAACCTTTGTAGATCCGGATATCCACCTCCACGGCTCCGCAAGGGCATCCTCTCGCTGTCCATCTTGAAGCTTGAACTCTCGTGACGGCTTCATCGGAGAAACGTGCGGAATAGGTCGTCGGCTTCGTGTCAAAGACGATCTACGTCGAGGTTGCACAAACTCAAGCTCCGACTTCACAAACTTGTGAAACTTGTGAAGTAAACACCCAAAACAACTTGGCAAGAGGTAGAGGGTGAAGAAATAGAAGGTGGGTTCACTTTAGATTTGGATTTCTCTCACTAAAACTCAAGTTGCCATTGGAGTAGCAAGCTTGAAGAAGAAGAAGAAGATGAGCTCAAGAAAAGAATATGATAAGTCTTGTGATAAAAATAAATTTAAATCAAATACTTATCATAACTTGAACTAGGGTTAAGTGTAGAGAATTAACCATGGTCACTTGGATGGGTTAGGGTTAAGCATGAAGATAAGGATGGTTAGCAAAGTCAAAGCTTCATGAAGCTTCAATATAAAACAAACTTAGCCACCATTCTTATCATAACTTATTTCATATAAATAAATAAATAAATAAATAAATAAATGAATATGCAAAACCCTAATTATCAATTAACCATGGATTAATTCTATACACTTAACTAAATGATCAAGTATCATCAAACATGATACAAAGTAGTGCACTAAAGCATATCACATATACAATGTGCATCAAGTGAGAAAAATCCGTTTAAAGTGAACCAATACTAGTTAATGCAATGCAATATATCAAATATATAATTATGCATTAAATCATTAAATCAACATTTGATTCAATGATCCGGTCATGTCGCACATAACCGACTAGTATTCAATGCATCGATTTATCGAATCAATGATTCGATAACTAGGTCATATCGAATATAACCAATCGAAACATATATCGCGAGAATGAAATGCGGTATCACATACACGCATTATTCTCGGTCCCGCACATATCTCATATGCGCTCCTATTTCGTTTCGCTTGAGCCAGGAAACCTCTGTGTAGGACTCTAAAGACTCGTCAATACTCCGGTAGCAGATGATGATCATATCAAGCACCCACAAGCCGCAAGCGGTCTGCTAAACGTAACGGCCACCCGAGTATTGAGCGATCAGAAGATCGACGAGCTAGCCCGCTCACACTCCTGTGAATCCGACCAGTAACACTTACCATACAGTCCAGTCTCTTCGTCTGATATGTCGCATATCAAGTCTAGGGGTGGTATACGTCAGACCCCAATAACCCGATAAGTCATGCTGATGTGAGGCTCGTAACGGGTCGAGAAACTACTGGTAACACTTACCAGCAAATCTCTGATCAGCCCTGGCCAGGGACTTCCCTGTTATGGCCAATCGAGCACTGCGCAACATAACCCCCAATACCGGGAGAGACGAAACCCCTCCTATCGCTCATTGCCTCCATGTGACTCGGGACTGTACCCAAAGACCACCGTTTTGCACGTCCTCATGGACGTGGTAAGGTGGAGATCAAAGCACAGTGGGAATCACACAAGACTCTATGACGATCTCGGGTCTACAGACTAACCTGTATAAGTGTCACCTGAGAACTGCCATCTGACGTGAGGTATAATACCATCTGGGAGTTCTCGGCGAGTCCGTCCAGTGTACCCAGTCTCCACTGAGCACCCGTACACCGTCTCTGATGTCAAACACCAATGGATATGGGATCATCCATCGCCCATCACATGGGTCGAGAAGCGTATACGCTAGTCTACTCTGGTATATCGATGCCCCGTCTCGATACACCCACGACTAGGGACCTTGAAGGAGGTACTTATGGACTACCATGTCCCCACTAGTATGATCTGCATCATAGTCCAGGTAGTCAAGTACACATCCTAAGGGCTTTACCAACATGTAACTATAAGACAGTATAAAGAGACTAGTGTACATGTTAAGATAAATAGCAACCAGATAGCATACTATCATGTCGAGCAAGAAAGTCATCTCTATATATGTCCAAGCATCCAATATAATATA